>JAHWFO010081983.1:893284-1021225 GCA_023313115.1 Rhysida immarginata
CCATATATAGTTTTGTTGGCAGTCGCAGTACAATTGGTACGTTGATTAAAAAGATCCTTTAGAGGACCTATAGTTCGG
The DNA here is from genome assembly GCA_023313115.1 of Rhysida immarginata. NCBI lineage: Eukaryota > Metazoa > Arthropoda > Chilopoda > Scolopendromorpha > Scolopendridae > Rhysida > Rhysida immarginata. The sequence continues at coordinate 893,363 of JAHWFO010081983.1, forward strand.
CCTGCGACACCCAGGGCTTCCAATTCCATGAACAGCTGGGGAAGTGGGACCGTGTTGAAAGCCATAGCGATATCCACACAGGCGATGACATATATCTGTTTACCGTCCAAGGCATTAACCGCTTCGATATTGATAGCCAAGAGGAAGTCCTGCACAGAAGAGTATGGCCTACCTCCATATTGGTCACCTGGTAAATTCTCCCAAAGGTGGCTAATCATGAGTTGAAATAGTGTCTTTCTGTAATCTTGTAAATAGTGGGGAATGTGGCTAAAGGCCTGTAATTCTTCATATTGTTGGCGTTGCCAGATTTATACACTGGTGTGATCATCGTAATTTTCAGTCGATCAGGGAAAGCCTCAGCTTGCGATATTTCTCTAATGACATGTGCTACTAGTATATTTCCCATAATAATATAATTATTTATGACCAGGTGGTTCAGGCAGTCGTCGTTCTTCTTATATTTAAGTTTAACTTTCTTTAGAGTCCAGAAAATATCTTGTGGGAGATTAATCGGTAATTCCCATTCACATTTTTTTGTAAGACGAAAATTCGGTATTGGCACAGGAATGTTGATGTTAAGGGGATCGTCGATCCATATCAAAAATTCCTGTAGTTTCTCTTCTGCAAGACCAGTATTGTGTATCCCACCTCTTTTCCATATGAATTTCCATAAATCGAAGTGGTTTCCAGTAGTCACCGTACGTCTCTTCGCTTTCTTGATCTCGTATCTATACCTTCTATTATATTTCTTTAAAACTATTAAGTGCTTAATGTTTCCGGAGATAAGCGGTCGTTTCTATATAGATTTCCTTTCCCTCCATAATTCATAAATATCTCTCGTCCACGTGAGCTGTTTTACGGTGCGGGATGTACCTTCTAATGGTTAAGCCTGACTCAAACACGAGACTTAATATTCTGTAAAATCTTGTCCAAAAACCTATAATTTAGTTTCTAAAGAAAGACTGTTAAAATTTTGCCCAAACATAAAGTAGTACATGACGCTGCCAATGAATTGCTTTTTATTAGAATTTTTCGAAATACAGGATTTTTTTAAAAATAAATAAAAATTAAAAACTTCAAAATTGGTATTAATTTTATTTTTAACTAAAATTATTACTTTCAAAGTGTATGAAAATACTTTAAAATAGTTTAGAAAACGACGAAAAATACAAAAAATGCTTGCCTACTACTTGTAGAAATATATTTTGAATAGTTGGTTAAAAACTATTTTTAAGCAGTTGTTTCTATGGAATAATGTATAGGTGTATTATAGGTACAATATTATACTTGGGCACATTCAGGTTTGAAATCAATTCGTTGACTTTCAAAAGCTACAGAATATCTTCATCAAGTTCCTGCACATATTGGTTATACGGTTTTCTAATACTTTCAAATTAATATCAACAATGATTTGAGTTCATTTTACATTTAATATTTATAAACCAAACAATAAAAAAGCAATGCTACATGCATAGACAACTATGGCGCACAACCTAATCCTTAATGCTACCATTTTTGAGACGCTTTTATCTGTGTTAACGTGAACGAATTCGCAAACAAAAATATACTGTGCACATCTGTATCACAGGACGTTTCCATTCATATAAGTTTCATGTGTATTCGTCCACGTTAACACAGGTAAAAGTGTAGTAAAAAAAATGCGTTCCCGTATTTATATACAGATTAGCCATTTCTTGTTTATTGCCTGCTCCCATTGCCTCGAGAATGGAGAATTCAACGCTCTCTTTATAGTTAATGGCTCGGGCACCAACGAGTAATTTATCTCAGGTTTAGGTTTCTAATAATCTTTATTTTTCGGGTTCTTCGTCGAGATTTAGAAATTACCGATCTGCTTTCATCCCCCACTATCTTCTCGTTTTCTGATAAATCGGGAGTGGGATGCCACATTCTACGTTGTCGCCATCTTCGGACTCTTCACTATGAATGGTGGCGACCTCATCCTGAGTTTGAGTTTCTTATTCAGACCACACTTGAGTATACTCATCTGGTTCCTTGGCCAGACCAATTCACGACTCTTTTAAGTACTTCATTCCTTCTGGGTGATTCAGTCAATTTCTGACCATTTCACTAGAATGACGTGCATTAGGGAAAAACAATTGAAGGAATATGAGCACCATATCGAGTTTCTAAATAGTTGGAGTTTGTATTGTTGCAACGGCGCTGCATGAAAATCGTATTATTGAAAAATGGGGCCCGCTTTATCAACAAAGCAGAAATGCAAGGTTGTCGAATGGTATTTCGAGACAAAATCACCTGTAACCGTGCAAAGAAAGTTCCGGAAGGAGTATAAGTGTCGAGACGCCCCAGGCAGGCAAGCAATCATGGATTTTGTTAAGCAATTTCGTGCCACTGGATGTGTTTAAGGCAAAAAAAAAGGCGGGAGCGAATCTCGTGTTCGAACGGCCGAAGTTGTCGAAAATGTTCGCACAAGGTTAGTCGATTTCCCTACCAAAAAATCTGTTCGCTGCCATGCATTGAAGAAGGACTGTCGTATACCACGACGTGGCGAATTTTGAGAAAGGATTTACACCTGTACGCGTATAAGATCCATGTTTATCAGGAGTTAACAGACACTGGAAGACAGAAGTGACAACAATTTGCGATGGAGTTTCGAGCAGAAATGGAAGCCAATCAGGACATTGTAGACAACCTGTGTGTGTCAGATGAGGCCTTCTTCCATCTGTCAGGTGAGGTTAATAAACACAACGTTCGTTTTTGGGGTTCCCAGAGCCCTCATGAGATCCATAATTCACCTCTTCATCCACGAAAGGTTATGGCTTGGTGCGCGATTTCCAAAAGAGACATCATTGGTCCGTTCTTTTTTGAGGGCACCGTAACGTCACAGGCTTACTTTAACATGTTGGAAACCTTCTTCATCCTCGAGCTGCGAAGGAGGAGTATACCGCTTCGACATCAATGGTTTCAACAGGATGAGGCTAGGCCTCACACCACTAATGAAGTGCTAGACTTTCTCAATCAGAAATTCGGAAATCGTGTCATTTCAAACAGGTTTTCAGATCGATTCGGGGTGGCTTTCTTTGGCCCCCTACGAGTCCTGACCTAAACCCATGTGATTTTTATTTCTGGGGGTTCCTTAAAGACAGTGTGTTCACTACAGCACCAAGAACCCTAGACCAGCTACGACAAAGCGTCGTCGTCGGCTGCACCCTTGTGGATGCCGAAATCCTGGATAGAGTTATGAACAACTTCACCATTCGGCTGCGAGCAGTTCAAAACGTTCGTGGTGGCCACATTCAGCATACCATCAAGATTTTTCCACGGGAATAAAAACTCCGAACTGCCTAAAATATCAAACTGAAATGCTAAGTTTTTTAAACATTAATGGGTTAATAAATCATAGTTCTGAAATGGTCAGAAATTGATTAAATCAGCCTGTATTTTTCCTCGTCAAATTTTACGTGTTTCGAATGAATAACATCATTAATTTTGGGATCCCCTAGTCCTTTTGTCCGGGTCGAATAACCTACGAAGATAAAACGCTTGGCCCTCATATATAACTTTACTCTCTGCCTTTGTTTGTGGATATTTACATATGCCAAACACCCAAATATCTTTCAATGACGAACACTAGAGATGGACTGGCCATAATGTTTCTGGTATTTGATTTGTGACGCTGCAAAACTTATATTCTTCTAATAAACTGTCGTATTAATGGCTTCAGCCCAGAACGTTTGATGAAGTTTTGCGCTTGATATGCATGCTCTTGTTTGATTAATTTATACTCCTTGGGTAGGCTCTGCAATCCCATTCATTTGAGGAGAATAAATATTTGTAAATTCATGCGTCAAATATCTTGTCAGGTTTTTATTATCATGCGACCATTGTATGATTTAAATTTCCTTATCTTTTTGCTCGTGTCTCTCTAGTATTGCTTGATATTTTTTGTATAGTAAGGCACTTCTGATTTCTCCCTAAAACTTTATACAGTTATCTTACGAGAAAAATAATCTACCAAAATCAACACATATTTTGATCCATTATTGGACTTGATAGGCATAAGTCCACACAGATCAGCATTCACCTATTCTTGAATATTGGAAGTTGATGAATCACCTGATGGTTTGTGTGTGGCTCTGATAGATTTGGCCATACCAACAATCATCACATGTGGACTTATTATTATAAAAACTTTGAAACCACTCACTTATGATGCTTTACTCATCTTTATTAATGAGTTATAATTGATATTTTTCATATACTATTTTTTGATGTTGTGTTCAGAATTGATTTCTTTACAATTTACGACATATATCACACACAGCCTTTCCTTGTGCTGAAGCAAACTAGTTTTGAAACTTGACTGTAATGATAGCTTTATGTTATTGAAATACAATATCCATTTTCATAAAGTTGGGACAATATAAAAAATGCAAATAGAACATAGTTGACTAAATATATATTCGCAAAATTAAAAATAATAAAAGCTTTTGAAGTGACTGAAGTAAAATATGTAAATGACTATCTCTTTTTTTGGTCGTAGAGAATTTTTTAATGAAATTGCTAATGGCAACATGCATTATATAAGTTGGGACAGAAGTAAAAGACCACACCGGAAACCATAGACCAGTGATATGAATATTCTCGAAATTTATGGAGAACATTACGTCATAACTTTTTCCTTTTTAAATGCAAACTGCAATGTGCGGCCAGTCATTTACATTACAACGTGGGTCAAGGCAAGGCAGTAGGTCCACATGTGCACAACAGAACAAGCCAACGATTTAGAAGCAACGTATCTCAGCATGAAATCGCCAGGAATCTTGGAGTTACGTAATCTACAGTTCATAATATTACTAATAGGTATAGGACAAGCGGAAATAACACCATTCGTAAAGGGCAAGGACGAAGACCCATTCTAACTGCTCGTGATGTTTGGGGTTTCAGATGTCACTGCATTAAAAATACACATTTAACCGTGACAGAATTTGCGAAATAGGCTCGAGGATTCTATCAAAAACTGTTATCGTTGAATACCGTTCGCCACTACATTGCAAAATGTAAGTAGAAGCTCTATTATCCAAATCGAAAGATCTTCATAAACATTATTAATCTAAGGAGTTTAAATGATTAATTTTAAATTTAAATGTGGTCAGTCTCCTTTTAATGGGGAAAATCGTAAAATTAATAAAAACGAAAAAATAAATAATAAATGAAAACTCTTTATCGAATAATCAAAGAAAACTATACTAATATATCGAATTTAAACAAACAAAAATGGAATCTGATCATAAATTTCAGACAAACTATGACAAGAAAAGATTACAATTCACTTAGATACTACACAAACAAACTAATTGACAACACAACTCATTACAATAAAAATAGATTATCCAAAAAAATGGAATTTGTTTATTACCAATAATTTCGAAAATAACCATAGAATACAACAACCAACGACTGAAAATGATCAACCAGTCACTAATAACTTAAGAAATCAGTCACCAATAATAGCAAATAACATAAGTGATCAATATAGTGAAATCATACAACAAAATGAAGAAGCAGTTCCTAAAAAACCTACCAAACATCATCAATTTAACTAATGAAGATATCCCAGAAAAATGGATGAACATTTTAGAACTAGGACCGACATTTGCATATAATGCCCCAATAAACCTAACAGATATGATAACCAACATAGAATATATATTACAAAAAGAAGAAGTAAATAATAAAGAACAAATAATCAATCAGAACATAACCACTATAATAAGGAATAATAAAGAAAATCTATATTGGCATAAGGAAATAAAAAAATTTAAAACTTATTTAGAAGATAAAGATCTAATTATAACAAAAGCAGACAAGGGTAAAATAATGGTCATACAAAAGAAAAAAGAAAATTACATTATTAGCATAGAAAATTCCATAAAATAAAATAAAATTTTCAAATTAGAAAATAAAGGTGAAACAATACAATTCCAAAAAAATGTTATTAAAAAATAAATGAATTAAAAAAAGAAAATATAATTAATGAAGAACAACAAAAACAAATAATTCCAGTAAAAACATCACCAAATTCAATTTATGGAGTAATAAAAATACACAAAGAAGGAAATCCTATAAGAATCATAACCTCCACCAAAAAATCACCAACTTACAAACTAGCAAAATTTCTAGATAATTATTTAAAAAATTTTTTTGAATTTATTTACACAATAAAAAACTCAACACTAGCCAAACAAACATTATAAAAACAAAAATTAGAGAATAAAGTCAAAATTTATACTATAGACATAACAGCTATGTATGATAACTTCCCAATCATACCAAATGTCAACATCATAAAAAATCAATTAAAAACAAAATTGCCTTACACGAAAGTACTAAAAATCATACAGTCCATAAATCTATGTTTCACCAACATTCAATTAAAATTCAATGAAAAAATATATTCACAAATTGAAGGCTTACCCATGGGTAGCCCATTATCCCCAATTCTTTCCAACAACTATTTAAATAACATGGAGCACAAATTACTAAACAAATCACAACATAAACAACACATAAAAATATGGATGAGATATGTAGATGACATCCTAGTCATAACAAACAAACCAATAGAAATATCCTTTAACATATACACACAACAACATGACCAACAACCGTATCACATTTCTAGATATAAACATTATAAAAAATGAAAATAATCTAGATTTTGAGATATATGAAAAACCAACAAAAGGTAAACACATACCACATTACTTATCACAACAATCCACACACCAAAAAATTAACACTATTAAACAATATTTACAAAGAATAAAAAATCTTACATCCCCGAAATATATTCCTACAAATTTAAAAAAACTTAAACTGAACCTAATAAAAACCAAATATCCAATAACTTTAATAGACAAAATTTTAATAGATGCGTTTACAAACAATACAACAAAAACTATACCAATTCTAAAAGAACAACAAAAAAGATATTCAATACAATACAATAATAAAATTTTCCACAAACAGAAAAAATATTAGAACAAATACCAAACATAAAAATCATACCAAAAATAACAAATAACATTACTAAAACATTAATAACCACCACCAATCTAAAAACAACAACCAATCAAAATAATAGCACAAATATCAATTTCAAAGAAACATGCCAAAATAATAAAGAAAAATGAAACACTAGAAATATAATTTATCAAATACCTTGTAAAAATTGTGAACATATCTACACAGGTCAAACGACAATTAGAAATAAGATTAAAAGAACATGAAAGAGCACTTCGCCACAAAGACTAAAACGACTATTTAGTAAATCATTTTATCAAAGAAAACCACACACCAGATGGGAATAACACAAAAATCATTAGAAAAGAAGAAAAATATAAAAAAGAATAATTAAAGAAACAATAAATATCATTACAAATAACAAAAATTTGGCCAAGCCATCAAGAAAGATAAACAAATGGACACTACTTTTAAACAACAATTACCCTAGTATACAATAGCTAACAATCATAACCAACAATTACAACCAACTTAGCTTCATCATCTTTATATCAATTGTAAAATTCTTATTTCAACTGTTTTCACCATTAAAAAATGTTTTATCCTATTGATGATGAGAAATATTCTTGAAAACGTTTTATATAAATTTTATCCCAAATATTTGGATCACCCTCTTCAAAATTTCATCTGTATTTCAAAACCAACTCTTCCTTCAAGATTATCATTTTCCACTATCAAAATTATCTTCACAAGACTTCATCTACATCCTTTGAGTTTTCTTCCATCTCACAAGTTTCTTTATCGTTTTTCAAGATTGGTGACTTTATTTATTATTTATTTTTTTGTCTTTATTAATTTTACGATTTTCCCCATTAAAAGGAGACTGACCACATTTAAATTTAAAACTCTTCATAAACACACTGCAGAAACATTAGCGCTTGGCTTGGGCACACACCCATCAAAAGTTGACTGACGGCCAGTGGAAACATGTTTTGTGGTTCAATGAATTTACACTTACGGTTATTCTGGGCGAAAATCTTCGGCGTGTACTTAGGACCAAAGAGGAAAAGGAAAACCCTGCCTGTTACCGACGTGCTTTACAGAAGCAAGCTTCATTAATGGTCTGGGCTGCACGAGTATCAATGGATTGGGAGACTTGCACATCTGCAATGGCACCGTTAATGCAGAAGTACATACGAGAATTTTAAAAGAACGTAAGTTCCATCTCGGTGATGTCTTTTTTGGAAAATGTCCCTTTCTATTTCTACAAGATAATGCCAATCCCCTCACGGCTAGCATTACAGGACAGTGGCTACACAATAGACGAATTGGGGTGTAAACTTGATCTATCTAGAGTCCCGATTTGTCCCCAATACAGAATGTGACGAATTATTAAAAGGAAATTACGTTAACGACGACCCCGAACAATTCAACAACTGAGAACTTTCGTACTGCAGGAATGGCAATAAATTCCTATTGCAATAGTACAGAAATTGGTATCATATGTTTCTCGACGGCTATAAAACGTGATCAGAAGGATGGCAGATATCAGCCAATGAAAATTCATTCACTGTCCCAACATTTTTGGTGTGTGTGCAAACACCAGTTTGCAAAAAACTAATAGTTATTAATATTAATAAAATTTTTGGTTCCAAAATGTTTAATACCTACCCAGTAAACTATCTTATTTTGAAATAAATTATTACTTCAGTGTATCAATATTTTGGCTGCATCGCATGTTTTCATCCTATCCCAACTTTTATGGAATTGAGGTTTGTACAAGTTTAACATCTTTGGCGCTCTAAACTAGGTTAGTGTTATGAGATTATCTTTTCGCATTAGGAAAATATAACATTTTAACACAAAATTATTCGGTTTACCTTTTACAAGCATTACTTTATTCACATTACCATTCACGAGGAGAAATTGAACTATTAAAAGTAGTGATAGTTCCCTCGCAGGTTTCTCTATGATTACACAACAAATAATTTTTGAATGTAACATGGTCAATAGCACCGCTGTCTAATAACCATTCATCATTTAATGCCTCCTTTTCAGTTGTTCTAAATAAGAAATTGGTTGTTTAATTAAAGTTAGTCTCACCCTACTATCCTGTTTCCAACACCTTGTGATCAGATTTATCACAAATACGACACTGTAATGGTTCCCATCCATTTTTGATTTTCCTTCATCTCGTGGTTAAGAGATGGAAAAGAATTTTCCTTTCCGTCCCGTGGTGTTGGGGAGCATTTTTGATTTCCCTATTTTCTTCTGGTCTCCGAGCCGAACGAAAGTCCACCGTTTGTCATGGCTTTGGGCCACTGATACCTGCTCCGCTTGTTTCATGTACCTCCATAGAGGAGGAAATCCTTTTAGGAATTCGAAATTTAGACTCCCTCCTGTAACCAATCTTTTATGCATTCTTATGCGTTATTCCTAAATAACGGGGTGTCGAGAATCCTGTTACCTGAATGTCGTTTTATGAGTCGAGGATTTATTCTTGGGAATTTTAATAGGTGATCGAAGCCCGGTAAATATTAACTGGGACGCGACCTTTTAGTGTAGAGGTGGTCTTTTTATGTTCGCTTGAACGTACTCAGTAGTACTGAGTAAGTACCTCTGTCAGTACTTCCCTTAACCTAATTAATATTTCTGCAGAGGAGCTCCCTACGAGCTTTTGGAATTGCTGTTGTCGCGTTGTTGGACCGTTTTAGTATTGTTAAGTATATTTAGGTAAGCCTCGGAGGGGGACGTCGTAGTCAGAACGCCAAAGGCGTTCGAGTAACGTAAAACAGTGACCAGTGAGGCCGAGAGTGGTAAAAAAAAACAAAATGTGAGGCGCGAAGTGCCGAGAGTTGTAAAAAACGAAAAACGAACAGCTTGCGATTTTGGTCAAATAGTTCAATTTAACCCACGCTTTGTATTATGTAAATTCTTACTGCAAGTTTATACAATTTTACTCAAAATTCCATTCGTAGTATTTTAGTACGGATAATTTCTCACTGATGAGAAAATAGTTACAGTTATGAGAGTTACAGAGGGCGTAAAACATGCTCTTGCAAAACAAGTTGTACTGATAAGAAATGTAATAATTTTAAAAACCAGTCTTTGTTGCTGATGACATCATTGGGTCTAACCTCGAGGCTGACGAGAAATACAGGCTCCGGCACTGAAAAGTCACCTAATCAAAATAGGTCTAGCAATAGTGCAACCTTCATTGTTTCCAATAAAGGAAAAAACGCTGATTGTTAAAATGCAAGATGGAAACAATGAAAGTTACATTCTTAATAGACCTATCTTGGTCAGGTGACTTTTCAGTGCCGGAGCCTGTCATTCTCGTTAGACTCGGTTTAACCTAAGTTAACCCAACCTTAGTTAACCTAAACCAGCACTGACAATGAGGCTTACTTACTTTTCAAACCCGCTTATCCGTTAGGGTCGCGGGGGCAGCAGCCCTATGGAGGATCTCCAGCGATCGCGATCTTCCGCCATCAGGTGCATGTCCTCCTTGGTAATACCCAAGCGACTCAAACCCAGATTCTCCACGTAGTCTAGCCACCTAGTTCTGGGCCGAGCCCTTGGTCTCTTACCCACTGGCTTGGAAAAAAACAACTGCCTAGGAAGACCAGTTTGCAGCATCCGTATCACGTCGCCATATAAGCGTAACTGAGATCTCTCAATGCGAAGAAGTAGCGGCTCAACACCTAAATACACCCTTATTGTGGTGCTGTGCACTCTATATAGTATGGTAACACCTACCACACTTCTCAGAAATCTCATTTCAGCCGCTTGTACCCGCGATCGCACTCTTTCAGTCATTACCCAAGCCTCATGACCATAGGTGAGAATGGGGACAAAGATTTGAAGACGGAGAAATTGGCTTTGTTACCCAGCTCGCGGTTCGTTACCACGGATCGCCACAGTTCACGTCTGACACAGCTTGCTGCACCGATCCGAGCATCCAATTCTTCCTCCTGCCGTCCATCACTCGTGAATGCAATCCCGAGATACTTGAATTTCTCCACCTGTCTCAATGAGGCTCCCCTCACATGGAGAGCGCACTGAGCAAGCTGTCTTGAAAGAACCTGTACCTCAGTTTTAGCCACACTGATCTTTATCCCAGCTTCTTCACATTTGGCTGCAAACCGGTCTAGTGCCTGCTGAAGGTTCGTGCGAGAATATCCAAGGAGGACAAGGTTGTCAGCAAAGAGCAACCTCTCCATCAGAAGGTTGCGCACACAAACACACTCAACAACTCAGCGTCCATAAAGATAATGAACAAGACGGACGACAGTACGCCCCTTTGGCAAAGTCCAACAACCATTGTGAACGGTCTTCACTTAATGACATTTATCTGGATACACATCTCAGAGCTTTCGTACAGAGACCTGATAGCAACCAGTAATTGCCTATCCACTCCGTACTCTTGCAACACTTACCATGGCTTCTCCCGAGGAACTCTGTCATATGCTTTTTCGAGGTCCACAAAGCAAGCATAGACCTCTTTTGCATACTCCCAGGATTTCTCAAAAATTTGCCTTAGAGCAAAGATGTGATCCGTCGTGCTTCGGCCAGGTCGGAACCCACACTGTTTTGCCGACTGTTTGGAGCCGACTTCTCTTTTCCAGACACATAGCATACATTTTCCCAGGAATGCTGAGCAAAGATATGCTTCGATAGTTGTTGTAATCTCTCTGATCTACCTTCTTGAAGATAGGGATCACAAATCCTGTCTATCATTGCTTAGGGAAATGTCCAGATAGCCAAGCAACCTGAAACACTCCAGTCAGCCACAGGATACCATCCTTATTTAAGGCCATTAACATCTCGGACCGGATTTCATCATCACCTGCAGCTTTGCCAGTCTTCAGGGACTAAATTGCCTGCTTCAGTGACTATTCTCCGCTCCAAGATGCAACTCATGTGTCTAAGTTGTTGTTGCCACCGGATTAAGAAGAGATGCAAAGTATTCCTTCCATCTATGCAACACGCTCTTCTCCGTTTTCAGAAGCCTTCCATTTGAACTAATAATAGTTTGTGATGAAAGAGACTTCTATCCACGGAGGCGGCGCACGGTCTAACAGAATACCTTCTTTGCCGAACCATAATCTGCCTCCAATTTCTCCCCGAACTTCTCCAGGCCTTAGCTGTTGATACTGTCTTTGCTGCGCTTTGCGCCTCAGTGTACCGTACTTGACTCGAATTTGATTTATTTGCAAGCCATAGCAAATAGGCTTCCATCTTTGTCTTGATAGCTTCTTGGACATCACTGTTCCACCATGCAGTCCTTTCCTCACCGCCCTGAGCCACACTCAGCCGCTGACGACCACAGCACAATGTAGCCGAAGTAATCACAGCAGTTTTAAAAAACTGCCACTCCTCTTCAACGGTACCACGATCACTGGGTAGTTCTTTGAAACTTGAAGATATGTTATCTGCAAAGGTCTTCCACAGAGCTCTATCCTCCAATGCCTCCTATTTGATGCGCCAAGTTTGTCTGAACCTAGTATTTCGCTTGGTTGACATGGATTCAGAGAACCGCAAAGTGCAGACAACAAGGTGGTGATTAGTTAATAGTTCTGCCCCTCTTTTCACACGAGTATCCAACAATGATCGGAATAAGTCTGCTGAAACGATTAGAAATTCAATCAGTGAATTCTGGTCCATTGTATCCCTGTACCAGATATACTTATGGACATCCCTGTGCTGGAAGAAAGTGTTTGTGATGGAGAGTCCATTGTTGCAACACAGAATCAACAAGCACCTCCCATTCGCAATTAAATCTGCGTCACCATTCCTCCCAATCACGACTTTCCACGTTTAGTCATCAGCACCTACGTGTGCATTGAAGTCGCCCACCAGGATGACAGAATCTTCACTCCCTCTCCTGCTAAGAGCAGTATCAACTTCATCTAGAAAAAGTGGGTATTCTGTGACTGCATTCGGAGCATATGCAACGAATAGAGAGAGAAACCGTTTCCCTAACTGAAGCCTCAAGAGACACAGTCTTCCACGTAAGGGGGTTCAATCTGCAAAATAATCTGCCAGCCTGGGACTTGTGAGTATATCCTCTCCCGCCTGAGCAATCATCTTAGGATCGACACCTGAATAGAAGATATTAGGTATATTTAACTTAAGAATATGATTATATATAAAGATTCTTGAAAATTGTTTTTTAATTTCAACACGTTTTAATATAAACAAAAAATTATAAGAAAGGATTATAAAACTGACTGCATCTGCGATCGTACAAAATATTTAAATATAGGAATTTAATACTCAATATAGTTGAGCCGTTATCAATAATTATAAAAAACCTTCCATCCCCCGAAATATAAAAATCCTATATCCAATATTTACATTTAAAATGAAAACTATCCCATTATCTAAAAACCCTTGAGCAGCACTTTAAAATATATACAAAATATATATTTAAATTGTATACAGAAATATACAAAAATATACATTTAACATCAAACCATAGATTAATATAAGCTGCACTGTATTCAATTAAAAATTCTAAACAAGCAAAAAATATTATAAAAAATATTCACTGTAAACAAAATTGGAAGCTTTGTACCATGGATATCAAAGATATGTACAGTCGTCAAAGGGAAATAATCCACACTTGAATTTTACTCTAAGTTTTACCGTTTCAATATTAATTTATTTTTAATAATTTAATATTACATTTAGCGTTAACATTATTAAGATTATTAAATTTAAATAATTATAATTAAAAAAGCTATTAAAACAACCCAATAGCATGAAATGTAATATTAAGTATTAAATTCGTGTGGATTATTTCCTTTGGTTGACTGTACAATAACATTCCAATTATTGAAACTCTGGAAATTTTTAAAAGAATTTAAGAAGAAAATACAAATTCGAAATTGTTATGCTAATTTTAAATTGCCTAAATTTATGTGTTCAAAATAGCCAATTCATTTTTAATAATCAACTGTATTGCCAATATGAAGGTTTACCAATGGGCAACCCTTTATCACCTGTGTTATCTAATATTTATCTGAATGAATGGGAGACTCAAATTATAAATTGTTCTGAAATTTCAAAAGATATAGTTTTGTGGATTAGATATGTTGATGATATTTTCTTGATTTATGATAATAATAGTATTTATAAATTAATGGGTTTTTTTACACAACAAAAAACATTGAAATTGTCAATTAATGAATGTAATGAAACTGCTCAATTTTTAGATTTAAACATCAGATGTCTTAATAATAAATGGGAATTTGATATATACGAAAAACCAACACAGGGAAACTCCCTTCCTCACTACTGGTCTGACATACCAAATGTAACAATGTAACAATCCTAAATCGAGAGAAAAATTACAAAAAAAGAATAATTAAAGAAGCGCTCTTAATAAAAGAAAATGAAAATACGATAGCGCAGACATCGTACGACTTAAGCCCTGATTGGTTGATCTTATAATTTTCAATTGTGTAATTTTTTAATTTTAAATTTCTTTTTTCACTTCATTGTTTGGGAGGGAGAGTGGGATTTATGTATTCGATCTGATGATGAGGTATAGATGACCTCGAAAATGAAATTTTAATCATGGTGAAAATGATGAAATTTTATTTTTATTATTTATGATTCTTCAACTGACTTCAAGGATAGCATTTGTTGGAATATATCTTGGACTTAGGACATTTTTCTATCGTATAAGGCGGATTTTTCGCCACTTGCAAGGTGTAACATTTCTTCAAATCCTGTAAAGGAAATTTTCACAAGTCAAGTTCCGAATTTTTAGTCAAGTGCAAAAATTATCAGGATTTTAGACAGTGCAGCTTATATTAATCTATGGTTTGATTTTAAATGTATATTTTTGTATATTTCTGTATACAATTTAAACATATATTTTGTATATATTTTAAAGTGCTGCTCAAGGGTTTTTAGATAATGGGATGGTTTTCATTTTAAATGTAAATATTGGATATAGAATTTTTATATTTCGGGGGATGGAAGGTTTTTTATAATTATTGATAACGGCTCAACTATATTGAGTATTAAATTCCTATATTTAAACAGTTTTGTACGATAGCAGATGTAGTCAGTTTTATAATCCTTTCTTATAATTTTTTTGTTTATATTAAAACCTGTTGAAGTTAAAAAATAATTTTCAAGAATCTTTGAATAGAAGACCACAGTTACAGAACCCGGACGTTATCGAGAATTGATACCTATGATATCCAGTCGATACCGTTTGGCTTCCTCCTCTAACTCTGATTCCTTTCCTGTCATGGAGAATATGTTCCGATTGACACCACCCGATCCCGTTGACGCTTTACCAATTTTTCCTCCTGGGTAAAGGCATTCCCTGCTCCCGACCGTTTCGCCAAGCGCATAGCGAGTGCACTGATGGGGCTTCTTGAGGGAATTGCTCCGAGATAAAAGCCAGGAGACTGTCGACTATTTTTTGAACGAGAGCCTCTGCCTAACTCCCGAACGCGGGTGACTTTAACCTGCGCCACACCCGATGCAGTATGAATTCTCTCATTCGTCGACATCATGAGATATGTTTATTTGGATACTCTATATCTTATTTCTCAACCATAACCTTTCTGGTAAGGGTGACCCTAAAGTAGCAGTGCTACAACCAGCATAGCTCACAGAATCCCTGAAGCACCCAAACCCCTGACCCATGTTAAGGGGGCATCCACTCAAGGGCTGACACTGAGAATGCACAAAAAGATAAAAAAACGCTAACTTACTTTTAAAATATGCTTCCTTTCGACAATGGCTAATTATCCAGAAGCAGAAAAAAGAAAATCAGAAATCCACGAAAAGCTCGAAACGCCCGCGACATGAAGAGACAGCCAAAACTCGCCCTCTAAGGTCCGAATCCACAAACTAGACCCATTGCCTAATAACCCAGCAAAAATCAGTCGTCTCGCGATTGTGCGGATAGTAAAAATTAACCAGGAAAAATATAAAAAATTTGTAAATGATATTTTTATGCAGAAAAGTTTCTGAATTAAACCAAGTTTTATGATGTGCACAGCGGTTTCTACTCATTTCTGTTTTGTATAATACTAGCAGAAACACCCGGCGTTGCCCGAGATAATTACAGTTGTAGATTAAACAGAACAACCTCATGAAGTTAAATAATAAATTTGTTTTCAGTTATTCCACAATTTCCGTCTATAGACGAAGCAGTTGTTCAGGTGTTTCCGATGTCCGGATAACTTTTTGTCATCTCTGCCCAATACTCGTTCATTTCTTCGATGGCATTTCAATAGATATGAATTATTTTTATAATCCTTCGAAATATTATTATAGGACATAACACCATATGGTTTTTGGTTTGAAGAGTTGAGTTCATGTATGCTTTGTTATCATTTATGTCGTCAACTGTAGCTCGAACGAAGGAACTGCATCCTCTGTCATCTTTCACTCTTTCTCAATAGTCTGCTAACTCTCCATTATCTCCGGTTACGGATCATTATAAAATATTTCTAAGAAAATGTTAACTTCTAAGAAAAGCCCAAACAACAGGAATTCTACGTATTGTTACAAATTCCATTTTGTTTTATAGTTCTCAGAGGTGGGATGGAACCATCATTCTTAATGAACCTACTTATATTGCACACTTTGCCCGGGACGTTATTTACACTCTTGTTGTTCCGGCTCAGATTAAAATGTTATCCATCTTCACCCCCGGGGAGCATTACTGGATACTTTAGACCTATCTTTTAAAATTTCTATTGCCCTTGACGTATACAGTCTGTGACATAAAATTAGCACCACCGTCATTTTCACTGAAATTCTTTTAATGAAACGAAATTCCAAATGCTCTTTTGGAATACAGACACTTAATATCTTCAGAAACAATCTAGCTTCATAAAAATAAATTGAATGTCCACTTATAATTTTAAAAAAAAATTGTTTTACTCAGGTGATATTTCTGAGTGACAAAAAATTAGCATCAGCTACAAAAAAATCCTCTGAATGGTCTTAATATGTGGCGGATTTGCCTTTTTGTGAAATTATCTCAAAGATACGATTAAGCATCTTAGTAATTAATCCTTTAATCAATGAATGATCTAAATTTTCCCAAACATCAATGATGGCACATCTCAAGTCAGAAGCATTTTTGTACTGATGATTGTCTTCATACACTTTTCGTGACAGCAACCCCCAAATATTCTCAATGGGATTCAGATCAGGTGACATAGCTGGCCATTGCTGAATAGTGATGTTTTTTCCTCAAACCACCGTGTTACAAGATGTGCTTTATAGATGGGAGCATTATCTTGCTGAAATACCCAATCATTTCCAGCCATAATTGGTCCAAAGTCAGGGAAAATGTCTTTCAGCATTGACAAATACCCTTGTGCATTGATTCGTCCACTTGAGTTTGACTTGAGTTGGATGTAGCTCTGACAATCTGAAGAACTGACCTTCCATTAAGGGCACGAGATCTTCCAGAACACTTGTAAACTGCATATTCCTGATGATTTCTCAAATAGTTGGAAATAGCCTTTGGGCTTCTCTTCAAACGACGCCCAATTTCACGAATAGAGATGTTTTCTTGTTTGAAGGCATCAATTTGACCTCTTTCATACTCTGACAGCACTGAACTACGTCCCATCTTGTTGTATGTTTATTAATTAAGTTTTTCACTTGTAGTAATTGCTTTTACTACATGATAAAGTAAATATATCACCCCTACTTGAGTTAAATGAGCCTAGCTTTAGGGCGAAACTATTTTTTTGTAGCTGATGCTAATTTTTTGTCACTCAGAAATATCACCTGAGTAAAACAATTTTTTTTTAAATTATAAGTGGACATTCAATTTATTTTTATGAAGCTAGATTGTTTCTGAAGATATTAAGTTTCTGTATTCCAAAGAGCATTTGGAATTTTGTTTCATTAAAAGAATTTCAGTGAAAATGATGGTGGTGCTAATTTTCTGTCACTGACTGTAAGCTCTTTTACCCTCCTGCTCTGTGTTCAGATGTTTCCAATGCCCGGATAGTTTTTTATCTTTCTGTTGCAAATTTCACTGATCAATACTCGTTCTTTCTCTTTTTTTGCCAAACACACAAATTTTCGCCAGTCGTCTGGACGTTTTTAGGGAGCTCAAGGGAGACCCGTGTGATTCCTTAGCTTCCTCGATAAACATTGCCTTAACTATGTCCTTCATTGCATTATCATATTTATGCTCGTTGTTAAGAATTCGTTACCCCCCTCTCTAAAAGAGGTTAATATGGTTAATTAAGTAGTGCCACACCAGTTAATGTGTTAAACTTTCAACCCCCCTCCCCCCCCCCCTTAGGGGTTGAATTTCGAGAAACCCCTTCTTAGTGCTCACTTACAATATGTAAAGAACCTCTGTAAAAAATTTCAAGTTTCTAGGCCTTATGGTTTCAACCTCTGCGTTGATCACTCAGTCAGTTTCTTCTTTTATATATATAGATTAGCAGTGTAATTAAGTTTTTCAAAAATGGGGGATTATGCCCCCCCCCCCCCCAACCCCCAGATCCTCTTCTCACTGACTGAACTTTCGCCTTATTACACACTTTTATTGAACTTCACTTGTTTGTGTGTTTGGGCGCAAATTTTGTAATTAATATTTTGCCCACTTCCTGACTGCCTACAACTTTGAAACTTTTCCCAGCGGCATCTTACCGATAACAATGCATGTTTCAGTCGTTAGTTTCACTAGTCTTGCATTTATTCGTAAGTTATTTAATATTTAAAGTTAATATGTATACAGTGCAATCATGACGTAACGAGTGCCTGTATTGTTGTGTATTGTTATCGTTGTTAATTGTCGTATGTAATTGTTGTTAATTTGATTAACCAGCGTGATGTATTCTTGTAAACGCTTTGCCGAGAAAGTCTTCTAAGGTTTTTTTTTGGTTTTGTGGTTATCGTATAAGCGCTTATTTTTTTAAGTAAGAACTAAAAAGAATAAAATAAAATGTATAAAATCAAAATTTTAAAGCATACACTTTCACCTTAAAAAGTGCAGTAAAAAGTAAAAAATCTAATTTTTAAAATCAGGTAAAAGTGTGGTGGCGCGTCTAATATTAAATTTAAAAATGAAAATACTACATAATAAAATAAACGCGCTACCACACTTTTACCTTTTTAAAAAAATTAGATTTTATACTTTTTACTGCACTTTTTAAGGTGAAAGTGTGTGCTGTAAATTTTTTTTTATACATTTTATTTTACTGTTTCCAGTGAAAATGTATGAAGAAAAAGCTGCTCCCACTCTATGCCTTTCATTGCTTGTCATTTCTCCAAATTGCAGATTTATATTTCAATATTCTAAATTTTTAGAGAATTATCAAAATCGATTTTATATTCATGAGGTCCATCGGTATAGTATCGTTAATTAACTGAAGTGGTGTAATACCGAAAAGCGTCGGCTATCAATATCGTCTATTGTAACCGCATCGTCTTAGACCCTTCCGTTATTTCAGTTCATTTTTATACAAAACACAGAGTGAGTCAAAAGTCGGTGGACACCTTATCTTGGATACCAGTGTGGTTACCCAAATTCCAATGCAGGGAATGAATAGGAACTTGAGGCTGCTCTATCTTATGGAGCACCTTTCATCATCAACAGCAAATTCCAAACAAAACAAAATAAATGTTCACCAAAATCCAATGAGGGGATCACCACAATTCTCATTACAAGTTCTGCAAATTATTTCATGCACCATCCTCTTCCTGTTCTGGAAAGTTCCACAATTTACCATAAAATCACCAGTTTCTTGTGCAATTAGTATAAAAAGCCATATTGAAGCTGAGAAAAAATCAGACCAAAGGAAGATGGCACAGTACAGTAACCAGTTATTGATCAACATGGTCCTCTGCTTTGATGAGGTTAGGCAAAATTATCATGCAACAACCAGGCGTCGTTGAAATGTCGTGCGGAATTATGCTATGGTGCAAGCGGACATCACAATGAACACTATCTGGATTGATGGAAAGACTTACTTTGTATCAGATAACTCTCTGTAAGCAACAAACATAAGAGCCAATTGTCCTGTTACGCTATTTGCCCAAGCGGCAACCCCAAATATTGAGACACTATTGTTGCGATAATTACGCTTAAATTTGAATATACTGATATTATTAGACTGAGGTGTCCGGTAGTTATGATAGTCGTGGACAAAAGTTATAACTATGGGCGGGGGGGGAAAGACATCAAGGATAGAATTAGAATCTTTATATACAAAGGTACATAACTTAAGTCTAAAAATTAGTGAACAGTTAAAACGCCAGTAGATTGAAATTTATCGGTAACTGAGGTCTACGAAGGAAACCGTAACAAAATATGGAGAGACCACTTCTGAAGCTTCAGTATTAGGGAAAGGTTCATCTCCGACGTGGATCCCCAGAAATTTAACCGTAACAGAAGCAAGTAATTAACAACATTAAAATATCTGTGGGCAAATAGCGTCCATTGATACCACTCCCATACAATAACTTAATTTCGACATTAAAAAACTTAAATGGAAGTCCCATAGCAGATCATGAGCCAAATTTAACCCGAGGTAAGGAAAAGACTTTACAAGCTGAATAATAAACTCCCAGTTTCTCGGGCTGGAGGTTTTCAATGATAAAACAGCATCAACTTAGTCTTTTATCGGCATTAACCCATAACTTATTGAGAAGACACCAGTCATATAATTCAGCCAAAGCTGAGTTCAAAGAAGCAGTCAGTCTCTATTTGTGGGTCCCTATTTGCCACCAATATGGCAACATCATCGGCATATATTATTATTTTAAAAGTATGTAATAAAAAGGGGAGATCATTAATGTATACAATAAACAGGATTGGGTACTAAATTAATCCTTGAGGGACCCCTCAATTTCTCGTAATGACAGACGAATTATTAATAAAATCTGTTAAATTAACTACGTTAACGGGTTTCTGACGGTTATAAAAAGATTTATTTGAAGATGGCCCTTTAGCCAAACTGCTTCCACTTGTAGTAAGCGCCATTTGTCTATTGCGACTACCAGCGATCTAAGGAAGTTTTTCGTAATAGATTGCTTTCGTCCGCTTAATTTGTAACTTAAGAGTAAAAGAAAACTTCTTGAAAGTACTAATATTAATTTTTGTCGGATATTTTCGAGACTTTAAATATAATTCATTCTTCTTGTGATTTAACCTTAGTAAGCCAGGAGAGACCCATGATTTTCCTTTTCTGTTACTATAGGAAATGTGCAGAATTAAGTTATTAAGACGACAGCCCCGTAATTCCGACCCCAGTGTACCAATCAAAACCAAACTAAATAGTGCAGATAGGAAGCTACCTTCCGAATTTCAACCTTCTACCTCATAAAATCGACACATTCGAAAACGCATTTTATTAACATAACAGAAAAAATAATTGTACACGTGATTCGCGGCATAAACAATGATATAGCATCTATTGCATGCACGCGCGACATTCAATTGTAATACTTCATCCGCACTACCTGAACTAGCTTGACGTAAACTAGTTTAGATGTTATGTGTAAACAGTTTTAGATTAAACTAGTTTGGAGAGCTAAATATGCTTCCGCACTTGAAATATTTCGAACGAGTTAAAAACATGTGCGCAATGCCTCATGGTATTGAAACGAGCAAACAAGCATTCATTTCCCGAGCGTGAGCGATTTCTAAATTTCATCACTAGGTGTCCTTCTTTCTCTATAAATAATAGTGTCCCTGTATAAAAAACTTCTTTACACAGGAACTCTAATAAACAAACAGAAAGCCAGATATTACAATTATATCATATGTGCTTTTGTAACCATGATAAATTCAAAAATAAATAAATAAAAAAAATACCGCTAAGCAAAGGTCTTAAGTAAACCATCACTTCAGAAAAAAATTCTGCACAGCTGTATAAATGAATTTCAGATGTAAAAAATAAAAATCTTTCGATCTTCTCATGGTTAAACCACGAAAAGATGGAAATTTCTATTCCCCGTCAGATGACAATTTAAATTCATGATAATTTCAAAAATAAATAAATAAAAAAATATTATGTAATTTTTTTTAATAAATTACTACTGAATAACGTATTTCAGATGCAAAAAGTTAAAATCTTTCGACGTTTTCATGGTTCCCATCAGATGGCAATTTAAAATTCATTGTTTCATATATAAATAAATTAATTAAAAATACAGCTATGTAAATATTTTTTAAATAAATTATTTACTGTGTAAAAAAAAAAATGCTACACGTGAAAGAAGGACATCTCGCGGCAGATTGGGAAAACGCTCTCGCACGCATTTTAGCATTGAAACGGAGCAGCATGCTCAGGCCTTGTTAATCTCAAAGGCCCCGACGAGCATGAGGGACAGGCAAGGCCACAAGGCAAGGCGATCCAAATAAACGAGCACCGCATCAGCGCACGGAGTTCTGGGATCCCACAATTCCACGCGCGAAGCTAGTTAAACTGTCTCAAGAAGGTTTGTGAAACTCGCTTAATCTGAGACAGTTTCTAAAGCCTGAAACCGGTTTCGTTTAAATCAGGAAACTCCCCAACATTCCCTCTCAATAGAAAGTCTCTGAATAGGAAAAGTTTTTGGCAAAGTTGACTTTTAGTAACTGCGAGCACTGCGTGCACTGCAGAGAAGCATCCCTCAGAGACACCCAAATGAACAACTAATTCATAGCAACTGTTTCGTATCCGCCCTGCAGTGAAGCATCACTTAAAGACGCCACTGTTGACCCATAATTTCTCAGAATTTTACGCTGAAGTTATTAATTACTATTAGAAATTAATAAAGTTTATTTATAATTCGTAAATATTTAACAATAATCAGTTAATGTTATTGAAACGCTTAGTATAAGAATTTACAAAATTATTACTAATTAACAACTGATTTAAACATTTGATATATTAAAAAATATTACTAAATTGCAAAAAAAAAAGTTGAGTGGGTCTTGTATGATTTTATTTGCGTAAAGTGACGGTCCTTTAAAATCACACAAAAGAATTCCGTGTTTCCATGTTTGCAAGATTACCAACAATTAAAACGCTCTTTACTCATTTCTTAATCGTATAATTTCATACATTTAATACCAAATGAGTAAATAACCGAAATGTGTAAACACGGAGTTTCTTTGTGTGATTATGATTTTATTCCCATAAACGGCCGTCATTTTACGCAAATAAATACTAAAAACAAACAAACCATCTCTTATAAATAATAATAATAATAATAATAATAATAATAATAATAATAGGTAACAACAACAGGGAATAACCCACCAAATAAACTGGAAGGCCAAACCGCTATGATGCCCCCCAACAGGCCCAAAATGGGGTTATTTAAGATACAAGTAAAAGGGAAGTAATGTAATTAAAAAAAAAGGACAATAAAAAAACAGAAAAACACAATTTTATTTATACAGATTAACAGAAATATAATAATTATTACAAAGATAAAAATTCAATAATAATAATAATTCAATTCAATTCAGTTCATGTACGGTGTTCACACAGCTAATTCAATCTTCATTCTAATGTCTGAGAGTGCACACAGATCTGAAGGTACATCAAAATTCGGGAATTTCCGCTTCAGAAACCGGAGAAAAACATTTTGCACCCTATCCAGTTTACAAGACTGCATATTTGAACCCCCATTCTATAAAACAGCAGTAGGACAGAATGGGTAAAACTAGACTCCGATAGAGCCGAACAAATGTAGAAAGGCACCGAAAATCGGCTCCATTGCGTACAATGGTACCAAGAGCTAGGTAAGCCTTCAGACGAACAGTCAACATGGGAATTATAGGAAACAGTCACCTCGGGGAGGTCAGCAGTGAAGATAAATAATAAAGGCCCTAAGACAGAACCCTGTGGAACACCACAGTGAGGCCTATAGGGCAATGATGAATGATGTCGTATAGATACAACAAACTGTCGAACTAACAGGTAAGAGCGCATTATCCAAAGGAGTTCATCAACAATCCATACGCACGTAATTTTTTAATTAGTAACTCATGATTGACAGGGTCGAACGCCTTTTGCATATAAAAGTAGACCACGTCAAGTTGCTGGCAGTGGTCAAGAGCACAATGAGCATGAGTGGTCAAGAGCACAATGAGCATGAGTGGTGAGAGATACAAGATTGCTCACAACGGAACATCGCGGAATGAAACCATGTTAACACGCAGGAACATGAGGAAGGACGTGTTGTAGAAGATATTTATGAATGATGTTGTCAAAGACTTTGGCAGTGGGTGGAAGAGTAGAGGTCGGCCTATAGCTAGCAATGTCAGTCCGTTTGGCAGAACCACCCTTAAATGCAGGAACCACAACCGCACTCCTCCTTATTTAGGATAGTGGCCAGCTTTTAGACACAAATTAAAGATGCGCCTAAGAGGAATAATTATGACATCTCGAAGGCTTTTGAGAATAAAGGAAGGAACCTCTGTCGGAGAATTGTAAGGCTTGGCCCGTAATCTATTAATGCCGTAGGCAGCATCTCTATCAGTGAACTCTATCAATAGGGGGACGATAGGTAGACAGTTCTCCGAGAATGTGTTGAAAGAAGTAGAGACAGTTTTACTGAAATGCTGGGTAAAACAGTTACTAATATCCAGTACATCAGTAATGGTAAGACCAGCAGAGGTAGTGATAGTAGTTATTGTATGTCGATCCTTTCTTTTGGAGTAGTAGTAAATCTGGTAATTTTTCTTATTACGGGAGTTATTCGTACATTCGCTACATGGTCTTACACCGCAAATATAAAAATAATTCTATTAATGGATAGGTCATAGCGTAGCCACCGTATATGTAAACAGTAACAAAGACCCCAATTATCAAATTTATTATAGAAAAGCTGATGGATTATTTAAACACGATGCCTCAGATGTTAAAATGTTACAATACAGACGTTAAATGCGTTTAAATAAATAATAAATGAAAATAGGAAAGAAAAATAAAATTCCAGTCTATGATCGCGACGCTCTGAGCAATTAAGTCATTGTTGACTGTAATGTAGGCTCATGGCTTAATTTTTCATTTATCACTTAAATTTAATGTCATATTCACCCGGATGCACGACAATAATGAAAATACGTAGAAAGTTTAAGTTTATAAAAGAAAATTCAATAAATATAGAGAAGATACGAGGGTTGGTCGAAAACTAATGCCTTCATGGCTGTAACGTTTTTATTTTTTAACGGATTTTGCAAAATTCTGTTTTATAAATTTTATGGCCAACGCCATCACCAAATAATTAATTCGGTAAATTAATATTAGACAATAAATTAAAAAAGACCCCCCTCTCCAAATACGAAAATAAAAACTCTAGTAAATTCTAATAAAAAACCCAGATATTTTTCAAATAATTCGATAAAATAATGTATAAATTATAAAAAATCAGATAAAAATTAAGGTTTATTTCTAGGATATGTCCTCATTTGTGCTATTAATCTAGGAGTTTTGACCGGTGGGGTTTTTGCAGGATCCTACTTCAAACAAATCACAATCAAACAGATCGCGACCTAGTATTACCTAAGATATACAGATCGCGAAAGTGTTTATACAGAATTCATTTTTTTGCAATTTAGTAATGTTTTTAATATATCAAATGTTTAAATCGGTTATTAATTAGTAATAATTTTGTAAATTCTTATACTAACCGTTTCAGTAAAATTAACTCTATTAATTTCTAATAATTACGAATTAAAATAAACTCTATTAATTTCTAATAGTAATTAATAACTTCAGAGTAAAATGCTGCGAAATTATGGGTCAACAGTGGCGTCTTTAAGTGATGCTTCACTGCAGGGCGGATACGAAATAGTTGCTATGAATGAGTTCTTCATTTGGGTGTCTCTGAAGGATGCTTCTCTGTAGTGCACGCAGTGCTCGCAGTTACTAAAAGTCAACTTTGCCAAGTTTTTGAGTGGCTAGGGGTTTAGTCAGTATATCAGCTAACATGTCCTCTGTGCAAACATACAGGGTGGGCAGTAAGTCGCGCACCAAAGAATTACGAGAAGTGTGATGTGAAACAATGTAAAATCAGCAAATGGCAAGCATTTTGAGCATTTGTGATTGTACCAGCAACGTGTTTCTTAGTTTATTAGTTAAGCTTGGTTTTAAGAAAATAACGTTTATTATTATCAGAATCTATATATAAATACAGGAACTCATTTTTTGTACTACATTTTTACCTGTGTTAACGTGGACGAATACGCATGAAACTTATATGGATGGAAACGTCCTGTGATGCAGATGTGCATAGTATATTTTTGTTTACGAATTCGTTCACGTTAACACAGATAAAAGCGTTTCAAAAAAGGTAGCATTAAGGATTAGGTTGTGCGCCATAGTTGTCTATGCATGTAGCATTGCTTTTTTATTGTTTGGTTTATAAATATTAAATGTAAAATGAACTCAAATCATTGTTGATGTTCATTTGAAAGCATATTATTATTGATTTGTTGATATGCATTCGAAAGTATTAGAAAACCGTATAACCAACATGTGCAGGAACTGGATGAAGATACTCTGCAGCTTTTGAAAGTCAAAGAATTCATTTCAAACCTGAAGGTGCCCAAGTATAATATAGTACCTATAATGCACCTATACATTATTCCATAGAAACAACTGCTTAAAAATAGTTTTTAACCAACTATTCAAAATATATTTCTATAATAAGTAGGTAAGCATTTTTTGTATTTTTCGTTGTTTTCTAAACTATTTTAAGGTATTTTCATAAATTTTGAAAGTAATAATTTTAGATAATAATAAAATTAATACAAATTTTGAAGTTTTTGAATTTTTTTTTTTTTTTTAAGTCCTGTATTTCGAAAAATTCTAATAAAAAGGAATTCACTGGCAGATTCATGTACTACTTTGTTTTTTGTAAAAAGTAGTTACAAAATTTTAGAAAGTTAGATACTAAAAAGTTAGTTAGTCTTTTTAGTTAGTCTTTCTTTAAAAAGTTATAGATTTTTGGCCAAGATTTTACAGTTTTTCTAACAGAATATTAAGTATCGTGTTTGAGTCAGGCTTAACCATTAGAAAGTACATCCCGCACCGTAAAACAGCTCACTGGTGTACGAGAGATATTTATGAATTATGGAGGGAAAGGAAATCTATATAGGAACGACCGCTTATCTCCGGAAACATTGAGGACTTAATGGTTTTAAATAAATATAATAGAAAGTATAGAGAGGAGATCAGAAAAGCGAAGAGACGTACGGTGACTACTGGAAGCCACTTCGATTTATGGAAATTCATAAGGAAAAGAGGTGGGATACACAATACTTTTCTCGCCGAAGAGAAACTACAGAAATTTTAGATATGGATCGACGATCCCCTTAACATCAACATTCCTGTGCCAATACCGAATCTTCCTGTTACAAAAAAATGTGAATGGGACTTACCGATCAACCTCCCACAAGAGATTTTCAGGACTCTATAGAAAGTTAAACTTAAAAATAATAAGAACGACGACTGATTGAACCATCTGGTTATAAAAAATTGGGGTACTATGGGAAATATAGTATTAGCACATCTCATTAGAGAAATATGGCAACCTGAGGCTTTCCCTAATCGACTGAAATCTACGATAATCACACCAGTGTATAAATCTGGCAATGCCAACAATATGAAGAATTACTGGCCTATAGCCACACTCCCCACTATTTACAAGATTACAGAAAGAAACTATTTCAACCCATGATTAGCCACCTTTGGGAGAATTTACCGAGTGACCAATATGGAGGTAGGCCATACTTTTCTGTGCAGGACTTCCTCTTGGCTATCAATATCGAAGCGGTTAATGCCTTGGACGGTAAACAGATATATGTCATTGCCTGTGTGGATATCGCTATGGCTTTCAACACGGTCCCACTTCCCCAGCTGTTCATGGAATTGGAAGCCCTGGGTGTCGCAGGCCGAACAATAGGTCTTCTTAAGGATCTTTTCAATCAACGTACCAATTGTACTGCGACTGCCAACAAAACTATATATGGGCCAGCCAAAAGAGGTATACCACAGGGCTCCTCCAACAGTGATACCCTCTTCGCGGCCTTGATCGTGGCAGTACAATTAATACGTTGATTAAAAAGATCTTAAATACCTCTATTTCCAACTGACGTTGAACTTAAGAATACGTGCCTTCGTTGACGACATTATCTTAACTAAGGGTTATCCACCGTCCCAAATAGCCGATATTGATTTAGACATCAATACGAATGTCAAACAGCTTCAACAATGGTTTAACAACAGTGGCATGTTTATTAACCCGGAGAAGACTACGATACTCAAACTAGACAAACGCCATTAGACTAGCAAAACAACTATTCAAATTTTGGGTCTCATCTTTGATAGCAACCTAAAATTCAGTCAGCAGGTCCAAAAGATAGTATGCGTAGGAAACAGGCTAAAATTCCTTATTAAAAGACTCCGGAAGACATTATTTAGAAAAGAAAATTTCATTATCTTAAAAACTGTCGTTCTTTCAAAATCTCCATTCTGATCTGGAGCCCACCTAATAAGTATCTGCAAGAACAACTGAAAGTGGCTTTTAATAGTGTTATACGCACGGCTTTTAAGCTGACCTTCAGGCAGTCCATCACTCAAGCCTGCAACGAAGCTCAAATAATGAACTTTATCAAACTTAACGAACTGGCCAGTGCTTTTCTCTGTAAGCGACATCCAGCTCACTTTGTTTGGTCGGGCATAACGACGGTCCTAACCCTAGGAGCTGCACACATTACCTCGTGACACCGCCCACGATCTTCTCTTGCTGGAAAGAAAATACTTGCCTTATAATACACTCTGGTTATGGAATAGTTTACCTCTGGATCACCGTTAGTCTAGCTTACATTTTTAGGACCGGAATTGTAATAAACATTTAAAGCATGTTACTGATTTGTTACGAGTGTGGATCATGAACACACAATATAAGATGTTTTAACCAGTGACTTTGCTCTTTGTGAGCGCATAATAATAATAATAATAATTTTAATAATAATAATTGTAACAACAACAGGGAGAGAAACACACCAGATAAACCGGGGTGCAAGGCCCCGTGTTGTCCCCCAACAGGCCTAAGCCCAAAACGGGGTTAATGAACCACATATAAAAATTTATAATAGAAAAATAAAACAAAAAATAATAACATTAACACAGCGATTCTCGAATAATAACATTAAAAAATAATAAAATAATATAGAAATAATAAAAATTAGATGGAAAATGAATAGGGGAAAAAAAACAAAAAAAAACGGAAAGGACGAGGAGACAGGCGTTATGAGAAAAGAGAAAAATGGAGTTCATCAGAAGCCGTAAAGCAAACATCGTTGAAATTATCTAAGTAATTAGTAATCACTTTATACACCGGATCGATCCGTGAAATAAACGTCTTCCATTTGTACAAGGGAGTAAAAACGAAGCCCCTACGCGTCAATCTAATACTCTGAAAGTTAAAATCATTCACTAAAGAACCTATGCTCAACTTAGCGTGAAAAATACCGACAAGAATGTTAAAAAGTGAAATACTAATAATACGCGCAATGTTAAAAATGTTATGAAAATGGGCGGACGTCAAAGGTAGCTGATTGCCAAAGTTCTTTATTATGAAAGCTTTAAAATTAAGGCATTTACGTTGTATTTTATGTAAAACTTGTTGATTGCCCCCAAACCAAATCCACGCGCAATAGATGATTTTAGGAATCACAAAAGTCTTAAACAGAAGCAAAAAAGTTTTTGCTTCCGTAAAGAACTGAATGGACCTCTTCAACATGCCGATGCGACGTGAAATATCCAGATATACGTGATTTAAATGCTCAGAAAAGGAACAATTGTGTGACATAACCACTCCTAAATCCTTCAAAGTATTAGTTCTATCCAAGGGAGTACCATTAATAACATAGTTAAACACAAACGGTGCAGTAGAACGATTGAAGGACATCACAAATGATTTGGACGCATTTAGTTCAAGCCCATTACAACAGGACCAATGATACACTCGTTTGAGCATGACCTGCAGCTCGTGGCATGAGGACCAGTCGTTAATGGTCCGAAAAAGTTTAACATCATCAGCATAAATAATGATTTTAGTATGGGAATCAGTTAAAACATATGCAAGATCAGCAAGAAAAATGTTAAACAATAAAGGGCCCAGAGGAGATCCCTGCGGCACACCACTTTTGATATAAAAGGGAGGACAAGAGTAATCCTGATTTCTTAGTCTGAAAGCCCGACCTGTGAGCATATCATTGAACCAGTCATTGGCCACTAAGTCCAATCCAACAAATCGCAGTTTAAGCAGCAACAAGTGGATACTAACTTTGTCGAACGCTTTTGAGAAGTCCAAATATAGTGAATCGACCTGGGACCGAGTATCAAGAGAATGGGTAATATGATGCAAAAATATGGCGAGATTAGTCTGTGTGCTTCTCTGTGAACGAAAACCGTGCTGTGCATCTGGAAGATGAGCGTCAACGTGTTGAGAAAGTTGGTCAGCAACTAAAGTCTCCAACAGCTTAGCTGGAAACAAAATTAAAGTGATGGGACGAAAAGCTGGTTTAGCCGAATGTTCGGTTTTTTTAGGGATCGGCTGAATTACCACTTGCTTCCATGCAGCAGGGTAACGTCCAGACCCCAGCGATACATTAAAGAGGTGGGTTAATGGAGAGATAATTGCTGACAAACAGCCTTTAAAAATAAAATCCGGGATATCTGGAGAAGTGCAGACTTTTGACGCAGATAATCTCCGAGCACGATCTAAAATTTGCTGTGCAACCAAAGGTTGAAAAATGAACTTCTTATCTAAAGTGCTCCAGCACGCTGCCAAAATATCTTCATTCACACAAATTTTCAGATTATTGCTCATAGTTGACGCAAACGAATGAGCAAGTTCCGACAAAGCATTAGCATCCAGAGGCTCTTTGTAATTTTTGTTGCGGTTTAGACACAATTTGGCAGTTTCCCAAAAGGCAACAGGGTTATTATTAACTTGCTCTTCCAAACATTTAAAATAATTCATACGATCGTTGATCCAGCTATTCTTAAACGCTCTTCTGGCCTCGGCAAATAACAAATAATCGTCTTGGGCCAAAGATTTTTTATACATTTTATGTCTTTTCCGTTTACATTCCCAAGCATCTCTAGTTTGTGCAGTAATCCA
This sequence comes from Rhysida immarginata, assembly GCA_023313115.1. NCBI lineage: Eukaryota > Metazoa > Arthropoda > Chilopoda > Scolopendromorpha > Scolopendridae > Rhysida > Rhysida immarginata. The sequence goes on from JAHWFO010081983.1 coordinate 924,515, forward strand.
ACTAGGGAACCTTGGCATTGATCTATTCTTCCTCGTTGAAATGCATCCATTAACTTGTCGCTTATGCATAGGAACGGCTTCAGAGACAGCATAACTGATAACAGTCACAATATCATTCCAAATCTCATCAACGTCCAACGACTTTAACGTTTTAGACCAATCGTTATTAGCAACTTTCCGATAAAGACTCTGAAAGTCTGCACGTCGAAAGTTGTAACACGAGTCTTTGGGAGGCGAAAAAGTTTCCAACTCGTCCTTAAAATACGCAATACAAGGAGGATGGTAATCATCCGGGTCAACAAGAGGCGAATCTGTGGCAGTTACATGCAGATTTAAGTTAGAAAAAATTTTATCAAGATTATCGCCGTATCTATTCCGCAAATGGTTAACATTATTAAGGTCTAACTCTTTTATCCAACTGCTGGTAATTAATTTTCTAAACCTGGAATAGTAAGCATGATCATCATAAACTTTGAAATCAGAGTAATTAAAATCGCCCACAATAATACAGTCCGCGGGTGAATGAGCAAAAAACTCCGTAACTTCCTCCAAAAAACATTCCAGTTCATTATTTCGCAATAGCGGGGGCATATAAAGATTCATTATGATTACCGGTTTAGATCTACCCGCCGAAGTACGACGAACAATTTCCACAGCGACGACGTCGATACATTTGACGGTAGTAACGAATCGACAATCTTTAGCTCTAACAGATACCGGAACGGCGATAAGAACGCCTCCTCCTCGTTCCTTAATAGTTCTGTCACTCCTATACACATTAAATTCACGACCAAACAATACAAAGTTGGAAATAGACTCATTAAGCCAGGTTTCAGATAAACAATATAGCAACTGAGGATTCTGAGCCGAAAAATCAAAACTTCGAGCCATCTTGGTTCGCAAACCGCGAACGTTCTGGTAATAAATAGCATTAACCATCGGAGTTGATCATGCCCTCCTCCTGGCGCACAGTGTCTACTTCATCTAATTTAAGAGATAAGCCACCCGAAGCTGAGTCGTTCTTGCAATAGGACGAGTCTATCTGACTATCGTAAAGTTTGCCAATAAACAAGGAAATCAACACTCCTTCCGGCCAAATAGATGAACTAAATAAATAATCAAAATCTTTTTCCTTTAGCAATAATACAAAAGAAGAATACGAATTAAACTTAGTCTTCAGCTTAACGCATCTCTGTATGGAGATTGAGGTGGAAATATCAGCAACAAAGTCATATAACTGCTTTACAGAGGTATTTGGCTCCAATCTTGTGACAAACAATTTCTTCTCCCTCTCTTTCATATATCCAGCCTTAATTGGACCATCTCTATTAGCGTTAGCACCTATGATTGTATTTTTCTTATCTTTCTTAATTTTATCTACGCGAGAAGAAAGTACTCCACTTGAATGTTTCGCCTTAATTGACTCGTGCGAGACGGTCTCACGCACGCCATGAATAGCTAAACCGCTAATATCGTACTTGCTAGACTCTTCCACGGTCGAATCTCGATGAGACGCAACAAGAGATATATCTCTCGCCTCCAATACGCCGAGAATCTTATCAATTTTCTTGTTAATTTCTCTGTTATCTTCCTGTAGTTTCGTAGCCAAAGCCGTATATTCCTTAACCGCACCGATGAGCTCATTAATAGCTGATAAAATTTGTGCAAAATTATACTTATCTGTGTTAATAGATGCGCACTCATTTTCTTCTGAGAGGAAACTGCACTCATTTTCTCCTGAGACGACTGAATCAACTCGTAAACTGCAAGGGCACCTCCATGTTGCTTTCACTTTCTGTACTTCGTCTTTTTTAACGTTAACACATTTTGCGTGATAAACAAGGTGGCAGTCCCCCAATGGTTCCCTGTCCTCCCTTTTTATTTGGATTCCCCATGAAGAGAGAGAGAGGAGCAGACAACCGCCGCCCTGCGCCGCCTGATGAAAATAATAATAATAATAATAATAATAATAATAATAATAATAATAATAATAATAATAACAGACCTTAATTTTCCACGGTGGGGCGGGGGAGAGACGCAGAGATAGGGAGAAACAATTTAGCGTAAATATAAATATTATACGAGGGCAAATTGAAAAGTAATGCCTCCATGGCTGTAACTTTTTTATTTTTTAACCGATTTTAAAAATTCTTTTTGTATCTGAGACTTACATTTTTCCTGTATGTAATGCACCATTCACTTTTCGACATAATCCTCATTCCTTTCCACGCATTACACCAAAGCGTGGACTAGTTGGATGAACCCGTCAGAGAGGAATTCCGGGGTGGTCGTCGACACAAGGATTGAATGGCAGCTTTGGATCTCTTCTGCAGCACGATAACGCCCGTTCGCACACGATCGCCACACATCGGAGGGGGTTGCAGCGCCTACAGTTCAAAGATGAAAAACTGCAGTTCAAAAATAAAAGACTTTGTACTTTGCGACTTTCACCACTTCCCAAAGAGGAAAGAGTACCTTAAGAGGCATGAGTTGCGTTCTGACGACGAGGTGAAATCTACCGTTATGTCCTGGTGTCGACAACAACCCCGGAATTCCTCTCCGACGGGTTTACAAGACTAGTCACGCATTGGCGCAATACGTGGAGAGAGATGGGAACTATGTCGAAAAGTTAATAGTGCATTACATAGAGGACAAATGTAAATATCAGATACAAAAAGAATTTTGAAAATCGGTTAAAAAATAAAAAAGTTACAGCCATGGAAGCATTACTTTTCAATATGCCCTCGTATTTAGATAATAATTTGATAGATATATTAAAAGATATCTTTAGATGTATTTTAAATATAATTCCGAGAAATTTTCAAAGTTATCATTGCGGTGAAATAATTCGGGAATGTCAGAAATGTCATAGAAAGCATTTTGGATATTTATTGTGTTATCTATTTTTCATTCTTCAAATTTTTTTAATAAGCAAGATTGAGGCTAGACCAATAACACATGCTTTTTTACCCAGAAATGTGATCGAATTTCGATCATTGGGGGAACCTAGTTGTTTTAAATGCTATGGTGCGCGACTTAAGGCCCACCCTGTATTTTACTGCAATGGGTATTGCACAACGCTTCACGTTTGAAAGGATATTTGATGTCCATATGCTTTGATCTATAGGGTCAATTCGGAGGTTCCTTCAAGATACCGTAAAACATGTTTCGCAACTATCCAATGGCTTTTATTATATTTATCATTGAATTGGCTGAGAGCACTTACTGTGAAGGCGATATCTGGCCGTGTAGCCATTTCAAGCTACATAGTCACGTGGATTTCGTCAGAGAGAGCGATCAGCGGAAGTGAAAAAGGCTGATGACATGACAACGTTACGTGATCGTGAATGAGCCACTTCGAAAGCAACACGTTTAGAGAAAGAGAAAAAAAGAGGCAGAAAGGATCGTGGCAGCAATGTGGAAGGTCGAGGAATCGACACAGCTTTCCCGTTGAGGAAAATTTGGAGGCGTTCGTTCGAGAAAATAAACGTTGGACAGACGGAGAACGTGATTCCATGGTAACGGGGACAACGACAGAATCTTCGCATGGTGGATGCTTCCAAGCGAGCGGGTGATAGCAGCCAGCGAGGGAGAGAGCACTCATCGTATCTATGCGGAAAACGAACAAGTACTCGTCGTCGCTTCAGGATTAAACGACGAGGAATGGCAGAATCGCCTCACGAGGGCCATTTAGCGTATACTTACGGAGCTGTGCACCGAGACAAACTCCGACGACGTTCGAGGACAGAGCGAGAGAATTTCGCCACATTCTCATACACCGCCGACAGCTAATAGACCTTCCCCGACGGAGGAAAGGGAAACCAGCTTTCTTTGTCTAATATTCGCCAGGTACGAACGAATAATAATTTCCTATGAACTAAATTAGTTAAGTTCTGAAAGAGCAGCGTTAAATGTTACCGTGCTCAAGACGAATATCGTAGTGTCGCATATTGAGCCCCCTGAGTGGATGCCCCGTCAGGGGTTAGCGTGATTCAGGGATTCTGTGAGCTATATTGGTTGCAGAAAGGTCATGGTTGAGAAGTGAGGGTGGCTTATATCCAATCAAACTTATATCTCATGATGTCGACGACTAAGGGAATTCATAATGCATCGGGTGTGGCGCAGGTTAAAGTCATCCGCGTTCGGGAGTTAGGCAGAGGCTCTCGTTCGAAAAATAGTCGACAGTCTCCTGGCTGTTATCTCAGAGCAATGCCTCCGAGTAGCCCCACCAGTGCACTCGCTATGCGCTTGGGGAAACGGTCGGGCGCAGCGCATGCCTTTACTCAGGAGGAGAAACGGGTAAAGAGTTGTTCCGGACGGGATCGGGTGCTGTCAATCGACACTTGGAACGTATTCTCCATGACAGGAAAGGAATCAGAGTTAGTGGAGGAAGCCAAACGGTATCGACTGGATATCATAGGTATTACCTCTACGAAACGTCCGGGTTCTGAAAGGTGGGTGGAAGCTTTTAGACTTTGGTGTCGACCCTAACATGACTGCCCAGGTGGGAGTGGGGATACTCATGTGTCCCCTGAGGCTCCTGAGGCAACGAATAGAGGTTGGAAGACTGTGTCACCGAATGCAGTCACAGACTACATGCTTATTCTGGATGAAGTGGATGCTGCTCTTAGCAGGAGAGGGAGTGCAGATTCTGTCATCCTGGTGGGCGACTTCAATGCACACGTAGAGGCTGATGACCAAACGTGGAAAGGCGTGATTGGGAGAAATGGTAACTCCGATTTACATGCGAATGGGAGGTGCTTGTTAGATTTCTGTTGCAACAATGGACTTTCCATCACAAACACCTTCTTCCAGCACAGGGATGTCCATAAGTATACCTGCTACAGGGATACAATGGACCAGAAGTCACTGACTGGTTTTTTAATCGTTGCAGCCGACTTATTCCGATCAGTGTTGGATACTCATGTGAGAAGAGGGGCAGAACTATCAACTAATCACCACCTTGTTGTCTGCACCTTGCGGTTCTCTGAACCTATGCCAACCATGCGAAATACTAGGTTCAGAGCTGTGAGGAAGACCTTTGCAGATAACATATCTTCAAGTTTCAAAGAACTACCCAGTGATCATTGTACTGTTGAAGGGGAGTGGCAGTTGTTTAAAACTGCTGTGATTACTTCAGCTGCACTGTGCTGTGGTCGTAAGCGGTTGAGAGTGGCGCAGGGCGGTCAGAAAAGGACTGCATGGTGGATCGGTGAAGTCCAAGAAGCTGTCAAGGCAAAGAAAGAAGCCTATTTGCTATGGCTTACAAATAAGTCAACTTCGAGTCGAGCGCGGTACACAGAGGCGTGAAAAGCAGCAGCAAAGACAGTATCAACAGCTAAAGCCAAGTTCTGGGAGAAGTTCGGAGAGAAATTGGAGGCATACTATGGTTCGGCAAACAAGGTATTCTGGCAGACTGTGCGCCGCCTCCGTGGAAAGAAATCTCTTTCATCACAAACTATTAGGAGTTCAGATGGGAGGCTTCTGAAAACGGAGGAGAGCGTGCTGCATATGTGGAATGAATACTTTGCATCTCTTCTTAATCCGGTGACAGCAACAATTGAGACACATGAGGTGCAACTTGGAGCAGAGAATAGTCGCGGTAGTACTGTATCACTGAAGCAAAAGTCATATGGGCAATTAAGTCCCTGAAGACTGGCAAAGCTGCAGGTGATGATGAAATCCGGTCCGAGATGTTAAAGGCCTTAAATCAGGATGGTATCCTGTGGGTGACTCGAGTTTATCAGGTTGCTTGGATATCTGGACAGGCCCCTACACAATGGCAGACAGGAATTATGATCCCTATCTTCAAAAAGGGAGATCAGAGAGATTGCAACAACTATCGAGGCATCTCTTTGCTCAGCATACCAGGGAAAGTGTACGCTAAGTGTCTGGAGAAGGGAGGTCGGGAAATAGTGGACTCCAAACTCTCGGGGGAACAGTGTGGTTTCCGACCTGGCCGAAGCACGACGGATCACATCTTTGCTCTAAGGCAAATTTTTGAGAAATCCTGGGAGTAGGCAAAAGAGGTCTATGCTTGCTTTGTAGACCTCGAAAAGGCATATGACAGAGTTCATCGGGAGAAGCTATGGCAAGTGCTGCAAGAGTAGTGAGTGAATGGGCAATTACTGGTAGCTTTCATGTCTCTGTACGAAAGCTTTGAGATGTGTGTCCGTATAAATAGCATTAATTCAAGACCGTTCACCGTGGGTGTTGGACTCTGCCAAGGGTGCGTACTGTTGCCCCTTTTGTTCATTATCTTTATGGACGGGATAGACAGAGGCAGCCGAGGCAATGAGCGTATTTGTGTGGGTGACTGCCTGGTGGAGAGGTTGCTTTTTGCTGACGACCTTGTCCTCCTTGGGTCTTCTCGCACGAACCTTCAGCATGCACTAGACCGGTATGCAGCCAAATGTGAAGAAGCTGCGATGAAGATCACTGTGGCTAAAACTGAGGTTCTGTTCCTTTCAAGACAGCTTGCTCAGTGCGCTCTCCTTGTTAGGGGAGCCTCATTGAGACAGCTGGAGAAATTCAAGTATCTCAGGATTGCATTCACGAGTGATGAACAGCAGGAGAATGAATTGGATGCTCGGATCGGTGCAACCAGCTACGTGAGACGCGAACAGTGGCGATCCGTGGTAACGAAACGCGAGCTGGGTAACAAAGCCAAGCTCACCGTCTTCAAATCTATCTTTGTCCCCATTCTCACTTATGGTCATGAGGCTTGGGTAATGACCGAAAGATTGCGATCGCGGGTACAAGCGGCCGAAATGAGATTTCTGAGAGGTGTGGCAGGTGTTACCCTACTAGATAGAGTGAACAGCAGCACAATAAGGGAGTCTTTTGGTGTTGAGCGGCTACTTCTCCGCATTGAGAGATCTCAGTTGCACTGGTATGGCCACGTGATACGGATGCCGCAAACTAGTCTTCCTAGGCAGTTGTTATTTTCCAAGCAGGTGGGTAAGAGACCAAGGGGTCGGCCTAGAACTAGGTGGCTAGACTACATGATGAATCTGGGTTCGAGTCGCTTGGATATTACCAGGGAGGACATGCACCTGATGGCGGACATGATCGCGGAACATGATCGCGGAAGATCCATAGGGCTGGTGCCGCCGCGACCCTAACGGATAGGCGAGTTTGAAAAGTAAGAAAGTAAGCAAATTGAGCTGTATTGGAGTGCCTTTACTGATGACACCATTGGACTTAACGTCGGAGATTCAGTTCTCGGGATATATCCCTTTTCCCTCGGATAACTTGAGAGGAGCAGGGGAATTTTTTCTGAGGCCTAGTAAATTGAAATTCGTTTTGGAATTTTTATTCCGTAGATTATTCGCATCATGTGAGAGGACCGTTGCTTCATGTTTAAAATTTCCCACGCCTTCGAAGCCTGGAGAGGTGTAATTTGCTGGTGAAAATTTGACGGACTATCTTGTCACTGGATTGTCTACAAATTCCTTTCGGAACTGACAATTCATTTCGTTTATTTTGGATTCTAGCTACGCAGCGTCAACGGAGTTCGTCGCAAAACGAGGAAGGCCACATATTTGCTGGGCATATTGCGTCATGTTAGTAGTGGTGGTTACTTCTATGTGTGCTTTGTGTGTCTACGGGATCTGACGATAACCTGAACACGTAATATGAAAATAAGTGATTCAAATGTCTTCAATGCGTTATGTGAGCGATTTTGTCGTGATTATGGCTTCTGTGTTTGTGAGTGTGATGTATTACAACGTTTTTCCTACTGGTCGCTGAAGTGTCAGTGCACCGAAGTCACTTAGACGTATTTTATTGTGTTATACTTACCTAGTTGAAAAAGTGTTGTGTGGCAGTGCTATTAATGTGCTACAGGTTATTTGTTTTATCTTGCTCCGTATTGTTTCGAATCCAGTGCAGTGCTCACCGAAACTCGTCTAGCGGCGAATTCGTCATGTGCGGCTATAATTACCCATAAACCAATTGCTGGTGTTCATCAGCGTGCCCCTTTGGCGCATACTATAAGCCACGTCCAGCTCTACAATAGTTATCCAGTTTCGTTTCGGCGAGTTGACTACAGCCTCTTCATTCGTCTGGGATTCGTCCTTTGGCGCTACTACAGTCTTCTCAGCATCTTCCAGCATCCCTACTTTGAGACATTAACTTGGCATCTCGGTAAGTTATCTACAGCTTCGTCATTCCTCGGGAATTTTCCGCCAGCTCCACAGCTATGGAACTGATGATAAACTTCGATAAGCGAACTCTCGACACTCATCGACTTCGCTCTTTGAACTTTAATTCCATTTAAGTTTTTCGCCTGGGCCAACCGGAAAAACTTTGACTTTTAGTTATATTTTTTCTGCTTTTCTTACCACTTCCACTGCATAATTATTTGTTGATTCCCATTATCTGCGTATTTCGACGCCGTTTTGTGGCAGCGCCAACTATTTTGATTTCCCCAAATTTTGGTCAATAAAGTGTTGATTTTACAAACTTTTCACGTTCCTGCCCTCTTGTTTTATACTCTGCGAAATCCACTTGACATACATGAGGCTGCCGATCAATTCTCTTTTTGGATATGGCAGCTTCCTCTTGGTTTCTTCATGTTGATCTTTTTCTGGATGAAGTCTAATTTTCCCGACGCAATAGGTGTAAGAGCGGGTTTACAGTCTGTCATTCTGAACTTCTTCAAAAGATCTTCAAAAGATGTATCTTTTTTGTGAGAGGTTTATAGAATTCTCCGTTCTTTCGATTTCTATACCTAGACAAAACTTCGCATCACTAAAGTCTTTAATGCGAAGTGTTTGCGCATTATTTTCAAGACTTCTATTTGTTCTGGTTTTCGATAATCAATGATGTAATTGTCCACATATAAAGTTATTATAACATCTTTATCATTGTTCGTGAAAACGCATGGATCAATTCCGTATGGGCTGTAACCTAATCTTTCTGTGTTAAATGCCATTGGCGACCTGCTTGTTTAAGTCCATATAGCCCTTTTTTACACACTTTTATTGAACTTCACTTCTTTGTGTAATCAATATTTTGCCCACTTCCTGATTACCTACAGATCAGCAATTTTATCCAACGGCAAAAAGTTGATGACAATGCATGTTTCAAGTGTTCTTTTCAATAGTCTTTCATTTATTCGTAAGTTATTTGATATTTAATTTCAATATGTATACAGTATCATACCTTTGCAGATAGCATATCTTCAAGTTTCAAAGAACTACCCAGTGATCGTGGTACTGTTGAAGAGGAGTGGCAGTTGTTTAAAACTGCTGTGATTACTTCGGCTGCTTTGTGCTGTGGTCGTAAGCGGCAGAGTGTGGCGCAGGGCGGTGAGAAAAGGGCTACATGGTGGAATGGTGAAGTCCAAGAAGCTGTCAAGGCAAAGAAGGAAGCTTATTTGCTATGGCTTGCAAATAAGTCAACTTCGAGTCGAGTGCGGTACACTGAGGCGCGAAAAGCAGCAGCAAAGACAGTATCAACAGCTAAAGCCAAGGCCTGGGAGAAGTTCGGGGAGAAATTGGAGGCAGACTATGGTTCGGCAAACAAGGTGTTCTGGCAGACCGTGCGCCGCCTCCGTGGAAAAAGTCTCTTTCATCACAAACTATTAAGAGTTCAGATGGGAGGTTTCTGAAAACGGAGGAGAGCGTATTGCATAGGTGGAAGGAATACTTTGCATCTCTTCTTAATCCGGTGACAACAACAACTGAGGCATACGAGGTGCACCTTGGAGCGGAGAATAGTCACGGTAGTATCACTGAAACAGAAGTCAGATGGGCAATTAAGTCCCTGAAGACTGGCAAAGCTGCAGGTGATGATGAAATCCGGTCCGAGATGTTAAAGGCCTTAAATCAGGATGGTATCCTGTGGCTGACTCGGGTGTGTCAGGTTGCTTGGATATCTGGACAGGCCCCTAAGCAATGGCAGACAGGAATTGTGATCCCTATCTTCAAAAAGGGAGATCAGAGAGATTGCAACAACTATCGAGGCATCTCTTTGCTCAGCATTCCTGGGAAAGTGTACGCTAAGTGTCTGGAGAAGAGAAGTCGGGAAATAGTCGACTCCAAACTGTCGGGGAAGCAGTGTGGTTTCCGACCTGGCCGAAGCACGACGGATCACATCTTTGCTCTAAGGCAAATCTTTGAGAAATCCTGGGAGTATGCAAAAGAGGTCTACGCTTGCTTTGTGGACCTCGAAAAAGCGTATGACAGGGTTCCTCGGGAGAAGCTCTGGCAAGTGTTGCAAGAGTATGGAGTGGATGGGCAATTACTGGTTGCTATCATGTCTCTGTACGAAAGCTCTGAGATGTGTGTCCGGATAAATGGCATTAAGTCAAGACCGTTCACCGTGGGTGTTGGACTCCGCCAAGGGTGCGTACTGTCGCCCATCTTGTTCATTATCTTTATAGACTGGATAGACAGGGGCAGCCGAGGCGATGAGCGTGTTTGTGTGGGCGACTGCCTGGTGGAGAGGTTGCTCTTTGCGGACGACCTTGTCCTGCTTGGGTCTTCCCGCACGAACCTTCAGCATGCACTAGACCGGTTTGCAGTCAAATGTGAAGAAGCTGGGATGAAGATCAGTGTGGCTAAAACCGAAGCTCTGGTTCTTTCAAGACAGCCTGCTCAGTGCGCTCTCCATGTTAGGGGAGCCTCATTGAGACAGGTGGAGAAGTTCAAGTATCTCGGGATTGCATTCACGAGTGATGGACGGCAGGAGAAAGAATTGGATGCTCGGATCGGTGCAGCAAGCTGTGTCAGACGTGAACAGTGGCGATCCGTGGTAACGAAACGAGAGCTGGGTAACAAAGCCAAGCTCTCCGTCTTCAAATCTATCTTTGTCCCCATTCTCACCTATGGTCATGAGGCTTGGGTAATGACCGAAAGAGTGCGATCGCGGGTACAAGCGGCCGAAATGAGATTTCTGAGAGGTGTGGCAGGTGTTACCCTACTAGATAGAGTGTACAGCAGCACAATAAGGGAATCTTTAGGTGTTGAGCCGCTACTTCTCCGCATTGAGAGATCTCAGTTGCGCTGGTATGGCCACGTGATACGGATGCCGCAAACTAGTCTTCGTAGGCAGTTGTTATTTTCCAAGCCGGTGGGTAAGAGACCAAGGGGTCGGCCTAGAACCAGGTGGCTAGACTACATGGAGAATCTGGGTTCGAGTCGCTTGGATATTACCAGGGATGACATGCACCTGATGGCGGAAGATCGCGATCGCTGGAGATCCTCCATAGGGCTGCTGCCCCCGCGACCCTAACGGATAAGCGGGTTTGAAAAGTAAGTAAGTAAGTATGTATACAGTGCAACCATGACGTAACGACTGCCGCTATTGTTGTTTATTGTTATCGTTGTTAATTGTCTTTTGCAATTTTTGCTAATTTGATCATCAATGCTAGCAAAGTTGTTGATTGTGGAGAGATTGTTTATGATTAGCCACCGTAATCCATCGTAAACGCTTTCTCGAGATCAGATTTTCGTTTTAAAGTTGTCATATAAAAACTTGATTTTTTAAAAAAGGACTAAAAAAATAAAATAAAATATATAAAATAAAAATTTTAAAGCATACACTTTCACCTTAAAAAGTGCAGTAAAAAGTGAAAAATCTAAGTTTAAAAAAAGGTAAATGTGTGGTAGCCCGTTTATTTTATTATGCACTATTTTCTTTTTAAAATTTAATATTAAAAATGCCGTCACACTTTTACCTTTGTTAAAAAATAAGATTTTTTACTTTTTACTGCACTTTTTAAGGTGAAAGTGTGTGCTTTAAATTTTTATTTTATATTTTTTATTTAGTTTGCAGACAATTTCCATTGGTCGCAAATCATCCTATCCAGCTGTTCCTGAAACAATTCTGGTATTTCCGTATCCAAGTAGCTGTTTAAGTATGCTGGAGTAACATCGAGTTGTGCCAATTGCAAGTCTTTTTCTGCTGCTAGTGCAATTACAGTTCGAAGGGAACTAAGTCTGGCAACGGCAGCTAACGTTTCTATAAAGTCCACTCCAGGATGTTGAGAATATCCTTGTGCTACAACTCTAACCTTTCTTCGTTCTAATTTCCCATCGGATGAATATTTATTTCTTAATATAATACGGGATCCGATTGGCTTTTCTTTTCCTAGTTCCCACGTATCATTTGCTATTATAATTTTAATTTCGGTATATCATCTCTCCATTCTTGTTCATCAGGTCCATTGATCGCATACGAAAGTCGTACTTCCATAGCCATCACGGAGATTTATGGATCCATTTTTATTTCTTCTATATTGTCATTTTCATTTAAGGTCGTTTCGCGAATAGCAGTGTCTTCTACTGCTCGCGAATTCGGGGGGGGGGGGGGGGGTCTGCCAGGTTTTCCAGTACGAATCCTCTTTGGTCGACTAGATTTTTTCCGTGGAGGAATTGGAGGCGTGTCTGTAGTTGCGTCTCTCTCCTCTAAGTAAGGGGTGTGTGACAAAGGAGGATCAACTCGAACATAGGGAACCGTTTATGGTTTCTCCATTGATTGTGGCATCAATGTCTATAAACGATCGAAGTTGTTCTGGAGTAACTTCTTTCTATCTGCTTCCATATTCTGATTTAATGAATCTCACGTTGCGTGGATCTTTCATATTCTTTCATGGATCTTTTTGTACTTCGGGATCCAGATTAGATATGCTTTGCAGGTATTAGAATAACCAAGAAATATTCCTTCGGTGGCACGCGCAACCAACTTTCCTTTGTTTGAAAACTGGTCAAAGGCAAAGGCGCGGCATCCAAACTTACGAAAATAAGTAATGTTCGGGCGTCCTTTGGTCCATAATTCGAATGTCGTCTCCCCTTTCAGGGTTTTAGAGATGCATCGATTCCGGACATGAGTAGCTGTCGCTATCGCTATCGCTTCAGTCCAAAATGCAGGTGATAACCCGAAATGGATTAGTGAAAGTCGAGTCACTTCAACTAGCGATCAGTTTTTCCGTTCAGCTACTCCGTTTTGTTCCGGCATATACTGTGCAAAAAATCGATGTTGTAGGCCCTGTTTTTGAAAAAAAATCATTCTTAGTCTTATTATTATATTCTGTGCTGTTATCCGATTGAACACTTTATATTTTCCCTTTCCAAATGTTGGACTCGGATGTCCTCTGAAGTCCCTCCCTTAACGGTTTTATTCCTGTTGCCATTCACCGTGTCTCTTCGAAAGGTGGTGGCCTCATAACTTATATCTCCAATTCCCTTCACTTCCATCCTATTCCCAAATACTCTGTAAATACAGTTTAATTTGAAGTTTTAACCATTCTTATAGATAACAAAATTTACCTTGTTTCTGTTTACTGTCCCCCTACTGGACAACTTACTGCTTTTATCAAATTCTTCTCTTCTTTGCTTTTTTACCTCCGTATGTGTAATAAAATATTAATTGTTTTCGGTGACTTTAATCTCGACTTCTCTATTGCTGCTACTAATTCTAATTCAGTCCTATATTTGATGTCCTGTGCTGGTCTTTTTCCAGCTATCATCTCCTTTACCCACTATTCTATTATCCACAACTCATATTCCCTAACTGGTCAATGTTTTTCTCGTTCTTCCCATAACTTTTTTAGTGGCTCTGTTGACAAAGCAATTTCAGACCATTTCCCCATCCTTTCCTTCATCGCTTCCTCTTCTACTCTTTGCTCTTCTATCTCTTCCACTAAAAAGAGACTGTTACATCCCCTCGTGTCGATATATTCCAATAATGTTTGCAGCTCACGGATTGGAGAGACTTTTTTAACGATTCAACTGATATTAACACTATTTTTGACAAATTCCTATCCCACGTCCTAACATTTAATCGTTACTTCCCTCTCATTTCTCCTTCTCCCAGGATGCTTAAACGCCCCCTTCGCAAGCCATGGATGAACTCCTTTGTCCTTAGCCTTACCTCCCACAAAAATGCATTGTACCTTAAATTTCGTAAAAACCCTAACCTTAACCCTCGATGTAACTGTATCTCGTACATCGGAGTTAGATGATGTGCTGTTCTTCCCGAAACCCTCCGCTCTCATTTACCTCTTACTACTTTTAAGAAAGAACTAAAAAAATATATCTTCGCCAACAAAACTATTTTTTGTCCTTTTTAATTCTAATCAATCTCTCTGTCTAACGAAATTCCGTCTTTAATTGTATAAACAACTATCTTTTCATGTAATCACCCATTCTTATTCAATCCCACTCGCGGACCTAACATGTCGGCCTACAGCCATACTGGTACCGATAAGGATTTTTTTTTCTGTATCCTTATAATTAAATAAAAAAAATAAATATAAATAATAAATAAATATTTTGTGGCCAGTCAAGGTTTCGACGAACTGCTTGTACTGCATGAATTTGTCAAATACTTCGTTTTTATGATGCAAGAAATGTAATTAACACTGTGATCATCTATAAATATTAGGAAATACTTTGTACTTCCTGAAGATTGAGTACGCATGGGTCCACAAATATCAGTGTGAATGATGTCTAAGAGTCCTTGAGACCTCTGATGCCAAGAGTGAAAGGAATTCGGTTGGATTTTCCGAGGTAGCAAACAGAACACGGAGGCAGTTTGCTGCTCATACTTAACTTGATACCCGTAACTATCCGTCTGCTCGACATGATTTGTAGATCTTTTGAGTTGATATGCCCTAGCTGATTGTGCCAAAGATCTATCAACCATTCTTGGCTAGGCATCACAGATAGGACTGATTCAGGTGCCTCATGAACGAAATAATTTTGTTTTTGCGAAGAGCCACCATTTGTGTTTTCCCATTATTATCCTTTAATATCACTTTATGCTTCGTGAATATCACTCGATAGTTCTTGTCTGTGATCTTGGTGAATGACATCAAATTAGGACTTAGTTGTGGTACATAAAGTATGTTGTTGAGTTTAATTCCTTTTGTATCACCATCGACGATCGTCGTAAATTGTGCACATCCCTTAACGTCAAGTTGGCCGTCTCTCCGTTTGCAAATTTTAGTTCGCTGTTCACTTGCTTTCTGACTGTGACAGTTTTTTTGCTGTGCGTCATATGCGATGTGCATCCACTATCTAAGCACCACTATTCTGTTTTCATTCTGTCACTTATGAAGTAGTTACTTTCATCAGATTGCATGTGAGTAGGCAGCGGCAAGCAGTTGGCATCTTTCCTACCTTCCTTATTCTTTCTTAAGAAGCACTCTTCTTCTTTATGTCCCATTTTTTTGCAAAATCGACATGTATTTCCTCTCCGAGGATTACGATTATTTTCATTGTTAAATATCGTCGGCTGATTCTTATGAGATTTCTGCTCCGAGTAGTGAACATTGTTATTTTCATTGTTAACATGCTCAACTTTTCATTCACTATATTCTATGATTTTGAGTTTTAAAGTTTCAATATCGGTGAGTGAATCACATGACTCCATAGCGCATTTGAAAAGTACATAGCTATATTTACGGTGTCAAAGAATTCTGCTATATGCATGCGAACGTCGCTTTCATCCGACATTTTTAATTTCAAAAATAACTCAAGAAGTACAATGGTCCGAGCTGGGCCTTTAGGTGAATAAATATCTTGGAGCTTGTCCCATATTTCTTTGGAGGTTTCACATTCTGTGATGTGTTTCAGCTCTGAAGGGCCGATGGAGAGTGTAATATCCGATCTGGCTTTTCTGTCTTGTCGTATCCATTCAGCGTGGGACTTGAAATCCTATTCCCTTATTTGGTTGTGGAGGTTCTCCGGATGTATATTACCATAAATCGCTTTTGATGAGTAAGGCTTGTATATGTAGATTCCACGTTTCGTAATTCTCCTTGGATAGAATCTCTATATGGGTAGCATTAATAATATATGCCATCTCCTGTTGGATCGAGTGCCGTTAATTTCCATCCACTTACTATTAATGTGCGCAGTCGAGTGCTCTGGAATTGTGTAATTGTACACGAGATTCGCGGCATTAACAATGATAAAACTGCTATTGCATGCACACGTGACATTCAATTGTAACAATCCCCAACAATTACAAATGATCTAACTATTATAAAATACCTAGCACACCCACCCGCCAGATGGGAATGAAACTTACAGAATATATCATCTATATTTTTAAAGGAAGAAAATAGAGCATTCCAATCAGTTAAATCTAAATAAGATTTAAGAGATGCAATATGTTAATTATCCACTCTTTTAAAACTACTGAATTTACTACGAGAATCTGACAGACAATTGTCAGAAAATATAACTAAAGCCGAAAGTGATCACTTATTTGCGAATTAAGTGAATTACTAAATGGACAAAACTCAAATGAAAAGCAACTATCATTTGCAGTGTAAAATTTGTTGGAGGCAGGATTATATGTATAAGAACCTGTTATCAGAAATAACCCAGCGCTGATCAGCTGATCAAGAAATAAATTTAGCTGAGAAGAGGATTTACTAATATCAACGATAAAATCACCGGTAACTATTGAATCAAGATTAAGCTGTTGTATGTCGCATAAAGTGGCCGAAAGGAAGGAACAGAAGGAATGGAAGTGTGACATTCTCTGATAAGGAAGTCACGTGCATTCGGCAGAAGAAAGTAAAAATAAAGCATAGAAAAGATGGGAGTAGTTATTTGTGCTCTAATTGTAATTGTTGTGTTTTGTTGAAGCATTTTGTATCGTGACATTGATTTATGATAGAAATTTTAGTGTATTATTGTTATTATTAGTCAGTGTTTGTATAAAGTCGTTGTTCACGAACGTAGCAGCCCTTTGTTGGAGTGTTAATTGTTGGTAGTTTTCCGAGAAAAGATCATCTCAGTATCCAACAAGGGATTGTTGTGATCGTGATTCGGAGAAGCTCGGTGACGTACTTGTCGTATTGTTGTTATTAATTTTTGATTTTTTTCTGGCCTTCTAAAAATTTTTCTCCTAGCAGATTTCCTCTTAGCTGCGACTTGTCACGTGGATCTCAGCAGGATAGGCGCTCCGCGAAACCGAAAGATGCTGATGATGCAGCCAGAAGACGTCGGTTTCGGAGAGCCACTCCAAAAGCATGTTGGGAAAACAAAGGAGAAGAGAGAAAGTGTCATGGCGGCGAACTGGAAGGACCGAAATGTTCGTTCCAGACAATGAAAACCAGAACGATTCTAGGTCAAAAAACCGTGAAGAAGGAGAGCATCGGCATGCGAGTGATAGAGAGAAATCTTACCCGCACGGAGGTGTAGCGAGCAAGTCGTTTTCTAACAGAGAGGAGCCCGTCGACTCGACGACAGCGGGCGGCGAGCGAGACGTCTCCTATCTTCGCAGCAACGTCTATGGAGACAGCCTAATCAACTCTCAGCAAGTCGGCGACGAGCCATGGCAAAATTTGCTCTACAAAGTTATTGAGAATAGAAGCTACGTTAACAACGAGCCAGGAAAATCTCAGCAAGCTGCCCATAACCCCTACTACACGCACGGCAGCAAATGGAGAGTTCCTATCGTCAGAGAGTGAGCAAAGCTTCGTGAGGTGGCTACGAACGAAACACGGTAGGACTTCGAACTTTACTCACTTTAATGCAATAGTGCGCCATAATGAGCTCTACACTATTTCTGTAATTGAGGCAACGGTATTAATTTTAGAAGAGAAACTTTTCCGAGTGGCGTTCCAACAAGACGCCATTGATCTACACGGAAGCCCGTCCGTAATCGGAATCTATCCGTGGTCACTGGGCGTATATTTAACGAGTGGCCTAGGCGGATTGTTTCCGAGGCATATGATATCGTTCCCTGTGCTTTAATGACTTTATCATTGTGCAACGTGAATTTGTGCCTGATCATTCAGTACGATTTCCTCGCGGCGGAACCATTTCTTTTCTTATAAGGAGTAGTTGGCAAAGTGATGTCTCATGCTTTGTTAGTGAAGCTGTCGGCTATTGTGTGTGTGTAAATATTGAATGCCTGTCTGTTTTCTTTTGTCAGTGCATTCGAAATCTGCAAGCATCGCAGCTAGACATCGGGTTTCGTTAATGTCTTCAAGGAGCGAGTGCAGCACCTCGCCTGGTGTTTTGGTGAAAAGTGTTAGCTGGCTACCTGTATGGTGTTTAATGGCAACCCTATGTGTATGGTTCCTCACAAGGCAAGTGTGTTGAGCCACTTGAAAGTGTTACGTTAAGCTTGCAACTTATCGTCCCTATTTATGCGAATGTGTGTGTTGGGTATCTATTGGAAAATATATGCATATATATTGTTTATTGCCAGTACCAGATGGGTTGGTGATGTGTGGAGGTCAATGCTAGTCTAAGCTACAATTATTTAGTTGCTACGTTTGTTGTGTTGTGTGTGCCGTATCAAGTGCTGTTTCTGCAAGCTACGTCTGAAAGTGTGTGCCTCGAATTCACAGCTCTGCCTACAGCTACGATTGTGATTTACGGCGACATCTTCGCTTATTTGGAATTCTGCGTCTGCTCAATGACCGGAATTCGTTACCTTGCAGAACCTACAGCTACTCATTGGAGCTAAGCTTCGTATTGGACCACGTCTTTACTGCGGCCCTTCGTCTGCAAGCGTCTTAGTCCAGTCGAACTTTGTTTTGCCTACTTCTTTCTTCGATTTGTTGTCAGGCATTGAGTTAACTGATCTCGGTGTCTGATAACCATCGGAACTTTATAATACAGCGAATTGTCCGTTGCTGTATTGCCTTCCATCACCTTTAAGGACTTATTTACCGATCATGGACTCACATTGCTAAGCGTAACTACTTTCTCCATAGTTTTACAATAGATGTGCAGGTATGTTATGACACCGAATAACGTCGCCTTAGGTTTATATGCTACCTTTTTATCCCAGCTACAAACCTTCATCTTGTCCATCGATTTCATATATGTCAGCGAGTAGGAATCATCAGTATAAATAGCTTCATCGATTTCTTTGACTCAATTTTCCGAACTGTGACTACCCAAACGTCTACTGACAAGTAACATCTAAACGTTTGATTGAATATTGTTTCGCACCGAGCTGGTGTTTCAAAGAAAATAGTGACATTTCCTATTGTAAGTTCAACAACAGTGTTTCTTTATTTCTTCCACTGCCACGTTTATTTTTTTTTTGACTTAATTCATTGCGAATCTTAGATACACTTAAGCCATAGTGTATTTATTTTGTCTTTTTGCAAAATAAAAAAAAACTTTATTTTATTTATACGTTCTCGCTTCTTTGTCAATTTCACTCTGCTTTAATCCATATGACACGACTATAATAGTGTTCCTTTTGAGTCAATATGGACAACCGACTTTAGTTATGAGGAACAATGAACTATGCGTAAGAATTTATGATTGATTTTTCCATTATGAGTAATAATTGCTGTTCCTTTTATTAAAACGTTGTCACCCTTTTATTTCAGTTTGTTTTGTCACGAGCGTTACGAGCATGACCAGACCAATGGACAACCTTCAAAGATAAGCATTTTCAATGGAATGATCGATGCGGGAAATCTCTTGTAACCTGGAATCTGGAATCATAAAGCGCAAAACGGGTGGTCAGAAGAAGTACAGAGAATTGCCTTTAATGTGCATTGCAGCGATGAGATGGGTGAGTGACTCGTGTTTTTCTGTCCTACGCGATGGCGGACGTGTCGAACTCTGAAATATTAACAGGAATGGCATTGGACCCGCAAATGGCATGGACTGGAATTGGCAACAAGTATTGGCATCGCAACCGTGTTCGAGGGAAGCAGTCCTCATTCCCCTGGGTTTAAAACTTGTCAAGAAATCTGCTGTATAGAGAGAATATTGATGATAATTCTAGTAAATCAAAATTATACAAAGAAGTATAACTTGGGCAAATGTCCGAGAAAGTAAAACTTGGGCAAATGTCCACAAATGAAACTAAGAATAAAGAGATATGTGGATAATCGTAATTAAATGTAAAGAAAGGCTCTTTTACCACAAAAGTAATGAAGAAAATAACAAAAACAAAAATAACAGAAAAATACAACCTGGAAGCGCTTTTCGAGAGCCAAGCTCTAATCATTCGGCAGAAACCAAGGAGAACACGTGGAAAACCCAAAGTGAACTGATTAGAAATTGACAATCGAATAGTGTAGAGAAAAAGAAAGACGCGAGTGGTCCAGAAGCAAAGCTCACTTTGCACGCTCCCCCAAAGAAAAAAACCAGAGGAGGTACACTGAACTGGGAGAGAAGCCTGATGAACCTCTTTAGTCCTCCAGAGAATAAGTCCCAAGAAGGGACGAGAGTCAGATTGTAGATTGACGAATAGAGTCCCCAAAAATCAGCAGGATCTAAAAGATCCAGTAGTTGCGGAAGACGGCCTTCTTAACGTCATAAGAGCAGACATCCAGGATATGGAGGGGTCTACAAAACCCGAGGGGATCCTTAACAACGAGTGGCTGGTCCAGAATACCAGAAACCAGAGTATTTTCATGACTTTCCATCTTGGGTAGCATGTTCTTCATAAGTGTCTGGACAAAGGTGCCTATGTGGGTCATCCCCAAATCATCATAGGTAGAGTGGTGGTTGGCAACTCTTCTGTCAAGTTGGGCAATGGATCGGAGTGCACCATTTTGGAAGGTCTGGATATACTTCTTCCTAGTTTTACAAATAGAAGCCCAAGCAGGCATTCTATGAAGTAAAATAGTACGGATCACAACCTTGTATATCAAGAGTTTGTTATCAACACCAAGAGCACTCTTTCGCCCCAGAAGTACAATCAAACTGAACGTCGCTTTCTTCGCTTTGTTGAGCGCGTATTGGACATGGTCGTTCCAATTTAGTTTGGAGTCGATCATGATACCAACATATTTATACCTTTTTACCCACTCAAGTTTCTTGCCAAATAAGAAGAGGGGCTTTGGAGGGTTTTGCATTTGCGAGTGATAAATATAACCTTGCACTTTTTGACATTCAGCTTTAATCGCCACTTAGTGAACCAGCTATCGCACTGATATAGGACTTTTTGTAATCGAGTGATGACATGTGCTGGGTTTCTTGCCCAGGTAATGATGGACCCATCGTCAGCAAACAATTAAAGATTACATCTGGCAAACTTGGGAAAGTCATGGATAAATAAGTTGAAACAGGCTGACCCCAGCAATAACATTGCAGGGTTCAGACAAGGAGTTCCCAATCTTAACACGAAAAGTCCTCTTTGACAGGAGGGAGCAAACCAGAGCAATTAGGTCGTTAGGGAAACCATAGGTAATCATTTGTAAATGGGCCTATCATGCCCAACTTGCTCAAATGCCTTTTGGACCTCGAGGAAAACGAGACCACCAATCATAGAGAGGTTGAGAGGACCGTTTCAATCAGCAACGAGCCTCCATAACTAGGCTGACAAGAGTGGCCTGGACGGAAGCCAAATTGCTCACTATGAATGAGGTTGTTTGCCTCGCAGTACTCGTTGAAACTTTTGAGTATAGTGTGCTCAAAGACCTTCGAAAGCATGGGCAACAAGCTAATGGGCCTATAATTTGTGGGAAGAGCAGGATCCAGTCCAGGTTTAGGAATGATGATGATGACTGAGTCCTTCCAGGCACTAGGGAAATGGCTGCTAAGCCAGCAGTCATTCATGACCTTGGTGATGATGCAGATAACACTGGGAGGCAAATTCTTGAGAGCACTGTTGTTAGAGGAAGTTCCAGATGGTCTGGCCGTTTGTAATACACCGGAGTAGCACTAGCATTTGTAGCCATCTTGATAGAGTGAGTGACTTTTTTGGTAGTTTCGTCAAAGTCATTGCTGGTGACGGGATCCTGATAGGGAATGTTACTGTCTTTCATAAGTTCTCTAAAAAATTTCCAGTTTTGCTTATAACGAAGATTTATTCTCAGGTCGATATTTATCCCCTCAAAATTTAGTGCAACTGGTAGGTGATCAGATAATAAGGCATTTACTGTAAAAATATTGTAGGGTTTGAAAAACCCCTTGAGAACAGCAATGTCGAGCACGTCACTAGCAGGTGAGTGGTCACAGTAGTAGGTATCTTCAAGAGGGCCAATAACGGAAGTGTCGATCTGATCTACCATGTACCTAAAAGTACCAAGCCACTTTGATTAGTGCATCTGGAGTTCCAGTGTGGGTGTTTTGCATTCAAATCACCTGTCATAATGACTGGTGTGGGCCCAGACAGTAGTTCATCTAAATCGTGAGGGTCTAACTTGTGCCTGGGTGGGTTGTATAGGGAAGTAAACTTGACCTCTCCAACATCAGCATCTTTGATGACAATGGAAACTGCTTCCATATTGACAAGGTGGTGTGATGAATACCTTTTTGGACAACAATAGCTACCCTACCAGAGGCTGGATCTGAAACTTTTTAGGGGTCATATCTTTTTGGTAAACATAGTACCCTTGTAGATTGAAAGCCATACTTTGCTTGAGATGGGTTTCGCACAAGAAAGCAACATCGAAGTTGCACCCCACTAGGAAATCGTAGAACTCATGATACTTGCGATGGATACCCCCTCGCATTCCATATAGTGCAACGTAGCTTACCTTGATTTATAACTTTGTAGGGATGTCTATCCATGATTATTGTCTTGTCTCTGTTTGAGTGGTCTGCGGCAACACTTTGCCACTATCTTTTAACATATTCATTAGGTTACCCAGATACCTTTGAATTTTAACGAATTCATCGTGGTCAGCGACTCCCTTACCAGTAGAAGCAGAAGGAACCGCAGCAAAAGTTCTTCCTTCAGCTACTTTGGAAGTTCTATTCCTTTTAACTTGTGGGTATTTGGGACACTTAGTATAACTCGATGTGTGCTGGCCTTCACATCGAATACATTTAGGAGGGTCTTTACCTTTTATATTGGCGCAGTCCCTTGACTGGTGGTCACCAGCACACTTGTTGTAACGCGGTGATTCGGTGCAGCACTGGGACACGTGCCCAAAACGTAAGCAATTGTAACATTGTAAGGGTTTCTTGTTGCCCCTAAACAATTTAACTATTACAGCAAGTGAACCAATGCGCTTTAAGTTCAGGAAAGATTTATTTTGCCCAGTATTTTGTAGGAGAAATAGGACTATTGGCATCTCAACTGCACCATTTGCTTTTTTGAGTCTAACTGCCTGACACGAGGGTTTTGTGCGTTTCCTCATCATGGCATTTTATCTTGATAGTGTCTGAGCGTCCAGTATGTGCAGTAATCTTATCTAACGTTACGTGATTTTTTATCTCATTTACCACTTCCTTAATCGGTTTACCGTGATGTCTAACGATAATAAAGGGAATATAAATAGCTTTCTTTTCACTTCCCTTAATCTGGGAATTATCTGTCCTCGTGCCCCTTCTGGGTTTTTTGTTACGAACAACTGACCAGGCACTGTCTTCTACTTCTCCACCACTTCCGTCGGAATGGCTTCTTTTGTTGCCACTGTTTGCTGAACAGTCATGTTCATCACTTGTTTCCATGGACTCCAGTCCATTCACTTTGTTATCAATGGAGATAGATTGAAAGTTTTCTCTTACCTTATTTTCTTCCTTGGAGTTTCCCGCCTTTGGAGTCCTGGAACATTTTTCAAAGGCTGTTCTAAAATCATTTATCTTGTTGATGACGTCTGGTGGAGAGTTTTGAATTTACGTGTTGATTCCATGGAAGTTTTCATTAAAACCTGTTCGTAAGGAATCGACCTTCGCGTCCAGTGCATTGTACTTGGTTTTTATGTCATTCCTGAGAGATTCCAGCATTTCATTAAATACTAGGTCAAATGCAGCAAACCTAGGATCCAAACAAGCACCCCTGTAGGCCCTTTCACAGGACAAACTTTTACCGTCAGGCACCAGCAAAGACACCGTTGCCAACTTCAGCATTGCTGCTTTGGACGAAGCCATCGTATTCTTAAAATATAATTAAATAGAACCACGGGGGGGGGGGGGGGGAACCACGTTGCTAGCTGTGTGCTAAAGAAGCCGTCCTAAGAAGGACGCACCTAGCTTTATGAAAAAAGAACAAGTCAGGTTTGCGAGAAAATTAATTCTACACCAGGGACCCAGTCATGAATGATTAGAATAATAATAGATGATATGAAAAGATGTCCTTAGGTTTGCGAGGAAGTTAATCCCAATGACAGGGACCCAGAAGGAAAATGAGCGTCTTTGATGTACTGGTTTACGGGAATAATAATTCCAACGCCAGGGACCAGTACATAAGATGTAAAAGAAGGTGAATATCGCCCTGAGAAGGGCGCACCGTTAAATGAGAGTAATGAAATGATACCTGAAAATGGAGTAGAAGTGATACCTTGAAGAGCTAGTTCGTCCTGATCCTTGTCCTTCGATGTCTCTTGATGATCGAGATGTGACCTGATCGAGATGTGACCTGAGTAGAAACCGAAGAAAGCGGTTTAAATAGCGAGAGAAAAACAAGGCAGACCAATATTAGAAAAGAAATCAAAACAATGTTATTGATTGTTAGATTTGAAACCACCACTGAAGCAACAATAGGGCCTAAGTCGGAGTTTAATAACGTGTTGTTCTTGGATTTCTGGATAGCCATGCTCTCTAAAGCATCTAGCAAGTGTTTTTTATTCATAGAATGTAACAGTTTTAAGTTGTCGATGGCAAAATCGTGACCTGTCTCTATTGAATGTTTGGCTATGGCTTATTGACTGCATCTACCGAATCTTCTGGGGTTGAGGTGTTCCTTGAATCTGGTGGATAAACTGCGTTTGGTCTGACCTTTGTAATGCTTAGGATATTGCGAACAATGGATGACATAGATGCCTGACTTTTGTATATCTGGTACCGTATCTTTGGGGTTGCCCAGCAAGCTTCGTATTTGTTTGGGGCTGCTGAATGAAAGAAATGTTATATTGTTTGAAAATTGAATTTAAATTTTTAAAAATAGTTTATTGTAAGGAACGGATATGGTTTTATAGTTATCTTTGATTGGGTGTAGAGTGGTTATGTCTGATAGAAATTTTTAGAATTTCCTCTTCCTCAAAAGATTGTCAAAAGTGCAGGTATTTTTAACCCGTTTGAGGTGTTCACTAGTTGCGTCACAGTGCGTGAAGGCACATTGGGAAAACTATATTCATATAGACATAAGTAGGTTTATTTATATGAACGCTTGGGTTGCTCAGGTGGAATCTCACCATTGAGTCGCCATTGGGGGCTGTGCACGTCGAAACAATTTGTAGAGTTAGTGCGGTTGGCGTGTTCAGTCCAGAGCATTTACTTTAGCGAGATAAAATTTGGAATACAGTGTATTGAGTTATACGGGGCATTGTGAGATTAATTAACCACGGCGAAACAAAGTAAAAACCAATGGCGGTTGGAGAAATCCATTTATAAAACCTTAGGAGAAGTAAAATACACAAAGCAAAACCTACAGCAATTTAACGCATGTTTCCTATTATTAGCCGATCTGCTGAATATAGCAACAGAGAAATAAAAATTAGAGCTTTACAATAAGGTGCTACAAAATAAATTTAAAGAGAGACTGGGCAGTGACCCACCTAAAAGCTTGAAACAGGCTGCACAAAGAGTGGAGGCGGTAAAAGTAGAAGACGGCCCGCAAGCTAGAGGGATAGGAAAAACGCAGAAAGCGGAGGTAATGGCAATATCGAATTGGTTAGCGGATGAGGGCCTGGTTGGACAAATATGTAAGGGTTATCAAAGGTGCCCTTATGTTAAAGTGAGGTTGCGGGTACTCAAGGAGCCTTATTTCCGCGAAAATAGCTTAATATTTAAGAGAACAACAAATGACATTGAGTTGCTTTTACCGGCAATCAAAAAATTACTTTACCATGTTATAACCTCACTGCATAGTGACCCTGCAGCAGGCCACCTAGGAATCTATAAAACCTTGGCTAAGATAAGGCAGCAATTTACCTGGTCCAGCATGATCAAGGATTTCATAGCGTTTATAGCCAAATGCCAGCAGTGTCAGGCCAACAAAGCCAAACATCATAAAGCGTTCGGCGACCTACAGCCGTTAGAGGTGCCGTCCCAAAGATGGCAAATAATTGCCATTGATTTTATTCTTCCCCTTACTAAAACAAAGAAAGGGCACTATGGCCTGTTAACAGTCACGGACCGGCTTACAAAAAGAATGCGGTTAATACCGTGTCACGTTAACGTTTCGGCGGAAGAAACGGCCAAAGTCAAAATTCATGGATTCTCGCAGGCCATAGTATTGGATCGGGATGTACGCTTCAATGCCGATTTATGGAAATTTATATTCCGGCCTTAGGTATGTCACTGAAATTTTCCAGCGCATATCATCCACAGTCTGATGGTCAGTTCGAAAGGACAAATCAGACTGTGGTACAGACACTAAGAAATTATGTAAATCTGGATAAATCAAACTGGGATGACTTTTTAACCACGGCAGAAATTGCCATAAATGCCTCAGTATCTGAGGCTATGAAGATGTCCCCATTCTTTGATGACCTTGGGCGAGAAATAATTATTCCTCTTTCCGTTAATAGGTTCGCGGCCGTGAGTGAAAACAAGGGACCGTATACAGCCCATTTAATGAAAGTTCTCAAGCAAGCTCACAATGCTATTAATCGGGGTAATAAGAAATACAAACGGTATTACGATAAACGGCACACATCATGGCCTCTGAAAGTTGGGGATAGAGTGTGGGTATGGGTGGCAAGATTAAACCCAGTTAAACAAAAAGTAGGGAAAAAACTATACAATAAATATGCAGGGCTGTTCAAGATACTAAAAGTAATTAATAAGGTATCGGCGAGAGTCAGAATACCCAGAAAATGGGGCGGTAATAAGACCCTGCACTGCTCGTTTTTGAAAAAGACAGGACGCAGCGCGAGAAAAAGGTGAAGCCTACCCAAGCGAAGACAGGTCCAAGAAAAGACCCGTTATATCCAAGACTTACTCGGTATCAGGGGTAAACCGCCGAAAAGAGAGTTTTTAATCAAATGGGTCAACTATGTCCAGCCTTCCTGAGAGCCAGAGAACCACTTGCATAGATGAAAGGCTTTAGTGGCCAAATTCTTTCAGCGGCAAGGAAACGCGACCACACACAGCAGTAAGCGTTCCGAGCAGAAGGTTAGTGAAGGAGCTAACGGTGGTAGCGTTGGCTTGAGAGATAGCCAAACGATGGGGGACCCATCAGTGAAGCAGAGGGCGAGTGTGTCACAAAGTTATTGCGACATGTCCGGGCTCTGATATTACTAGCACAAGCAAACAGCTAAGTAATAATGTTGGAGTTCGAGCAGCGCCACAAGGTGGCAAAATTAAGCAAAACGGCGAGAGATCGTCAAGTGAGCTCTCTTGGAAAGAGAGAGGCGAGCAGATATCACAAAAGCGGTGCAGGAGGCTGCACAAAGCGAATAAGGCGAGATGGTAAACGAAATTCGAGGAGAGTGACCGAGGGATTGACACGAGAAGGTTAACAAAACGTAGAAGCTGTTGTATATAAAAACGACTTTATAAGAGTTTTACTGGATCGAAGAGTAATGAAGGATGGCCACGCTTGAAAAGCTTGATAGGAACTTGCGCGTCTAGCATAGATAGACTTATAACTTTTGTTAATGAAGGTGTTTCTAAAGTTTTCCCGATAGAAAACGTCACCACGGACTACAGGTATTGTCTCGCCAGGAGTTCTTCTGACTTCCAGCCCACAAAACAGCCACAACGAGAACAGAGGAGGCTCCATTACATTAGAGATATGGCCATTCTCCATTTGCCACGGCCCGAATTTTCTACAATACACGGCTCGTTCTTTGGTCATCGTAGAAGGGGTGCAACGGTGGATAAACCAAACCGAATAAGCAGCAGCCAAGCAGGGGAGCAATTTTGGACCGGTATATTTCCCTGGATGATTTCCGCCTTCATACAGGAGAGTCTCGGCGCCTTTTTCCCGCACGACAGGTAAGCTTTGTTTCATTCATTAATTAACTGGCTCTGTCTGGTCAAAAGATGTCTCTCGAAATTTCCTGCCCGCCATTAAAAGCATTTGTCTTCTATTATAGAGGAGCATTCTGTGCTCGGCGTGTTAAGCCTTTTTAGGATGCAGGAATTTTCGCATGACCTTCTTAATTTTGCGACTGCGTAATTTAATAGTAAAACTAGAGAGTTAGCAGTTAATTGCTTTCTGATAAGGGGGATTAGGTCTAATGTTTATGGGGGGCGTTTAAAACTGCGTCGGCAACGTTTGTAATTTTTTTTTTTTACCTTTCGTTGTTAGATTCCCTGTGGGGTCGTCCCAGGGCCTAAAGGCTCAGAGTGAACGCTTTCTTGGAGATGCATTTCGTTCGACGCCATAGCCATACTTACCTTTATGCTCAGCAGAAGCAAGCCCTCGGTAAAGGAAGTACGCTTATCCCTACGTATTCGAATAGCAGTCGGAAATAAGCCTATTCAAATTGTGAAATAGAGATACATTTAAAGTTTAGAATTGTAAATTATTATTGGTATTCTTGGAGCCGTAATACCTTGTTGTGAGTTTCTGCACATACGCGGACATCACGGGGAATAGCTTAGTCATGTAATATTATTAATTCTCAGTTGATTCTCTTCAGCTATTCCAAATTGTTATATTTGTAACAAAGAATTTAATGAAGAAATTTAATTACTTATTACTAATATTACCTAAAGTTATACTCTGTGTCTTTCTTTAGAATTAGGAATCTTTTTTTCCACTGCGCTCATGATGTGTGCGTGACAGTTTAGTTTTATGTGGATGTATTATCTGTATTCAATGCCTATTTAAGGCGATTTTAATAAATAAATAAATAAATAAAAAAATAAATAAATAAATAAAAGATAGATAACTGGTAATCGGAGGAATCATCTGACCTTCATTAGTCCACGATTCAACTAGGATAATAATCTTAGGAGACACGTTTAAAGTTGAAAGATTAACTATCAATTGATCGAAATTGGCGAAAACGATGCGAATATTCAGAAAATAAAGAAAAATTGAGTGGACAGGAATATGTAACGCATTATCATATCATTGGAAGTTTGAGATGATATAGGAAATTAAAATTTAATAGAATCAGTCGCCATGACGAAATAAAATAAGAAGGAAAAAAAGAAAAACAAAATAAATTTGGTTAAAGACTAATAAAAAGAAAAAGAAAAAGAAAAAATTAGTAATAAAAATAATAAAAATTATTATCATTTTGTGACAAACCTCCTGTCAGCACCCACCTGGGAGAAAATATCAATCACCCCTTCCCTTAGATATAGTGCTACAGCTATATACTATCTGTGATCATCTCCAGGAGTGTTTCTTGATGGTTCAGGGGCCTCGTAGCACGACTACTGTTCTGGTTCTATATTCAAATAAAGACCCCACATCACACAACATTAAAGCTCTAAAATAATACTTTTAATAACCTGCTCTCCTAAATGCAATAAAATCTTACAATCGATTTCACTCAGTACAAGATGTAACTGTGGACATATTATGCCGCTCATTAAAATACTAAACTTAGACAACCTAAAATTATGTCTAAAAGGGGCCCCCTTGGACTAAAACTTAAAGCATCTAACTACTCTAACATCCACCATCGGGGGTGGACAACACCAATCAATGTTTTGAGGTATGCGGCTTCAAATGCTAGGCCAGGTACCTCAACCCAGGAAAGGTCCTACCTACTACCGTTGCATCACCTTATGTCCTGCCCCAGTACACGACAATGTAGCTGGGGAACAGACAACCGGCTGGGCCACCCCTCCCCAAAACGGGCTTCAAATATTCCACAATCTGACGCGGAACGCGTCACGTGCCGAGCTTTGGGGGAGGGACACGTGAACCTCCAAAAGTCCCGTTCAGATAAGAGGTGCTCAGCAGCAGAAATTTATTCCAGGTAATACATTGGCATCTATTATCGCAGCTCTACCCAAAGGGATTCTCTACATGCATCCTAGGAAACAGATAACCCACTGTGATCACAATGGAGATTTTTATTTTTTATTATGCCAAGCCGCATACCCCACAAATCAAAAACGTAACGTAAACACCAATTGTCAAAGGCGAAATGGCTCCAATAAACATACATTAACATCATGTCAAAACAAACAGTTCAACAGTACTTAGGGACACTAGTCTGCTTTCACAAAAGAACGACAATATTCTAGGGCACACAAACAGACCTGCTCCCGCTGAGCAATGGATCTTGAACTAGTCGACAGATGAACATCTAAGGGGTTCTCGTTCCGCGGAGAACACGAAAATAAAGAAGTCACTCACCATCTTGTCTGGCGTTACGCAGGGGCCGAGGGAGGCATCTCTGCTCGATTTCATTCAGATTTAATTCAGATTAAACTGCATACTTTTTATTTTTAACCAAGTTACAGGAAAATCACTGTTTATAACTGCTATTGTTTCCTCCAAATTAATAGGTAATTAGCAATGCCATATAAGACCTCAGACCAATATGGCCGCCATGATTCAAATCCAGGCGACGTTTAGTCTGCACAGGTCGACGACTATTTCTTACACTACCAAAATCTCGAGATCTGCTCATACCAACGCTAAACGCTGAATAAAAATATTTATAAAATATAAATTTTAAAGCACACACTTTCACCTTAAAAAGTGCAGTAAAAATTAAAAAAACTTATTAAAAAAGGGTAAAAGTGTGGTGGCGTGCTTATTTTATTATGTAGTATTTTCTTTTTAAAATTTAATATTAAACACACCATTACACTTTTACCCTTTTTTAATTCGATTTTTTACTTTTCACTGCAATTTTTATTTTATACATTTTATTTTATTCTTTTTAGTCTTTTATTAAAAAAAATAAGCGTTTATATGATAACTACAAAACCAAAACAACCTTGGAAACCTTTCTCGGCAAAGCGTTTACAACAATACATTATAGTTGTACTGCAGGATTTATGGCCATATCACTAACAACTTTATCAACTCAAGTCTTCCTTCAGCAATAATAAACTGATACTGTTGAGACAAGTAACACTTGGCTGGAACAATATTGGTTCATTATTGCTGAAGGAATCCTTCAGTTAAGAAAGTTTTTACTGATATGGCCATTAGAACCCTGAGTGGAATGCTCCATTAACAGAAAAAGGGGAGTACAGCTCTTGCTCAAGACCATTGTTGAAACGATGAATTATTTAATTTTGTTGGAATTTTCGCTGACACATTTGTCTTCAGAGCAATGATTAAATAATAATTGTTATTTTACAAGATTTTATTTTATTAATTTATGTATTTATGTTATTTAATTTATTCATTTTGTCAAGTTTATTTAATTAATTAATTATTAGCTTTATTTATTTTATTTTTTGTATTTATTTATCATATAATTAATGTATTCCTATATTAGTTATATTATTTTATTTATTTTTTTCATTTTATTTACACATTAATTTTTATGGCTTTTTCATTGAAATGCCAAAATGTATAATGCTTAAACATTATAAATAATTCTTTGAGCTTATCTTATTTTTGTCTTAACGGACAAATTTTTAAATAAAACCGTAAATTCCGTGTGAAATTTTATAATATACGAATTCTTCTTTTAAAAATAACATGAATTTAACATAATCTTAGAAATAACAAATTTAACGTAATTTTAAAGTAACATGCATTTAACATAATCGAAAATTATTAAAACAATTTTTAATTTTCTTGAATGGGGTTTGAATGGATTTTCAGCACTCTATGTGTGATCATCGTTGTCTTCATCATCCCACCAGTCGTTAGCAGAATCCTTAAAAATTCCCGTTTAAATAATTATGCAGTCGAACCTGGACTGGAAGAAAACATCCACTTTCAGCTGGGAGTTTTCTTTTAAAAAAAGTACGCTACTCAACGCTATTTGATTTAAACATTGTCTAATGTTTAATTAACCAATGTATAATTATCAGTTATCACAAAACAAGAGAACATTCCGCTTTTGTATTCACATTTGTTGGTGGATTTATTTTCAATCACTGATTCCACAAGTCTCCAGTCATCCATAGAGTATATTAAGCTAACTAAATGCTATATTTTAGAGAAAATTTATTAATAATCAAATTCCCAATTTTGAATCGTATCTTTACATCATCAAGACATCTACACCTTTCTACATACATATCAGTGTCCTGTTAAAATTTCTTACTAACTGTACCATCTGTTAAAGTTTCTTCTGTCTTCCAACTGTACCACCTTCTCTCCTATAATATCTGTGCCTTGTTCAACATTTCTTCTGTAATCCATCTGTATTTCACCCATCTTCCGTCTGTCTATCTACAAGATGCAATTTCTTCCATCCCTCAAAAAGTTTACTTTCATCTGAACTTACACTGAAGAGCCAAAGCATTATGACCACCTACTCAATAACGCGTTGTGCCACCTTTGGCCTGCAAAACAGCTGCAACTCGCCTTGGCATATGCCACAAGTTCTTGGTAGAAGACTAGAGACAGGTTGTACCAAATGTCTAAGCAGCGGTCACGCAAAGTCGAGATATTCCCACATGGTGATGTTTGAGCTCTGAGCTGCCGCTCCATGACATCCCAAATGTGCTCCATTGGATTAAGATCCGGCGAGTTAGGTGGCCAGGACATTAATTGGAATTCATCCTTATGCTCCTCGAACCACTCCAACACAATTCGAGCCTTGTTAAAATGGGGTGTTGCTCTGCTGGAATATTCCATTTACAGTTGGAAAGACAGACACCATATAAAGGTGCAACTGGTCTGCAGTGTGCTTCAGATAGTCCGCAGCTTTCATGGTCCGTTCTACCACAACTACGGGTCCCAGATCCACCCATGAGAACGTCCCCCAAAGTGTAATACCGCCACCACCAGCTATCCATGGTCCAGTCTCGATGTTTCCGGGCCCACTGTAGGCGTAGTTGATAATGACACTTGGTCAACAGAGGCACACAGGCTCAACTGTATCGGTCCGATGGTCGTGTATGTTTCTGGCGCAGGCCACACGAAGTCATGGACCCCGCTTATCAGGTGGGGACCACTCAGGCAGATGGAGGCTGCATATTTGTCTGGGATGTTTTCTTGTGGCTTGTAATGAGTCCATTGGTGCATCAGACATCCACTCTGCATGCTATTTCCTACATCGATCTCTTTGGGGACTACCTGCACCTCTTCATGAACTGGTTTTACCCCGCGGGCGACGGCATCTTCCAGCAAGTTAATATGCCTCCACACACGGCCCTTGTGACACGGCAATGGTTGGAGTAACATGCTACCAACTTCACGACAATGATTTGGCCTCCACGTTCCCCAGATTGCAATCCCATTAAACATTAGTGGGACATCATCGAACGATCTGTCAGGTCGTCACTAACTCAACTGGTAAATGCAGCATCGTTATGGAGTGCAGTAGAGGCGGCATGGCTTTCAGTGCCTGTGGTTGTGTTCCGGGGACTAGTAGACTCCCTCTTCCACAACGGTTCGCCACCGTTGTCTAGGTCAGAAGAGTAGTTAATAAAAGTGCTATTCTGGAACACTTTTGCGACAATATGTCTGCTACTTTCAGTCCACTTTCAATTCCAGCTCTCTGATTGGTGAGATCAGACCACGTGACCATCATTTCGTGTCGTCACTTCCCGTCGCCATCTTGAATGAAGGATTATGGGATTGCGTTTCCTGGCGGGACTTTCAAAATGACCTTTTGTATAGATGGATATAAGGAAAAAACTTTTTTTAAATGTTATATCCTTCTATTTTGTTTACTTTAATCCGTTTAACTCTTTACTTGATGAATGATTATTATTGGTTTATTAGAAATATTGGCGTCGATTACTAAGGTCATTTTGCACCTTTTACACAAGTGATATCTGTACGCAGCCCGGAACAAACACAAACATCCATGCCAATGGCGGGATTCGAACCCATGACCAGACGGACTCGAGAACTAGAAAGCCACGCCCAAGCCCTCTCGGCCACCTGGCCGGCCCTTTATGAATGAATTTCATGTACAATTTGCACATTGAACTTTAATAAAAGAAATATACCATGAAAGAAAGAAATAATACAACACCAGTTTTAGTTGATTATTAAATTCTTTTTATTTACAATTTATAATAAAAGAATTACTGCAAAAGTTGTAATGAAAAAAACCTATTTTTTTACGAAAAAATAAATTTGAATAGAAATTCAAATAATAATGGCATGAAAAGAAAAGGATGGAAAAAAAGTTTGATTGTCTCTAGCAGATTCGATCCCACTCACAAGAATGATGAGATATATAAAGTGAGCAGGATTTTTCAAATGTGCTACGACAACCAAACTGTTTCTCATCATGTTGTTTAAACTTATAAAAAGTAAAAAATAATTTCATTGGTGTATTGAAAGTGTTATTAAATTCTATTTTACAAAATAGTTATATAGATAAGTTAATTTCTAACATGGTTTTGAAATGAATAGTCACTTATTTCTTAAGATATGCATTTTGGTTGTTGTCATTATCACTGATTTTGACAACGGTGACGATGATGAGATGATGATGATAACAAAATATGGATACATAAGTGATTAAGTTTTCGGACAGAGTAGGGATCATAATACTGTTCTTACTAACGAAGTGAGTGGTGGCTTTACAGTATAAAAGGTGGACAACAGAATTATCGACTAGTTTCGCCATTTATTCCCGGCTTCTTCAGGATACACAACAAGAGGCTCGCAGGCCTTTATATACAGAAAATTTCGGTACAGAATAAGCAATGAGCGTAGAAAGAAAGAAATAAAAAATTGACCAATAAGGAATAAAAGCAGAAGGCCAATGGGGGGGAAAATATACACAAAGTACAAAAAAAGGAGAGAGGGGGGTCGCGACACTCGCGGACCGAAAAGAGAGACTATATCCGGTTATCAAAGGGTCAATGGATACAAGTGAAAAGAAAATACAAAAAATACAAAAAATTACAATAAAATAAAATATTAAAATCGGTAAAAGAATGACCAAACCGGTAACATATATAAAATTCGAGGTACAGAAGGCTATAAGAGATCTGCCAAAGGATTGAGGACTGCACAAACGTCGAAGTCGGTCTGGCAGTTGAGCAGTTGATCGGGGTTGGATTTCTTGGCTTTGAATATTTCTATGGCCTCTAGGATAGCAGTTTTTGAGGGATTATTGCAAACATGCATGACGGACATCACCTCATCTTGTGCTCTGAGGGGGTGTCCAGTACATGCGAGATGGTTTGCGTAGTGCGAACGGTTATCATGTCTATTGTAGGATGCGACGTGTTCTTTGAAACGTACATTGAAGTTACGCGTAGAGAGGCCAATGTAATATTTATCACAAATGGCACAGCTCAGACGGTAAACTCCAGGTAGAGTGAATTTTTTGTATTTTTTGTATTTTCTTTTCACTTTTGCTACTTTTTTTATTTTTCCTCCATATGATAAACAGTACATTTTAGACTTTAATCCGACAAATTCCTCTATTGGTTCACCTCCAGTCTCGTCTTTAAATTTTCCAGGTATTTTTTTGTTTTGGTTTGAAAATATGTCGTCTTTTTTAGGATAGTTTGATGTGTCAAATTTATCTAAGTTCTCCCCCATGGTTTTATAGATATCATTGGTTTTAATAAAATAAGTTAGAGAATCAGTGTGTGTAAACAATAGTTTACATTTTTTGGGGTATGTTGGCAGCATATGTTCATAATGAAACCTATACATAATCTCCTTAGAGATATCTAAAACCGAAAAGCCAATGTAAATAGGTTTGTTTAAAGTAACCTTCAATCGTTGTAGTCTGAACAATGCAACCTCCTCATTTAAAATCTCAAAATATGTAACACTAAGTTTAGTTATTATCTTTTCAGTTTTTTGTTTTGTCGTTGCCAATTGAATATTAATTTTTTTCCGGATATTTTCGATCGATTTCCCATAAATACTGTTATTAAATAATTTAAAGAAATCCTTTTCGAATTCTGTGGACACTGTTTGACACTTCTCTGTATTAAAATTGATGAACGGTTTAAGCCAAGGTTTTGGATGAAAGACACAACACGCCAAATCTTTTTCAAAATCATTCCGTGATCTAAGTAAAATTTCAAGTTTCTGTAAGGACAAACATATTTTTGTTTGGAATTTAATGTTGGTGTTAACTTTCTAGTGTTTTTTGGTAAACCATATTGATCATGTAATTTTTATTAAAAGGTTATAACATATCTGTTCTGATCTCAATGGATTCAGGTGCAATGGATAATCCAAATGAAGCTTATGGAGATAATCTGGATATTCGAGATCAACCTCCAAAACGTATCCAATGTCCGATTCATCAGATACCTGTGTTAAATTTAACATATCGATCTCCTCACGATCTAATTATTTAAAATTTGAATATGGTAATGATTGTGACAATGCGAAACCATAAAAATTGTTCGCATCATAGTATACTATGTACGTTTTTTCTTTCTGACTATCAAAGTTTTGTAAGTACGGGTTATTCGTTTTAGCATAACGATGAGAAATCATAGATATAAAGGTCAATGTACACCTCTTTCAAAGAACATATAAAGGTCAATGTCGTGCAACAGTTCGATTTTCTCTCTTGTCATTTTAAATGCTGCCTCCCAAGCTAATCCAGGCAAGCTGAAATAATGTGCAGGGTCAAGTTGATAGTATTTAACACTGACTTGATGAAAGTTTTCAAAAATGTCAGCCAACAACAGCACATCTGTGATTAAATAAATATCATGAAAATCACCCATTGTTTGACATTTTGTTGCTGACCACACATTTTTTCATGTTCATAATCCTCGTCGGAAATGTTTTCATCTATCAAAGAGAAATGAAAACATTCCTGAGGAGGTAAAGTCGTTCATTAAATCTTTCAAAACTATCCATGTATTCGTAAGGATAAATTCCTTTCCGAGTTAAAAGATTTTATTTTCTGGAAAAAATGATTTCAAAATTGGAAATTCATTTAATGTTAAAGTTAAATTTTCCAAAGACGAAGGTAGAAAATGATAGGAACCTAAAAATAAGAGATTTTGAATTTTTAACGCGATAAATTTTTCACTCGACTGTGAATGACACTGACGTTTGCATCTTTAAAAAAGGATAACCCGTGAACTAATAAATGCAAATCATATGACTTAAAATTATGGAAAAAGACTGGAAGAGTTTTCTTACGTTTATAATTTAGGTTACAACTCTGGTGAGCGCTTCCTCTCCAGCATCCTGTGAGGTGGTCGTGATCTTTAACTTTCACTTCTGTGAGTAAGAATAGTTTTTCGCATATATGACAGTGCGTGGAGTTTTTAAAAGCAATTTCAACATCACGGTTTACAACGAGCTCTTTATTCTGACGTAAAAAGAGCCAAATTTTTATATAATCAGACGACAGATAGGAAAAGAATTTTTCAACGCAATCTTTCCCTCTGTAGATTCTTCTATTTACAATTTTTTTTTCATCATCTATAATTACGTAACAAAATCCGCAGGATATGTATTTTTGATATTTATGTGTATAAAAATGAGCTGAACTAGGCAAATATGTATGAATTTTTTCTAATATGCACTCAAAATCCGCGTACACTACAAAAGGGACAAATAATTGCTTTTCATACCGATTGAAGTGAGTGACTTTGGGCATTTCTAACACCTGCGGCTTGTTCTGACAACAATAAGTGTTATGATTTTAAAATTTTGACTTTAATGTAAAAGAAATTAAACAAAAAGAAATGTTTTTTTGTTCTACAAAGTGCGTTAAAATTTCGAATAGTACAGTAATGATTATCATTCAAAAGTAACAATTTCACTTCTTTATTACCTTTAAATGAACTGACATACAGAGGGAGAACTGTTTTCTTTCATATCCATATACGTGAACCATGATGTTGTTGTCGGTTTCAAATTTGGTGATGTCATTAACCGATGTAAGAAATAGGATACGGTTTAAATTTAGATGTTTTACATATTTTTTTGTAATGAGTTATGCAAAGAGGATTTTGCAAACGATAAGGACTGCTAATACAGAATAAATGAAGCAACGATTATCAAAACTTTTTACATTTACTAATGCTTTTTTAGATTTTAAATATTTATCCAATGTTGTATGACATCCACCTCGTATCGGTTTTTATTTTCCAAAGTGAACATCGCATCTATCAAAAGTTTTGATAATCCAACCCGATCCATAACTTAAAAAAGTTTCCATTTTGTCATTAATAATTTTTAATGCGTCTTCGATTTCTTTTCTTATTTCTGATTTAATTAATATAATTCTTGGTTTACTACAAAAAAAAGTCGCTATGGTTTTGGGGTTATTCGATTCAGTTGTTGTGGCTTTGATCATAGAAACCGTAAAACATAAGAAAAACTTAAAATGTATCATAGACTGGTGAACCTGATAAAATAAATTTTCTAAATTTTTTTTCAACGTTTCATAATAAGAATTAAACTCGCTAGCTGTTACTTTTGGAGAATATGAATAACACGTACAAAAGCATTTGTACATGCTTTTAGTCATTTGAAAAGATGAGGAAGTTGTCGGTTGTTGATTTGGATTGTGCACACTCATACAGTGTTCAAGTAATAATCGATTGTTTGAAATTTTTTTTCACAAATACTACAACTGAAACTTTTGTCTTTGGGATGTTGTTCTTCACAATATTTCTCCACAATGCTGACAGTGTTGATTTGAATGTTTTCTGCGGACATGACGCATCATGTCTTTTTTGCGTTGATATTCTTGTCTGCATAGTTCACATAAGAAGGTCATCTTGAAAACAGATCATAAAAAAGAAAAAATAAATAAAATTTTCATTAATTAACTTTTAATTTATTTACAAACTGGTATACATCGTAATCGGAATCGTTCTAAGTTAATAAATTAGCAATAATTTGATCAGTACACATTCCTTTTCATCTATTATATATATAATAAATACAATAACGAGCACAAACTTTAGAATTATATTTTTGAAAACGTATTTTGTTATACCACCACCTCTTTTCACTAAGTTTTGATAAATATTCTATTACACTAAAGTTTACAGGAGGTAATCCCAATGGATCATAATATTCATTACAAGACTAAACCACCCAATGTGATCCTTTTTTTGTACTAGGATCAATGTTCACAACCATCCAACCATCAGTTTGTTTTGATGGAATGCGATTGCACGCATAAACTCCGAGAAATTATCAACACAATGGGGATAAATTTTCATCAATTTCTAAACTATGCATCGCATTAATTTGTAATGTGCATTATTACTTTTCTGTATTCGACTATGATGTTGCGCTGATGATCAATTTCAAA
This sequence comes from Rhysida immarginata, assembly GCA_023313115.1. Taxonomy (NCBI): domain Eukaryota; kingdom Metazoa; phylum Arthropoda; class Chilopoda; order Scolopendromorpha; family Scolopendridae; genus Rhysida; species Rhysida immarginata. The sequence continues at coordinate 963,630 of JAHWFO010081983.1, forward strand.
CAAATGTGTTTCACCATAGACTAAGATGTTAACATTACTAGTGAGATTTTATTTGAATTTCAGTTCGACTCTGACAACGCCATTTCCTATCAAAGAGATATGAGAGCTTTCATCTGCTGCATGGTCGGGTGTAAGATCAAAACAAAATAAAGTGTCCCCAATTCTTATAAGATATACCATTAGAAAAGTTTTGAAATGAAATTCCTAAACCTCCTAGCATTTTTGCATATGCATATGCATAATTCTTATTTGTAAAATTCATCGTGATGAGTTTGCCATCCACGACAGCACTATCAACACTGTCAGATATAGAGGTTAAATAAAAATTTTCAAATTTCAATGGGTTGTTTGCATAATTACCATTGAAACCATCATGATTATTAAGACTGATTACGATATAGTTAGGAATTTGCCCTTGAAATACATTGTCAATGCTTGTTGAATTTGTACCACAAATCGCTGTATGAACTTTGATGTCAGTGTTATGAAAAGGATATTTTGCATTTCCAGTTGCTAAAGCACGTGCATGTGCCAATAGAATACTCGGCGAAATTTTATTGTACGTATCAAAAGTGCTGCATCTTCAAAAAACACGACAGGTTTCAAACCGGCAGTTATTCCAGCAGTGGCAACATTCAAGAAAAAATCAGGTCGATTGGGTACCAGTCTGAATTTCACGTCAACATTATTGAGTAAAAGCTTCGGTTGCATACACACATCAGCATGTACGCATCCAGTCAGTTCTACAGATGCACTGTTAAGATTGGCAGCTTTTTTCTGTTCTTTTTTTCTCCAAAACGATACGGAGAGGTGTGAATCCTTGATATATTCATCATAATTCAACAATGTTTGCAAATATGCTCTATAGCCATAAAAATCATTACCACCAGAAATTAACTTACCATTGAAGAATACGCCGATTTGACTAATTAAATTTTTCGATAATAAATGACAAGGAGTAATGTGTTCGTTTTCACCAGCATTTACATTTTCTGTGGTTGATTTTTTAATTTTGATTTTCAAATACAATAAAGTCTCTGCTAAATCGATATATTCATCAGGACTTCCAGGCACCAAAAAGTCAATGACACTATCTGCTGACAAAGTTGCTAAAGGTCTATATTCGACAACGCGTGTGTAATTGATACTTGTCTGAGTTGGAGGTACACTAAACAAATCCAATGAACTCAAAAGGCAAGAGCAACTTGTGGGGTGAACGAGCGACATGGCGAATCTAAATGTAATACATCTGAACACACCGCGCTTATATTAATCTATAATTGTCGAGATTTCCTTTTTAATTTTCCTTTGTTTTGCACGGCGTTTCACTTTTAGAGATGCTCGGGATTTGCGCTTTCTACCCAATCCTCCTTGTAATTTCTTTCCGGCGTCATCAGCTATTTCCTTTCCAGTCTCTTTAAGTCTATCTTTTGCAGATTCTTGTAGGTCTTGCCCAGCAACAACATCACCCAAAATAAGGAGCTAGTGCTTTTTTCCCTAAATAAGGAGTTACTGTATGTAAGATCGGCAAGGCCCATCATCCGATTGAACTGAATCAGCTTCCTAAACCATGAACTCTCTGTAATTTTGTCCCATAGAAGATAGGTAATTCTCCGCCTCCGACCTGTCCTAAATAATATCTGTCAATTTACAACAGCTTTCATTATGACAAACTAAAAGCCTTGGATGATGTCAGTGACTTATATAGGACAGTATCGCTACTTTAAAAAAAAATTCACGTCCAAATGGTATTCTCTTTCCAACATCATTTCTGATGTCGATTTGAACTGTTGAAAAATTATGTTTTATGAGCGGAATATACTGCAGTCTAGAGAAAATCACATTAGTCTATTCACCCTGCTCTCCATGTACGAAATTTAACAGCGTGTGTCACCGACATGTTGTGGAATAATTAATGAACAGAATACGGTGCAACAATCCGCATTTCTACTTTATTAGTTGTTACTGGAAAGTGTGAACTGTCAAATCCTAACCTTTCCACTAATTTTTTTTCAAAAAATCATACGCACATAATTAGACTTAGTCCCATCTGCAAAACTTCTCAGTTGAAAATGTTTATAAGGTAGAATGTAAATCAGTGTTGGCATTCCAGGAACATTTCCAAAAGCACCTCTTTCTTTACGATTTATGAGTTCGACAATCATTGCGTTGGTAAGCTGCTTCAAACTGTAATACACGTTACCTTCTTTAGTGCAAAGCAGTTCAAAAGAATTATCAGTTTCAACTACAGTTTTCTTTTCGTTATCAAATTTATAGAGGTCTATTTTGGTTAGATCATCTTTCTCCAACACAATACTTTCTTGAGAAAAATATTGGGAAAATGAATTTCTGATAAAGCAACATCCCATTCGCCTGGTAAATCAATTGGTTCGTTCAACTTTGCGATGTAATTTTGTAGAGTGTTTGCTGGAAAAAAAGCGTGAGAAGTATTGGAATTGTAAAAATTGTAGACTGTTTATCTTGAATAACTGTTAATCTTGTAGAAAGTAGAGCCAGAAGATTTAAGTAACATTTTACTTACCAACTAATCATACAACCAAAATAAAATACTTCATATTTATATTAGAAAAAATTCTTCCATATTATTGGGGTTTTTTTTTACACTTCATGTAAATTAGATACCCAAGAGTCAAATGAAGGTGGATAACCTAACCAACGAACCGTCTTATTTCTTATGTGTATTCAGTATGAGGTTCTACTTTATACAACTTGCGACGTTGTCTCGTTATTTTTTGTAATGCTTGCAAATAAAAACTGCCTTTTATCAGATTTTTGTGGTAATCAATAACTCTATATGTAGGAATTTCTTGTCGAGATTTAATCCCACATACTGTTAATTCTTCTTCTGTCCATTGAGGAGTGAACCCACGGGGATAGATGTCACGTCTTTTAACTATTCTCACAGTGTCACCTTTTCTTAATCCATCACCATAAAGATTATGGAAAACAATGTGTTGATTATGTTTTTCAACTTCAATGGGTTTCATGTTAATCGAACGGTGATAACTATTATGGTAAGCATCTACAAGTTTTGGTAACGCTTCTAAATATATTTGAGTGTTATTTGCATGTAAATAACGATACAATTTCTCTCGAAGCATATGGTTAAAACGTTCTACAACTGACGATTTGATATCCTCATTTTGCGTTGAATAATGTTTAATTCCGAATTTATTTAGCACTTTTTTCACAGGTTCATTGTAAAATTCTGAACCTCTACCCGTATTAAGAAATTCATGTTTATTGTTTTTGAATAATTCGTCAAAAACCTTTGCAAGGGTGTTACCATTTTTCCATTTTAAAAGTCATACAATCGCTTGTTTAGAGAAAATATCAGTTACTGTTAACAAATAACGATGATCATAATTAGAAGAAGAGAAATTCGATAAATTAACGAGATCAGCAGCCCAAATTTCATCTTTTGCATAACTGATTATACGATTACGTAAAAATCTCCTTCTTGCTGGCTTAAAAAGAGTATAATTATCGTCACCACTCAACGACAACTTAGCATCACTAATATTTGATATAATTACCACAGTTATATCTCATTAATATTTGAGATAATTGCTTAGCTTCTCTATATAATCGTTGAACACCACCAAAGCTTCCAGCTGAGGCGGGATAGTAATACAGTTTATAATAGAACTCTTCATCCCTTTCGAATTTATCACTCGCTGTTGTTGCCTATGCTGCCGATGCTGCCAATGATATAGCAGGTGACGATGATATAACTGTGACTTTGCGAATTTTTCACCGTGGAGATAACGATAGTTACAAATCTTTAGTTTTAATGACAACTTTAATTTCTTTCCATCTGGCTTCATTAGAAATCTGTTTATGAGCTGTTAATGTCCCAATCTATTGGACCCAACTCTAAGACTTTTTTTATCGGTCTTCTGTACTTCAGAGGGATGAGATCTAAAATTTGTGAAATAGGTTTTCTTTGCTCTTCAAAAAAGGTACTATTTTTTCTTCTTCTATTGACAAATTTGGAACAAACGTGTTAGTTTTCTCTTCTGTCTTTTCACTGACCGTTCTCACCGTAACGAGCTCTTCTATATAAAGTTTACTATATTTTAAATAATTTTGTAATAAGTTTAAATACAGTTTTACTTTTGTAGGTTCAGCCTCGCACATTAAAATTTCATTTATTTCTCGATCGAGTTCTGTTAATGGTCTCTGCAGGGATGACGTTGGAAAATTAAGTGTAGAAGTTAATATTATTTTTTTAACATTTTGTAGAACGAATTAACTTCCGTTGAATAAACCTCCTAATAATCCAACTAGTGGTGGTATCAACGAATTGTTTTTTTTCAACGAATAGACAATCTTTTTTTGCCAATGTCTTTAAAACCTTTTTATATTTATAGATGAAGGAAGGATGCCACTTTACCACAAAAGAATTTTAATAATCTTCATGGATTAATAATTAAAATTCTTTTGTGGAAAAGTGGCATCCTTCCTTCATCTATACACAAGTATCCACAGATCATAAGGTCAGTTATATTTTATATATTTTTTACTTTTTATATTTTCTTAACTGCACAATTACCGAAGGTTTTAAATGGACACGACCCTTAAGAACATTCAGTGTGCATAAATTAGGTATGTTAATTAGTTCCAAATCTTTCAATAAATTGCGTTTGATACGGGAATTTACTTTCTTAGATGCTAACAGTTGTAGAACCGAAGGTATTGTTGAACTCGACGAGACATAATCTTCCATTACATAGACAATTGAAGGAATTTCAACTATATTGCTACGAAATCGCATGTATTCTGGCGTGTCGAGTCGCAAGTCTAACAATAAATGAGCATGTGGTTTTTTCATAATGTCTTTATATAGATTTAATAACCACTTACTTCCAACACCTAATTGATTTCCCAAAAATTTAATTTGAGAAACATCCCGACATGAATTGAAGAGCACAAGATACTGTGCATTCAAATGCGCAGTACAAATCTTTTTTTCATATAAGATAATTACAATGGAAATGTTCTTATGATGTCTCCCTCTCGTAAATAGATAGTTTAAATCTTATTGATTTATTTCTGATAATAGATCATCAATTACCAATAGCGTTAATGGCGGCAATGAATCAAAAATTTGAAACTGAAATCCGTTATGATATGTAATATGTATGGGACTCTGTCTACGAAGTCTTTCGTAAATTTCTTGATTTTCAGAAAAACAAACGACCATGTTCTTTGGTGGCAGATCAATTAAATTTTGACTATTTAAAATCAACTTTTCCACAAATGTTGTTTTCCCAGAACCTGTTGGACCACATAAAATATATTTCGAAGGATGTTTCAATCGTGCATCCATAATGACAACTGACAAAACTTACATTTGTTTCAGTATTTATTATTATATTATAATTAATGAGTACACAGTAATTCATTTTCTTTTTTAAGTAAGAAAGGGAAAAAAAAAACAGTTATAAGGCATATTTAATTTTATAATAAATTTATATATTTTATAATAATATATATTTTTTACTGCATAACATATACATTAAATGAAAATATTTCTATATATTAACAGTTTAAAAAATCTTACATATGTTGAAAATAATATAATATGATGTAGATATCTAATCTACGATTGGAATATCGTTTCTGTTCAACTGATCAACAATATAAGGATAATAAACTGCGTGTTTGAGTAAAAACAGTCTTTTTTTGGTATTTCTAGTCCTATTTTTGAATTTATCCACACAGGGAAATAAATTTGGAATGAAATCGCATCCTTTTCAGAATTGGATAAATTGTCTAGTATATTAAGGTCATTTTTCATTAAACGAGCCATCCAATTTTTCCGTTGTATTCTTGATGTCAGTGGACTAATTATTAATTTGTTTGCATCTGGGGAAGCAGATAAAACCAAAGTATGCAACATATCAAGATTGCATACGCTTTTAAATCTAATGAACGCCCAAATTATATTTTCTTTTTCCGATGCTGCAACACAGTAATATTCGATTTGGTTATCACCTTCAAATAATAAACATATAATAGACAATAAATGATATTGCCTGATGAACATTCTCTTTTATATGTAGCATTTTTTAATGATAATAAACGGTGAGATATTGTTCAAATAAGGAAAATTACGAAGTATTAAATCTTGCGTTCATCTGGAGTGGACGTATATGCACTCTCATGTTTATTTTAATAACACGCATTTTCGTTGAAAATCTAAGAATGGTAATTTATGTATCTTTAGAATTCTTTAAAAGATGTCAGGAAACAAAATAAAAGATTGATAAATTCAATTTATTTTTCCTTATTAAAACTATATATAAACTAGGGGATTATTAACCAGTTTACTGTTAAATTGAAAGACTGTCCTATTGCATTCAACCTTTACTTTCCCACTTCAAAAGTGAAGAAAATGGCTGAAAAAGTATTTATATTTAAAGCTATTTCTCAAACAAAACTTTTTATCTTACATTCTAGTATCTAAAATAACATCGAATTTTTAGATATTAATACTTTTTTTTTTCTAAAAGGCTGCAAATTCAACATCATATTTAAAAAAAATTAGCAGAAAAGTGTGGTTAACAGTAAACAAGTTCAACAATGAAATATACATTCATATAAGAAAATATGAAGAAAATATATCTGGAATACGTTACCCTACAAAAACGGGAAGTACATTTAATCGACAAACTTGGGAAGAATTTTCGAGCAGGGAAGAAGAAATATTAAAAAAATTTAGAAATATTTGAATATAGTGGTTATTCTATTAGCACAGTTCATACATTAAATTTTATCAAGACCGAAAAAAAAAAACGTTTTTAGAAATAGTGAATTTCAAGGGTAACTATATCAGATTGAAAAAGGAAAGTGTTAAAACACTTTTTAGTTTAAAGAAAGATGTGAAAAATGCGATGATGGAAATAGATATGGTGATGAATCATCATCCTCAGAATAGCAGTGTATGTTTGTAATCATTTATTAATAAATGCGAATAAACAACCTTTCATTTTGTTGTTTTCCACTGCAATTTCTGTCCGCAATTAGAACAATATGGAAAGAAATAGTTTAAAATTATATAATTTTTATTTTATAAATGTGATAAATTTGTATAATACTAAAAAAAATTTTATAAACTCTTAATAATTTATAAAATATACAAATTCAATGTCATATATATCCTGTATATCATGAATGTGGGGGGTTGAGGGTTAAAATAAAACACAAAATTTTATTCTTAATATTTATACTTTCTCTTTATTTGAATTTAGTAGAACAGTCTTTCAATCTAACAGTACACTAGTTAATAATCCTTCTTCCCTCCTGTATATACAGTTTTAATAGGGAAAATAAATTGATTGATTGTGTTAATAATCCTTCTTCCCTCCCATTAGGACCCCATTGAAAATTCTCCCACCAGAAACCCACACATTTGAGGGACCTAAATTGCGCTTAACACCACGTCAGAGTCTATAACGATATTTAGTAAGATCTTCCAAAACGACTACGAGACTTCCTCCGATTCTTAATGATTAGATCACGGGTGGTAGAAGAGGCAAACTGCACTAAAATAGGTCGAACGTTCTTTACACGATGCTGACCTAGGTGATGTACAGCAACTACATCCATAGGCGCTAAATTAACATCAATTTTCGAGGAACAAAAATCAATCACCTTTGACTTAAGATCCTCAATAAGAGATTCAGATAAAAGAAAAAACAGAAAACACTACTCCGCATAGATAAATTTTACTGACTCAGATGTACATTTCGGATTTCAAAAATCCATTATCAGTGAGTGATTTACAGACAATCGACAATCGAACAGTGTAGTGTATCTGTATTCGTGTGGAACTTGAAGCATAGCTTCCATAATCTCACCCTTCCTAATCATATTCCAAGGGAAATACACTGAACTGGAAAAAAAGCCTGATGTACCCATAAAAGTCATCCAAATTATAAAAAAATTGCCTCCTCTTGGTGGAGGAAAATTTGATTGACGATTGTCTGAACTAGGAATATATTACAAAGTAAGCCACAAAAGAAAACGAAAAAATTTATAAAACCCAGTAATCTGGGAAGATGACATTGTCAATGTCATCAAAATTGACATCAAGGATATGTTTTGGATTACAGGGCCTTTTTCTATGTAGAGAATGTTTTAGAATGCCAGAGACTAGATCATTATCATGATTCACTATACTAGGCAGCACGGTTTTCATGAGCTCTTGAACATATTTCCCGACAGGGATCATATCGAAATGATTATGAATGGAGTAATTGCGAGCAATTCTCCTATCTAATTGTGCAATATTCTTTAGGTTAATGTTCTGGAAAGTTTGATGTTCCTTCCATCTTGTCATCTTACTATATGGCATGCAAATCGTAAGATGACACGAACAATCATTTTGTATAACAGTAGTTTGTTAAACGAAAATAAAGACTAATGTGGATAATTGTAATGTGAATCTTAATATTATTAAAAAACTCTTTAACCACAACAACACTAAGAAATAGGATAAATACAACCTGATTCTGGAAGTACTTTTCGGAAGCAATTGCTACCATCATTCAGCAGTCCAGGAGCACCTCGAAAACAACGAGAGAACTACCTGAGTCTTGGAAAATATGAGTATATATAAGGAACTACAACCAATCAGAATTCGGAAAAGAAAGACACGAAAAAAGTCAATTCTTTTGATTGGTTGTTTGGGTCAACCACTTGATTAAAGGTGAATCGCTAATCGGACCTATATCTAAGTTTAGTAGCGTATTTTTGTCTGTACGTTGGATCGCAATGCTTTCGAACGCATCCAACAGGTGTCTTTTATTTATTGATTTTATCAGTTTTACATTATGAAAATCATGGCTGGTGTCGATGGAGTGTTTGGCAACTGCGTACAAGTTACTTCTTCCAAACTTTCTATGTCTTAGGTGACCCTTGTATCTGGTTTCTATGCTTCGACGCGTCTGACCTTTGTAAACCATATCACATTGTGTACATTTAATTTCGTAAATTCCTGACTTGAGGAGCGGAGAGATCTTGTCCTTAGGGTTGGGGATATAGAAGTGGCATTTGTTTGTGAGACACATCTAAAGCCGGGCCAGGACTTTAGAATCCCGGGCTACTGTGTCTATCGCAAAGATAGAATTATTACTCCCAATGTCAAAAGCTCATCTGGAGGTGCAGCAATTATCGTTAAAAAAGGCATTCGGCATTGGGAAAACATCATACGAATTTATACAGGAATGGAGGTGGCTTCTGTTATTATCACGGATACTATTGTTGGCGATGTTAAATTCCTGGCTGTTTACAACTCCCCCAAGCATAAGATCGATGTTGACGAGCTCGATGAGCTATTCTCTGAGAGTATCCCAGTGGTAATGGCGGGAGATTTGAATGTTAAGCACTCGCAGTGGAACTCCAAACGTCATAATCAGAATGGTGTCATATTATCTAGATATATACAGAGCAAAACTGATATCATTGCCATAGGTCCTGTAAATGACACGTAATACTCTGATCACTCACCTACAAGTGATGTCCTTGATATTGTTTTGCTGAAAGGCTTCTATAAGCCATTCGATATTTTTACTGTTGATGATTTATCTTCAGATCATAAACCGGTCGCACTGAATTTTGAAAATCTCAATATTGACTGCAGAGAACAAATGGGGCTTAAACAAGATTGGAAACTTGTCATTCCGCAAAAATGACAGTAATCTACTCAATGATGTGCATATCACGGAGGAGATTGACACAAATGTTGAAAGGGTCACTACACGTATTACTGAAGCCATCAATGCTTGTGCTTCACCAGTAGACGTGAAACGGCCTGATCATCTCGATCTTACTCCAGCAATCAAGTATCTAATAGATCAAAGAAACAGAGTAAGGAGGCAATGGCACCGAACACGAGAGCCTTGGCTTAAAACCAAATATAACCGACTTACGAGAAGAGTACATGAGGAAGTAAATAAACTTCATAACGATAGATGGAATGAGAAGGTGAAGAGCTTGTCAACCCAGGACAATTCTATATGGTGCATGATTCGAGCCTTACAAAACAAAAAGACTATGAATATTCCACCGCTTTTAGACACTAATGGACATTTCGTAACTAATGACCAAGACAAAACACAGCTTATTGCTGATTCACTTAAAAAATAATTTGTGACAACAAAGGATGATCATCCAGAAGGATTAGAAATATCCAAAATGGTAGAAAGCAGCATAACAAAGTATTACAACAATAGCCATCATGTGGCCAAACATAAAATACAGGTAGCTGAGATTCAAAATTGCTTTAAGAAACTCAAGAAAAAGAAGACACCATGTAAAGACACTATTAATAACAATTCCCCAAAAAACTTACCGCAAAATGTAAGTAGTGATATCACTAAAATAAACGACTGTTGGGATAACTGTTACTTTCCAGATACATGGAAACAGGCTGTTGTTCTAAGTATCCCTAAACCCGGACAAAATCCTGCAAACCCTGTAAGCTACAGGCCCATCAGTTTGCTGTCTTCTATATCCAAATTCTTAGAGAGAACAATTCTCAGAAGATTCTTAGATTTCTGCACAACCAAAATCTCATCCGTGCAGAACAATTTGGTTTTCGGGCGGAACATTCTTGCCAGCTCCAAGTTTGGAGACTTATAGCGGATGTTAACACTCCCCTTAATCTATCGATGTATTGCGGTGTCATCTTCAAACATGTTCATAAAGCATTTGATCAGGTCTGGCATGAAGGCCTTATTTATAAAATGATAACTGATGGTTTCCCACATGATTTAATTAGTCTAGTTCACTCATTTCTGTCCAACAGGTCATTTCAGGCCAGAGTTGGAGATGAATTATCTGATACCTGTGAGATAAATGGCGGTGTCCCACAAGGATCAGTGCTGGGGCCAGTTCTGTTCAATTACTATATATGTGACTTCCTGAAATCTCTTACTGTAAGCTATGTTTTTATGCGGATATTGCTGCTATACTGACATGGGCACGCCAGCCTAGTGTTGTTGTATCACGTTTGCAGAAAGCCCTTAAAGAATGAGAAATCTGGTTTAGCAAGTGGCAATTAAAACTGAATGTAGACAAATGCAAAGCAATGTTTATCACTAAGAAGAAAAAGAGAAATCTTGACTCCTTAAAGTTATATGGCAAATACTTAGAATGGGTTGATAATTATAGATACCTTGGCGTTGTTATTGAGTCAAAGCTATCATGGAATATGCATGTGACTTATGCGATGAACAAGGTCAAAAAAGCAAAGTTCAGCTTAATTGCTCTCTTGGGTTGTAACAGTGCCCTCAGTGTTGATAACAAACTACTGTTATACAAAATAATTGTTCGTGTCATCTTGCTATATGGCATGCCCGTCTGGGCTACGATATGCAAGACAAGATGGAAGGAACCCCAAACTTTCCAGAACATTACCCTAAGGACTATTGCACAATTATATAGGAGAATTGCTCGCAATTACTCCATTCATAATGATTTCGATATGACCCATGTCGGGAAATATATTCAAGAGCTCATGAAAACCGTGCCTATTATGGCAAATCATGATAATGATCTAGTCTCTGGCATTCTAAAACATTCTCTACATAGAAAAAGGCACTGTAATCGAAAACATATCGTCAATTTTGATGACATTGATAATGTCATCTTCCCAGATTACTGGATTTCATAAATTCTTTCGTTTTTTCTGTGGCTTACTATGTAATATACTCCTACTTCAGACAATCGTCAATCAAGAGGAGGCAATTTTCTTTCATAGTTTGGATGACCTTTGTGGGTACATGAGGCTTCTTTTCTAGTTCAGTGTATTTCCCTTGGAATATCATTATGAAGGGTGAGATTATGGAAGCTGTGCTTGAAGTTCCACACGAATACCGATACACAACACTGTTCGATTGTCGATTGTCATAACACTTTCATACAGTGTCTTTCATTTGGAGTTTATTCTGGTTAGATGAGCTTTGAGAAAGCGCTGCTTTCGTCCCATCCCATCAAATGTACACTTCTATGTTCGATTGTCGACACTTTCAAACACAACGAGGACAGGACACAGGACTAGCTCTTCAAGGTATCACGTCTACTATTTCTTCCGGTATCATTTCATTACTCTCATTTCACGGTGCGTCCTTTTCAGGGCAATGTTCATCTTATGTTAGGTCTTATGTGCTGGTCCCTGGCGTTGAAATTAATATTCCCGTAAACCAGTACATCAAGACACTCATTATCCTTCTTGGTCCCTGGCGTTGGGATTAATTTCCTCGCAAACCTAGCTAAGGACTTTTCATATCATCTATTATTATTCTAATCATTCACGAGTGGGTCCCTGGCGTAGAATTAACTTTCTCGCAAACCTGACTTGTTTTCTTTTTTCCTTAAAGCTAGGTGCGTCCTTCTTAGGACGGCTACTTTAGCACACACGTAGCTGCGAGGTTACTCCCCCCCCCCCTGGTTCTATTCAATTATATTCTAGGATTATGATGGCTTCGTCCAAATTAACCAGGTTGGAGTCAGCTAATGTGCCATTCCTAGTGGCAGATAGTAAAACTGTGTCCTGCGAAAAGGCCTACTAGGATGCCTGCTTGGATGCTAGGTTTGCTGCTTTTGACCTAGTGTTCAACGAAATGTTAGAAGCTCTCCGGGATGAAATAAATGCTAAGTATAGGGCACTGGAAAAAAAGTCGAATCCCTACATAAAAGTTTTGAAGAGAAGTTCTAAGGTATCAACAAGGAAATCAAGGACTCTCGTAGAGATGTCATTGAAAAGATAAGCGAACTGAAGGAAGCCTTTGGGAAATGCTCCGGGACTCCAAAGGCAGGTAACTCCAAGGAAGATACACCTGTTGATAACAGCAAGGTAAGTTATGTTTTTAATAATATTGCATGTGCTAAAAGTTTAGAGTCTGCGGATATAATTGAAAATAGTGACTGCTTGACAAACGGTGGCTATAAGAGAAGTCACTCTGATGGAACCGATGAAGAAGTGGTGTTGCTAAAAAAAAATTCAGAAAAGGCACGAGGGTCGATAACCTAAAGACCGGCTCCAGAGTAAAAGAAGAAGTCGTCAGCACGACTAGAATGAGGAATCCGAAGAATGTACAAGGATGCTCGGTTAATAAAGACCATAGGATCATGAAGAAGTATGTACCGCCAATTATCGTGCGGACTCATGGCGTCCCGTTTAAGACGATTTTAACTGAGCTCGAGAAGCATGTTCCAGTGGACAAGATCACCGTTTATACGGGCAGAGCTGAAACCGTCAAGGTTAAATGTGAAGATGAAGAAACACACAACAGGTTAGTCTCTGGAATTAAGTCTGATAATATTTTAAAAATTCAGCATCATCAACTGAAGTCTGAGAAGGTCTTGAAATACGTAATTCGTAATGTGGATGTTACCTATGACCTCGATGACTTCCAAGAAGACCTAAAAAGAGCCAACTACTTCCTGGAAAAAGTTATTCGATTGAGGAAAGCCAAAGGATCCATTGATATGCCGATGGTTTTGGTTCTACTCCCGAACACCGAACACAACCAGTCATTGAAAAACATGACATGTATTGGGCCGCTGGCAGATTCAGTGGAGGCCTTTCGAGGGAACAAGAAGCCACTACAGTGTTACAACTGCCTGCGCTTTGGACACATATCCATGGGCTGAACAGAAGATACTCATTTAATAAATGTGCTGAGGGGCACCGGTCAAGAGATTGCTCCAAAATCAAACGACAAAACCGCCCAAAGTGCATCATGTGTGGTGGAAAGAACACATCAAGCTACACGAAATGTCCAAAATACCCCCAGGTTTAAAGGATGTCTAGTTCTAAAGTGACAGCAGGCAAATCCTATGCTGCCTCTTTGTCTATGCCGGAAGATAAAGGCCTCAACATCAACGACCTACCAGGTATGTATAAACAATTGGGACGTATCTTTCATCTATTTTCGAATCTAAGCAAAAGTTACTCACAGTTGAGTGGGCTCCTTACGTCGAACTAATTTTATTATGGATGCACAACGTTATACTGTAATCAACAAAGGTGAACTTCGGTGCGTAATATGGAAAGCTAGGGGCAATCCTTGAAAGCGTATCGAGTTTCACAACTTCCTGATAAAGCAAGATATCGACGTTGCTTTCCTCTGTGAAACTCACCTCAAACCAAGCCAAGACTCCAAGCTACCTGGCTATTGTGTGTAAAAAAAGGATTGAATGGCTTCAAATGCTGCAAGATGTGCGTCTGGGGATGCTGCGATCATCATTAAGAAGGGAATTCAACACCAAGAATTAGTAACCAAGTCTTATGCAGGTATGGAATCGGCCTTTATCATTATCAATGACGTCTCCTGTGATGAAGTGAAGTTCGTGGTGCTCTACAATTCAACTAAACATTATCTTGACATTAGTGAGCTTAATGAACTCTTCAGTGGTGACTCTCCAGTCGTCCCAGCTGGTGACCTAAATGCCAAACATCAAAGCTGATCTCCAGAATGCAGAATTACAATGGCATGATTCTCTATAGATACATACAAGGTAGAGATGATATCATCAATGCTGGACCTGTGGAGGACACCTACTACTGCGACCTTCAAGCCGTACAATATCTTCACGATTGATGACCTTTCTTCTGACCACAAGCCTGTGGCGTTGAACTTTGACAATGTTGATATAAATCTCCGAGAGGAACTCGTATATCATCAAAACTGGAAGCTCTACAAAGATATTCTTAAGGACTATAGCTACCATCCCGACGTTGCTTACTCTACAGAGTACATCGATCAACATGTTGATGACATCACCATATGTATTAACAGTGCCATAGAAGCTAGTAAGTATCCATCAGAGAATAAACCTTCCAACGCCTAATTGCTGAAAGAAACAGGACCCATAGAATATGGCAAAGCTATCGTGAACCTTAGCACAAAACCAAGTAAAACAGGTTAGTGCGAAGAGTTCAAGAGGAGATAATTAAGCTTCGCGACACTAGATGGAATGAAAAACTCAAAAGCTAGTCGGCACGCGACAATTCCATTTGGGGTATGGTCAGATCTTTACAGAAGAAAAAGAATGTTACGCTTCCTCCACTCCGTACACCAGAAGGTGACTATGTGCAAACTGATCAGGACAAGGCCCAATTCATTGCAGATTCACTGGAAATGCAGTTTGTTACTCCTACCAACGATAAGCCCGAGAACCAAATCATGTCTCAGCGTGTGGAAGAAGGTATTGTCAACTTTGCTAAAGTCCCACGGCATTTAACAAAGAACAGCATCGAGGCTGGAGAGGTCGCCCCCATCAAAAGTAAACTGAAAAAGAAGAATACTCCAGGAAGAGACAAGGTGAGTACTAACGCCATTATAAATCTCCCGAAGAACTTTACTGACTAACTCAATAATATCATTAACGTCTGCTGGAAATTTTTCTTACTTCCCTGTGGCTTGGAAGCAATCTATTGTGTTGAGCATCCCCAAGCAGGGGCAAAATCCTGCAATTCTGGCCGGTTAACGACCTATTACCCTGCTACCTACGATGTCCAAAGTGTTGGAGAAAACGATACTCGTCAGATTCCAAGACCACTGTCTAGCAAATGATCTTTTTCGATGTAGATATGGAGGCTCATTGAAGACTTGAACCTGAACCTCTCCAGGTATTGTGGGGTGGTATTTTTCGATGTCAGTAAAGCTGTTGACCAAGTGTGGCATGAGGGTCTTGTCTACAAAATGATCAGAGACGGGTTACTTGACGATTTGATTTTGTTTGTGAAATCCTTTCTTGATGGCAGATCCTATCAACCGAAAGTTGGTGAAAATCTTTCCATGCCCTGTTTTGTAGAGGCCGATGTCCCTCAGCGTTCTGTCTTCGGGCCTGTGCTATTTAATTACTTTGTACATGATTTCCCGAAACCCGATAATTGCAATCCGTATTTTTATGCGGATGATACCGCCATTATGACATGGGCACACCGGCCGGCTCACATTATCACTCGGCTGCAGTGCACCTTGAAGCAGTTCGAAGACTGGTTTAACTGCTGGAAGTTAAACCTTAACGTCGGAAAGTGCAAGGCTTTGTACCTGAATAGGAAGTTCAAGCGTCCCCCAGATTCTCTTGTTCTGTTCAATAAGAAACTGGACTGGGTAGACAACTACCAGTATCTGGAAGTTATCATTGACTCAAGACTCTCATGGAACCGGCATATGTCCTGTGCTCTGAACAAAGCGAAGAGGGCTAATTACAGTATCATAGCTCTCATGTGTCGCTACAGCGCCCTCATTATTGACAACAAGCTACTTCTGTACAAATGGTTCTGGACCATACTCTTCTATGGCATGCCTGCGTGGGCGACTATCTGTAAAACCAGATAAAGTGAACTTCAGTCATTCCAGAATGTTACCCTGAGGACCACTGCTCAGCTGGACAAAAGGACAGTGAAAAACCAATCCATCCACATGGATTTAAACATGGCCCATATCAGAAAGTTTTTACAGGATCTCCTTTTGATTATGATACAGAAGATGAAGACCCACGACAATAAACTTGTGAATGGAATACTGAAGAACTCATTGAATATGAACTGGCATATGAAGTATCGTAAACCGAGGCACATTCTTGACGTCAATTTTGAAGATATTAGCAACGCCTCTTTCCCGGACTACTGGAAGATGTGATAATCTTTTTTCTCCTTGTGTTTTTTATTTCGTTTGTATTTTGTTTCTGACAATCGTCAATCTTATTTTCTTTTTTGTATAATATGGAAGACCGCTAGGGTTGGTTAGGCTTCTTGACTTCCTCAGTGTATTTCATTTGGAGTTTATTCTGGTTGGATGAGCTTTGTGAAAGCGCTGCTTTTGTCCCATCCTAACAAATGTACACTTCACTGTTCGATTGTCGACACTTACATATTTTGGATTACCTTAGTGGGTTCATCAGGCTTCTTTTCTAGTTCAGTGTATTTCCTTTGGAATATGATTATGAAAGTTGAGATTATGGAAGCTATGCTTAAAGTTCCACTGATACACCACACTGCTTGATTGTCGAACACTTTCAGTTCGTTGTGGTTCGTTGGAAACTTCTTCGTTGGAAACCTCTTCGTTGGAAGACTTCATAATTGTAAGTAGTCTTCACAGTTTTTAGTTAAAAATAATATTGTAAATAATAATAATAATAATAATAATAATAATAATAATAATATCAGGATTGTTTATAAAAAAATATGAACAGGATGACTAGCGACTGGGAAAAGTCCGGGAATTTTCTGTAACCTGGAAAATTTAGGGAATTATTCAAATTTTATATTTATGTGAAGAATATTTATTAAATAATCACATTAAGTTTTTTAAAATATACGTGAAATTTTTGAGAAAATACTGGAAATATACGGGAATTATATGGGAATTTTTTTTGAATAACTCGCTGGACACCCTGAAATTGAGTGAATTATTAGGCTTGGCATTATTTACTTGACTGGGGACTTAAATTAATAGACAGCAAACACTAAATAATATAAAATTATTCATATAGGGCAATAACACGCCGCACGCATAGACACAATATTATTTTTCTTAGGTGAATAAACTTATGGAACAGTCCCCAGTTACGAATCAACTTCAGTTACATAACGCCGTATAAAAATTCAAAAATGTTTTTTGTCTAAAGTCCAAATCCAAACTTGTAGAATAGCCTGAATGTAATTCATAATCCGGTTATTAAAAATATCCTTAACTGTAAACTTTCTCACTCAGATATACTCATTCAGTTGGGGATATCTAAGCAGATATATTTTCCCAGATCGCCATCTTAGAGGGGAAAAAAGATATTTTTTGTATTATTTAAGAGGTAACATATAGGTATTTTAGAAGAATCTATTTATGATATTTCTTTACAGTTTAGAGTACTGATTTTCTAAAATTGTAACTTTCCTCAATATTTGATTATTTAACACTTTTTTAAGAAAAATAAAACTTTCATAATTACTCATGTGTCACTTTTTGTTGTTAAAATATAAAAACTAATTTAAGATAAAAAAAATAATATTTAAATAAAAATTTTTTTTTGAAAAAGTGGACTCTTTTTATTACTTGTTTTATCAGCTTTGTCTGATATATCACGAAAGGGGGAGGGCGATTCTTCGAAACGTCGGTGGCGTGGCGATGGTAGACGCGCATGCCTTTGTGTGTTTGCATTAGGAATGTCAAGTAAATTACAAAGGCCTGCGAAATTGAAGTTTTTGAAAAATACAAGCAAAGTTTTCGCTGATTTTTATGTTATTTGTTGTTCTGATTTAGAAAATACTTCCATCTTTTTCACATCATGTCAGGAATTTTGGTAAAATCGATATCGAATTATTTACTAAAATCCTATTTGAAAAGGAATTCTCGCAAACAGCTTTGCATGTACTATCTGGCAAGAGTAGTTTTTATTCATTTAAATCTATGTATAATAATTATAATCGATTCTTGGTGAGGCAAACTGATTTTTCAGCAATAGAGATTATTGTTTATTTTTTGTAGGTTTAAATGGATGAAAGCCACTGTTGCCCGATTGCATGAGCCGCCTCTGGTCGAGAGAAACACAAAAAGTGCCCTTGAGTTTAAACTTTTTATGTCTAATTATGGTGCAGTTTCTAGAAATTTTTTATAGCAAATGTTGATAAAAATCCAAGTAAAATTAATTTTTCAAGAAATTCTGATGTGATAGAAATTTTTCATTAGATTTTTTGAAATCAGCACCAAAAAATACATAAAGTTAAGCTATCATTTCCCTTGGATTTTTTTCATCCCAAGCCCCTGTGTTATTAAAAACGAGTGTAAAACTGTTGCTCTCCTTATTATTTGATAACTTTTAATGGGTATACGGATATTTAATGCCATATACCATGCTTTGAAACAACTATCACCTGTGTATTGAAAAGCAAAACGCATGTTTATTCGAGCTCCACTCCATTCGCCAATTTCGTGCAACAGTAGGAACCAGCCTTCATATTTATCTGTAGCTGCACAATGCATAACATATGCACCGATTTCCCGAGATTACGTCTCGCGTGGACAGTTCGGCTGATTTTTAGTCAGTTGTTTTTAGTACTGACGAGCGGAGTGAGGAAGTGTTTGTAAGCGCCCATGCTACGGAGGCTTAACCCACGGAATAACTAATTCATGGAAGCGAAACTCTACCTTTGACTAATACTAGAGTGCCTATAAGGAGATTGGCGACAACTCGAAACGGATTTTGATTGGTTAACGCTCCGGACACCATAGTTTTCCCAAAATAGCGTGCCGTTAGCATTACAGATATACAGAAATTAACAGTTTTCGTTCCGTTTTTCGTCTTATTGTGCATGTTTCTTAATTTTTGCTAATAAAATTGCATTATTAAAGTTTACAAGTTCTGGTTTTATTAGATCCGCTTTAAAATTAATGATTGAAGTGGCGAAGAGAGAAGGGAAAAAATATTTTTCATAAAAAAATATTCATTGTTTTAGTGTTGTTCATAAAAATGTGAATCTCAAAAAATAAAGTGATTTTTTAAAGATATAATAATAGATAAATATTTCAAGGAATGTTAACAAATTTTTAATTTATATAATTATAGGGAATTTTTATTCAAGGGTCATTCGGGCCTAACGAGCAATATTTTT
Source organism: Rhysida immarginata (assembly GCA_023313115.1). Classification (NCBI taxonomy): domain Eukaryota; kingdom Metazoa; phylum Arthropoda; class Chilopoda; order Scolopendromorpha; family Scolopendridae; genus Rhysida; species Rhysida immarginata. Next base: position 983,281 of record JAHWFO010081983.1, read on the forward strand.
ATCCTGAAAAATTTAAAACAAACCGTAAAACTAATAGTAAAAATAACTATATAAAAAACAGCCCCATACAAAATGAAAAAAAAAAAACAAGTGTTACCGTAAAGAAGAGAATAATAAACAAATACTTCTCATCTGTAAACCACAAAACGAGAAATCACATTACACATCATTCAAAAAAACCTACCACCCATGTAAGAAATAACGTAAAATATTTAATAAGCATCTCAAAGAGTAACATCTAAAATTAGAAAAATTAAAAATTTATAAAAAAAAAGGAAACTCAAGTAAAGTTACTTAAAACTTTCGTTAATTTTAATAAATAATGATTAAATATAGGAGTTATACTACAGAAAAAGGAAAAAAGATAGCATTATTTTGAGTAGCTCTTATAAAAAAAACATTTTGATTTTTGTGTAATTTTGTCATACATATAGCAGCTTACTTTTTAATTCGAAAACGTTTTTTTTTAAATTGTTATTCATTGTTATTCGAAGTGTATATTTTCCCTGCAGCCGGATGTTGTCCCTATCGCTATTTTCACGGCTTCCGCTTGCGTATTTTCCCAGATATGCGCTTCCGCTTGGGCACGCGGGGAATGTAAGAGATGGCGGGACCAAGCGTGCATGGCTTTGGAGGAAGAAGACATGTCGCTGCCGAGCGTATGGGAGACTTTCGACCACAGTCTACAAGTTCAGTTTGCAAATTACACTGCTTTTAGGTGATTATGACCATCATTCGTGATTTTTATTATTATTATTATTATTATTATTAGCTAAAGCACTCAACTAGGAGTAACTAAGAAAGATGACCAGAAGACATCCAACTTCACCGCAAGATACATCAAACAATGCCGTGAGGTAAACCAATAGGTCGGTTTATTGTATAAGTCATAAACATTGAGTCTCAATATAATAATTCCTCAGTCGTCGGATAAAATGATGGCAAATCATAGTACAGCCCGGAGACTCGCATGAAAAAACTAAGGAGCGTAGTTCGAATGGAATATCATTCCATAGTCTAATAGCGTTGTACAGAAATCGTTTCATTTTGGTAGAAGACACTTTAAAAGGAACAACAATTAAGAACCAACGAGTTTGACGGATGTTATTCCCTATAGCAATCCAATCCCTTACAAGCGCTGCCAAGTGGGTTTTATCCCATAAGGCTTCAGTCAGTTCAATGGTCAAAGCAGTATTACTTATACACTTTAGAGTAGGTAACTGGTGACTGGAACATTTCATAGTCACGGAATCTAGTCTATTCATTTTGAAAGTAGTCCTGATTACTCGATTATAGGGTGCCTTTAACCGCTTGAAGTTCGTTGCTGTAAATGAAGACCAGAACACTGCTCCGTACTCGATTTTCGGCACTATTACAGTGACGACAAATTGCCTCATTTGTTTAAGATTCAAACAGATTCAAACCTTTTAATCAAATAAGTTTTTCGCAGCAAATAGGTAATAATTTGATCGATAAAATCATTGAATTTAAGGCTGGCGTCAAACTGGATACCGAGTATTTTGATGATCTTTTGAAAAGATTTCACTTTGGGCCCAAATATTATATTTGTTTTTGTCATGTTAAGACATAGTCCTCTCGAATTGTACCAATTTGATAGATATGTAAGGTCTTGGTGGAGAAGATTCATGACTTTATCATGATCCTGCGGGGAATATTTTATAAAAAGGAAATTGTCATCGACATAACTACACAAGTCAGTATTGAAAGAATGGAGGAACCATGCAGGAAGACGCTGAATTTGAGTCGTACGACGCTTTCCAATCCACCTTGAATGCTTTCCAGCTGAAGAACCATCTCCAGTTCTCTATTTCGGTTTCCAAAACGTTGAAGGCATCGTCAAATTCAATAGATACTTTTATTTGTTGATTTAAATATTTTATTTTACGAAGTTTTAATGAAAATTTATTAAAAATTAAATATATATTATTTTGAAATAAAGATGTTTGCTTAGATTTTATTGTTTTGGCGTGTTTCGTTTCATTTATCTGCATATAAATGAATACCTTTAAATATGGATATATACGGATACATACAGTTAGAATAAATGTATAACGCATGGAAAAAACATAGATGTGAGGTTGATTATAACACATGAAATTTAAATAAAAAAACTTGGAAAAGCGCGCTTTATTTTTAATTATCCATCATTTCATGTCTTGAAATTCAATTCTTTTTAGCACGACTTCAATCGTTTGCAGGAATAATGTAGCGATAATTTATAACGTGAACGTGTACCGTACTTTCCGCTCGAAGTTCGATAAGACTGACTTCGCGAGAAAAGTGAATTCCTCGGACTTTCTCAAGCATTCAACCGCCGATTGCACATGCGCAAGCGGAAGCGCCGTGGAAATAGCGATAAGAGACAACTCCCGACAGCCGGGAAAATATACACTCCGATTTTTATTTGCTGGAAAGGTCGTAAAAACAATCATCTTTATTATGGAAATAAAAACATCAATGTTTTTGTTTTTTTTATGTTGCTTTATCTAAACAATATAAAACAGCAAAGTAAAATTATATATCTTTTTGTAGGAGTCGAGGAATTACATTCTAATGATGAAAAATAGGAAAGAAAATTCCGCAGCCTGGATTCGAACCAGGTACCTTTTGGCTCGGACCGCCAATGCGCTAACCTTTTCTTTCCTATTTTTCATCATTAATTCGAACAGCTGAGGTAGGCATACCATTAAAAAGAAATTCTGTTGGAAACATCATGAATGACTTGCCATATGGCAGGAATGATGTGGCTATAAGGTGTTGCTGCCCCGCTGTTGGATCTGAAGCAGATGGAATGGCTCCAGCTGACATTAAAAATTGACAGGCAAGATGCCCAGGCACACATGCACTAAACGAACGGGCTTAAGGGCTGCACCTCTTAAATAATCGCCTCTATATGAGGCCCGTTCGCCCACCAGTGGGTCATCGGATGTCAAGAGGGAATGTAGAAATAAAGGCGATGTAGTTATGGTCCCCTCTGATGACCCTGCAGAGAAGTTGAGATTATTTAAAACGTTTCCGGAACTTAACTGGGCCCAGCCGATTCGAGAAAAAGGAAGGATCGGAGATGGACGGCACCCATCCTCCAAATGACTGCAGCTAACTGATGAGAGCCAAGAGATCTATCCTGACGGGCCAACCATAGTTCCCGATTCAGGAAGGCGATGGAGATGGTCAGGTCCAGGTTACAAGCAGCACCGGAGGAGCTGCCCATCAAGAATCGCACTGACTGATATGTAAAGTCAGTCAGACCAAAATGTGATGAAAGTCGATCCCAGATGGACTGCGTGAACGGGCACTCATAGAAAACATGAACAATAGTTTCAGATGACCCGCAAAATTGGAAACCAGCAGATCCGACAACTCCTCTCTGATGCAAATGTTGGAGAGCATAGAATCCATGGTGTAGCAGACGCCATTGAAAATTGAAATCAGCCCTCTTGAAAGCAAGCAATTTGATTGCCCCAAGATGGTTGACCATGGATACTCAGGGTGCCAACTCACGAACTCAGAAGTCGCACCCTGGATGGACTGCTGGAAGGCTAAGATAGATAAAGGCTTTAATAGTCTTGTGGGTCCAGCTGCCGTAACCCAGAAAGGAAACTTGACAAATCTCGCTGGACAGAGAACGTGAGATAATCGTCACTGGCAGCGACGATGGAAATGGCAGCCTGTTCGACTTTAAGAAGAAACGCAGGTGCAGGAATGAAAATTTGGCCCAAAAAGGTGGAAAGAGGAGGAAGGCACGAATCTAGGCATTCATTCTGGGTGCGATGAGATATCGCCGAATGTCTGGCAGGCTCAAAATTCCTATTTAAGGTATAAAAAAAGACTGCGAACAAATAATTAATTATTAATGGGGAATAAGATTGAAAATGTGCACCATGGCGTCTTTTATGCGCGTTATTGTTGAAATAGCATGAAAAGAATAACACGCATTGGTAAACCCGCATTGGTAAACCCTCAAAACAATGCTGCTAGGTAAAGAATCATGGCTGCCGCGAGAAAGTGAGAAATTCAATAAGACATTAAACATCGAATGGCAGGGTAGGAGTAATTTGCAGAGCATTGGAATGAAAATGATAAATGGATGTTGAACGTCATGCTGCAGGCTAGTAAGGACGTGGAGGACCAGAAGGAGGGATGACTGGTCAAGCCAGAAGTGGAAGTGGTCTGTCTGAAATAAAAAAAACGTAACCACGGGAAGAACATCAACAATAGTGGGACACACATCCCTGTGATCACGAAAATAATTCGTGAGGGACAACTAGCTGCAGACAGTGATAATCACGTGGAGATTTTTTAATTAACATTTATTAAAACAATATATACTCAACAATCATTGTCTGCAAAACAGTAAAAAAACTTAAAGAATAGAAAAAATAGAATAATTACAAATAAAATTATATCTCTTTCTACATAAATCTGAGTTTTCCCGAACAAAGCCCCCTGTAATTTTCTTTAACACAAAAAAAATTGACGATCATTTGTACAGATAGAAGTTTAGGTACTGACATTACATATACAGATTCAAAAAAAAGTCTAAGTTACAATAAACAAATAAACATTTATGCCTTTATTATTTCCTTTCATTTTTGTGTGCGCACATAGTATGTTTTAATTTTTTAGCAAAAGAAGACAAAAAATATTTGGCATTTTGGTATACCAAAATTAAAATGTATATTAAATGTACAATACGTTAATAAATGTAAAAAAATAAATACATATCATGTAGTAAAAAATATGTGGTTACTGCCTTCACGTAAGGTAAGAACAAGCCCAAAAAAATATCCTTTTGAGATTTTAAAGCTAAAGTCATTTAACAAAAAAAAACATTGCACATAGAACCCCTCTCATCCCGCGAAGTAAATAACTTTGCAATTATGAAGTTTAAAGGAACAAGATAAACTTTGTAAATACCCTCGTGTAGGCCAGCAAACCAACAAGTTAAGTAATTTAAAATAAATAATTACTTATCCTGCTCAGATAAGGATAATGAATCCAGGAATCTAAGTAAAGCAGGGGCAGGTAAAGGTTTAGTTTGTGCGTCTGCCGGCATCTCGGGGGACGGACAGTAGGTAAGAATCACATTCTCAAGATTAATTTCTTGCGCGATGAAATTATGCAATCTCACGATATGTCTTGTCTTACTCTTCGATTCTATTGCTCCCAGACATGCTATGGCAGACGTTGAGTCAGTATAAATGATTGTGGGGAAAGAAACAAACTCCCCTTGTCCTAACTGGGTTATGAAGTCCCAAAGTCATTTCAGTGACTTCACGCATTCGTTTATAGCGATTATTTCGGCTTCGCAGCTGCTCAGGGCAACTAAACGTTGCTTCTTAGATGACCAGGTCATGGTATTTTCCCCCATTTTGATGAAAATTCCAGAGTATTCTTGAGTATGCGTGAAAATATGCACATTTGACGTCATACTGGTGCAGTGACATCCCTGTATTTGCAGCTATGGGAAACAGTAAGCGGAGGGATTCTGTTCTGATGACAGGTGAGAAAGTTTACTCATACTGGCTCCCGTAGACTTGTGATGAGCCGATAGCCACCAACCTTACCTTGAATCTGGACACCGAACCATCATGATTGTATTTGATGCGGTAGATCCATTTGCTCTTTAATATCTTGACATTTGGTGGTGGAAGCTCTAAATCCCAGACATGATGAAGCATGAGTGAATTCAATTCATCTTCCATGGCCTCTTACCATTGATGATGTTGGGGAGAAGCGTGTGCTTGTTCATAATACTGGTGTGTGATTATCGGAGTGATTAGCAAGTTGGAGTCAGTAAAGTCAGGATGAACTTTTTTTTTTGCCTTCTCTTTGTTGTTTTGCCTTCTCATGTTGTTTTTCTGCCTTCTCTTTTAATCTTTGTGAACATCGTAATACCTGTTGTGGGACTTCAACGGGTGGTTGGTTCTCTGGTGATTTAGATTACAGCATCTTCCATCGATGTAGTTTCTGATGCAGGTGTGACCACAAGCGTGTATTCAGTATCATTTAGGACCTGCATTCTTGTCTCATCTAAAGTGGGTGAGATTGGCAGTATGCTCTGAATGGTATGTGGTTTATCAGGCTGTGGTGCTTCAAAGACTTGAGGTTCCATGTGAATTGGAAATACCAGAGGGACAGATGATGGATCTGATTTTCTTGTGAACTCTGGAAATAACCTTAGGAAAGAAACAAGCTCGTCAAAAGTTGCTCTCATTGAGTGCATAAATAACGTACCCAGGAGATGAAGCGGACTATCCCATAAAAACACCACTTTTGGAACGAGCGTCAAATTTTGATCGGTGTGACTTGGGTATATAATAGTATACAAGGCAACCGAAAGGAGCTCAATATTTGATGGTCGGTCTCTTTCTCTTCAGGGGACTTAGTTTTACCACGTCTAGGCAAAGAATTCAGTTTAAATGCTGCTGTAGTCGCAGCATGGTCCCAGAATCGGTGCGGAACTTTTGACGATGCAAGAAGAACTCGAATTCCATCGCAAATGGAGCATATGGTTCTCTCAGCAACACCATTTGAATGGGGGTTCTCAGGAACGGTGAATTGTTGAGATATGCCATGCTTCATACAGAACTTACCTATCTTCGCATTGGTGAATTCTGTTCCATTATCGGAACATATATACGAGAGATTTTGTCTTGTAGAGCGTTGTAGCTTTAGTATTAAGTCTATTAATGCTTTTGGCACTTCACTTTTTGTGAAGAAATCATCGACGGCTACTAACAGGAATTTGTTTCCATGGATAGACGTGGTAGGCATTGGTCCCACTGTATCCACGTGAAGTAGCTGTAAAGGACGTGTTGACCGTCGACCTTGTACAATGTTGTGAGAGGCGTTGCATATTTGTGCCTGAAGGCGTGCAACATTTTCGGGAAAACTCAGATTTATGTAAAAATAGTTATAATTATATTTGTAATTAATTATTTTATTTTTTTCTATTCTTTAAGTTTTTTTACTGTTTTGCATACAATGATTGTTGAGTATATATTTTATTAATAAATGTTAATTAAAAAATCTCCACGTGATTATCACTGTCTGCAGCTAGTTGTCCCTCGCGAATAATTTTCATGATCACAGGGATGTGTGTCCCACTATTGTTGATGTTCTTTCCGTGGTTACGTTTTTTTTATTTCAGACAGACTACTTCCACTTCTGGCTTGACCAGTCGGCCCTCCTTCTGGTCCTTACTAGCCTGCAGCATGACGTTCAACTTCCATTTATCATTTTCATTCCAATGCTCTGCAAATTACTCCTACCCTGTCATTCGATGTTTTGTTTCTTATTGAATTTTTCACTTTCTCGTGGCAGCCATAATTCTTTACCGAGCAGCATTGTTTTGCGGGTTTACCCATAAGGTAATAATGAAATTTCTTTTAATGTTATTTCAACAATAACGTGCATAAGGGGCGCCATGCTGCACATTTTCAGTGTTATTTCCCATTAATAATTAATTATGATTTTGCAGTCTTTCTTTAGACATTAAATGGGAATTTGAAATTTCTTTTCCTTATTCTTTATAAGGAATTGGTCTGTCTCAATTTTTTTTACATTTAATCTCAATTCGCTCACTGTAGCAATTAATATTTCTTGTTACAGTGTTTTGCTGTATTTAACGTTCTTGAACCTGGAAAAGACATTTTTGGTTTCTGTATCAAAATTATCATGAAATGCACACAGCTCGAAATTTAAAACAATAATATTATAACTTTTGACACTTTTATCACCAATTTCTTTTATATAATTTAGAAACCTTCCTTTAAATTATCTGTTTAATTGTAGGCACATGCAAACATTTAAAGTTTAATAAAATAATATTTATAACTTGCTGTTCTCATAATGAAGAGCATTGCAACTCGACAAATAGCGATGTATGTCTGCTTTTATAAATAATTAACTTATGCAGTGACATATCTCAAACAGCTTGTAAGATTCAACCCCTACATTTATATTCTAGCAACAGGCAGAAATATTTATCATATTGTAATAAAAAAATGGTTTTTAGACTTACTCAGGGCAGTGGAGCATAAAAAGAGAATTTTTTTATGTTTCGCACACACTGATACCTCCATTACACAATATCGCAGCCCAAAACGGGAAAATCCAATTCAAATAACAGCAAAAGATACTCCTGCTTTCGATGTTTTAATTATTTTTAAATGGAATTAGAAAATATTATAGTATTTCGATAAAAAACCAAGCCCTCGCCCTGCCGCCGCCCCCCCCCCCGTCGCTATGTCACTTTTGGCTGCACCATTGCATAATGTCATCAACCCTACTAAGAGAGAACAAACGAAACTTGAACTTCGCGCCGTTGCTCATAATAGGGGGAGCTAGTCACGTGGGCAACGCACGGAATAGCTGTTTGACGCTATCAAATGACGTGTTTACTTTAGCGAGCTCAAATTACAAGTTGACATAAATTCATATGAAAATTCATAGAAAAATAATTTACAAACGTATTTTAAAAATTTCTTCATCCGTCTGTCATGAATAAAACCTCCTAAAATATGACTATTTTCATTTTTCGTGAACCATCTTGTATAAATTCTGAAAAAAAATTGAAATTGCGTATTTCATTTCTGTGACATTATCTACCAATTTCTATTAATTTTTCAAAAAAATTGCAATATATAATAGGAAAATGAAATCAATGCTATAAACCAACAAAAATCTCAATTTATTACAAAAAGGATCATTTATTAATTTATAAAGAAAAGTTTCCCAAGTTATCACAGAAATCATTTTTTCCTTCAAAAAATGGCGTGGCGTAAGACGGTTAATGTACATTTAAGTATTTCTTTATTTTATTCCGAGAAATATTTTCTTTTGTAATTGAGATCGCAATGCCTATTCCTCCATTAAATCATATTGTATAGTACATTATTTTGTACAGAATTTTATGCATTTTATAAATAGATATCGCATTTTTTAAAGCAAAAAAAAGTCTTTTAACAAGCCACATTTACTTTTAAGTTTTGGGGTTCTTTCTTTTAAAGTACTACCCATTAAATTCTATTTATTTTGTTTCCCCCTCTGAACACAACACATGGTTGGTCATCAATTAATGGCAGCAAAACTTCAAGACCGTGCATGCTATGATGTTTCACAGCTGCAGTGAGTTTTTTTATGACGGTCGGCCCAATGCATTGTGAATGTCACTATGAGTGACAGCCATTGAAAGTAATGGGGGGTCCGTTCGGGAAACTGAATGGATATTTGAGACCACAGGAAGGAACGGGAGGTCCTCCACACTCTCCTGCGCAGCGATGGTCGTGCCCTTGGGTGAAGTAATGGAACAACCAGTTGGGCTGAAAGGAAGACTGTAACCCTGCCTTGATAATTGACTCATGGAGACAAGATTAAGGCGCGCGTTTGGGGCATAAAGCGTGCCATGGAGTTTTAAAACTGCTCCTGAATCTAATAACACACTTGCCGCATCAGTACCAATGGCAGCAATCGTTTTTTTAAGGTTTGCAGTATGTATCCGCTTATGACAGCTTTGAAAAGAATCGAAGTACTGTTTTTCTTTAATTATGTGAAATGAGCTGCCCGTGTCAACTATCCAATTCTTGTTTGCTGCAGGTTTCTTGCTTTGTCCTTTTGTACCCAATTTGCGAAGTTTACGCTTAGGACGTGAAGCTGATGCACGAGGCATGCGCTTTGTTGATGCAGGATCCTGTGAACGAGAGGGTATCGCGGTGTGTAAAGTAGCTGGACCTGCAGCAGTGGGATAAATTTTGGACAGACAAACCGTTTTTACGTGTCCTCGGCCTCCACAATTATGGCATGTTATGTCATTTGTTCGAAGGGTATTTGGATGTGGACGCAGGGAAGAAACAGGGGTGGCACATGAGGCAACACCTATTGAGGAATTTAGTGTGGTGTGGTCCTAAAAAACCATATTTAGTTGAATCAGGAAGGTTTCAATTGACATTGATGGGTTTGATTGGACCACGAGCCTCAATGGAGTATAAGTTGAGGATAGACCTGCGACATATGGTCAATCAAAATTTTATCATCCAGAACCAGGGACACGGCTCCAGCCTGAGCACGGATTTGTAGTGCTCTTGCTACATAGGCATTCGGATCATCAGCGTCTAAGAAATGCAAGGCTGAGAGACGCCGCATTATTTCTGCCTGTGTTACTGAATCCGGCTTTCCATATTGACGCTTAATTGCTTCCCACAATGTATAGGGATTGTCATCTTGAACCATGATGACAATATCATCACTCCCCATAATCAGCAGGTAATGCCGTACTCTTGCCCAATCAAGGTGCATGGATGAGCTGGCTGATGCTTCTGTAGGGAGAGAGATCTGTTCTTGGACATATTTGGCTAGCCCTTGGTTTCGAGAAAATTTAAAACTCAGTACGTCCAATGAATATATTTTTCACTCGTTGGCCTAGGGAGGGAACGACCCTCTTCAAAATATGATTCCTCCATATTGTATTGTAAAAGAAAGAAACCACGCTCTGCTACCATATGTTCAGAGGGGGAAGCAAAATAAATAGAATTTAATGGGTGGTACTTTAAAAGACAGAACCCCAAAACTTAAATGTAAACGTGGCTCGTTAAAAGACTTTTATTTTGGTTTAAAATTGCGATATTTATTTATAAAATACAAAAATTCTGTGCAAAAGAATGTTCTATACAATATGATTCAATTGGGGAATAGGCATTGCGATCTCAATTACAAAAGAAAATATTTCTTAGCATAAACTAAAGAAATACTTAAATGTGCGTTAAATACAGCAAAACACTGTAACGAGAAACATTAATCGCTACATTAAGCGAATTGAGATTAAATATAAAAAAAGTTCAGACAGATCAATTCCTTATAAAGAATAAGGAAAAGAAATTTCAAAATTCCTATTTAATGTCTAACGAAAGACGGCGAAATAATAATTAATTATTAATCTGGAATAAGATTGAAAATGTGCAGCATGGCGTCCCTTATGCACGTTATTGTTGAAATAGCATTAAAAGAAATTTTATTATTGCTTTATGGGTAAACCCGCAAAACAATGCTGCTCGGTAAAGAATCATGGCTGCCGCGAGAAAGTGAGAAATTCAATAAGACACTAAACATCGAATGGCAGGGTAGGAGTAATTTGCAGAGCATTGGAATGAAAATGATAAATGGAAGTTGAACGTCATGCTGCAGGCTAGTACGGACGTGGAGGACCAGAAGGAGGGACGACTGGTCAAGCCAGAACCTGGAAGTGGTCTGTCTGAAATAAAAAAAAGAGTAACCACGGAAAGAACATCAATAATAGTGGGACACACATCCTCGTGATCACGAAAATTATTTGCTAGGGACAACTAGCTGAAGACAGTGATAATCACGTGGAGATTTTTTAATTAACATTTATTAAAACAATATATACTCAACAATCACTGTCTGCAAACAGTAAAAAAGCTTAAAGAATAGAAAAAATAGAATAATTAATTACAAATAAAATTATATCTATTTTTACATAAATCTGAGTTTTCCCGAACAGGAAGAAACTAAATTATGTAACCCAGCACTGTAATTTGCTCACACCAGGTTATTGGGAAAGTCCGAATATAATCCACCATCCATTTACCAATAGCGATGCTTATAGACTTGACGAGATTGATAGAACTTCCCGTTGATGTACTAACGAGATCAAAAGATTCTTTGTAGATGCCAAGGGAATAAGCACAACATCATCACCATCAAGCAGCATACGGATCTCGATGGAAGCAGCTGGCAAATTATTATCGCAGACATCTGCGTAGCGATTAACCCTCCACTACTAATATGCGGTCTCAGGGACCGACCCATAGAATTTTCGGCGCTACAGCTGAAACGCATGTAAATAAATGGTTGATTTTTTGTGTACTTTCACTTTTCAGACAGTCCTATGATATATGCTTAAGCAAAACTTTTTATTTAAACACGCTAGAGAAATATTTGTACCTTCGGTCCTATGGACTGATGTTTGTAATGGTGTAATTATTTCAAAAAGATATTTTTATTTTTTATTTATTTGTTTTTTTTTAATTGTGATAAAAATAATTAAAAAAAAACCAGAGCACACACAGAAAATACAGAAAACCAATTTTCTTAGAAATTATAACGTCAATAGGTGAAGCTCTTGTAATGAATATAAGAAATCTTAATATTGTGCCTTTCATTATTTTCACAACTAAATTCTGTCGAAAGAAATAAATTTGTGCTGTGTTTTTTTTTTAATTTTTTTAGAAGATAGTTTCTTGATATTTAGAGTCTTGAAAATTCTTATAATTATTTTTTTTCGTTAATTTTTAATTTTTTTATTATTATCTGCTATAGTTATTTATAAACAATGTGTGTTTGGTGTCAGTTTCAGTTTTGATATGTGAGTTTCAGTTTTAAATTTTTTGCAATTGTTTCACTTTCTCTTTCTGGTTTTAACTTTACCTTTGTAGACTTTGTTTTACCAGGTTTTAGAGAAACTGGGTGTGGCGAAATAAAACATGACGGAGCAAGATTTGCTCAAGAACAACTGTCTCATTTATCAGTTTAAATTACTATCATTAACATAACAAACATACATATTTTTTGGTCCTTCGAGTCGGATCTTCACAAACAGTGATTTCTACAGTGGAATTCAATTGTCAAGTGAGTGTTTACTATGAGTAATCAAGTACGTGCATTTCGACTCGATAACTTTTGATTAGTTGACTCTAACACAATGGATCAGTTAGTTAAGCGGCGGGGTCTCATCAAGGCAAAATTAACGAGAACGAGTAGTTATTTGAGCTCGGCAACTGCATCGTTATCCAGGGAACAGCCCATGGCCATTTCTATAGATGATGTTTGAGTGCGAGCGGATCATTTGGAGCAAGCATGGACTGAATACAATGAGGCGAACATAAAGATGCAACAGTGGAATTGGCAACAGTGGAACAACTAGCAGCACATGAAGCAGAGGATATCGGAATAGAGGAGAAGTACCTGAACACAAAGGCAGGCTTTCAGAAATTAATTCAACAGATACAACCCCTGAAACTAAGTCAAATCTAATGAACAATTCTATTAATAACATGAATACAGAGACAACTAGAATAACACCAGATGATAAATTACCTTGCATGGATCTACCAAGATTTGCTGGTGATTATTTGACTTGGTCGACTTTTAAAGACTTGTTTACTTAATTGTCCATAACAATAACCAGATCACTGACGCTTTAAAATTACATTATTTGAGAAACTTTTTGCAAGGAGAAGCATCAACCCTCGTGCATTCAATAGATACCACAGATGCAAATTACGCAGAAGCGTGGAAGTTACTGCAAGATCGATATGAAGATAACAAACAAATTATCTCTTGTCATATGCAGAAGTTGTTAACTCAATCATCGGTTACAAGCGAGTCACCAAGTGAATTAAGAAAACTATTAGATACAACAAGCAAACATGTTAGAGCATTAGGGATACTGGACATCCCTGTTGACCAATGGGATCACATTATTGTCTATTTCACCAGTAAAAAATTGGACAGTGAATCCCACAAACAGTGGGATTTATCAATATCAGAGAAACGTTATCCAATTTTTAAAAAGATGCAGAATTTTTTGGATCAACGTTGTCGTGCACTAGAAAATTCGAATACAATCACACCCATTCCCTCCAAGGTCCATGTCAAATCAACACACCACAAGAGTGTTAAGGTGCATGCAGTTTCATGGCATTGTCTTGCCCAGCCTCCGGTAAGGAACACTTCTTATTTAACTGCGAAAGATTTTTAAAATTAAACACTCAAGAACGTCAAGCCATGGCAAAGACATGTAAACTGTGTTTCAACTGCTTGAGACATAGTCATTACGTAAATAGTTATTCATCAAAAAATAGATGTCGTAAATGTGACAAGAAGCACAATACATTACTTCATGCTGATGAACCACCATCAGTGATTATAAATTCAAGCAAACCTGAACAGGAATTGCAAGGTCCTAGTGTAAATACGTTGTTGACTAGAATCAGAAACAAGTGTTATTAGCAACCATGGATATTAAGATAAAGGATGCAAGAGGATGTTGGCACAAATTTCGAGCGCTTTTGGACAATGCCTCAGAAGCAATATTCATCACTGATTCTATGACGCAACACTTAGGTCGTACAAGAGCTTTAGAACATAGTATAGGTATAGGTGCATCAAATCTAGGTTCCACTCAAGGTTATGTACAGCCAGATTTAAAATTGGAATCAAGTGGATATACTTTGCAAGTTCATGCCTTTGTTTTGCACAAGATCAGTGGTTTCTTGCCTTAGCAAAAATTTGAAACTTTGGATCTGCATGAACTGAATCACTTACAGCTGGCTGATCCCCACTTCTACATGCCAGAACAAATTGATATTTTCATTCGTGCTGATAACTATCATGATATAATTAAAACAGCTAAGTTCAAATTACAAAAATTGCACGAAATTTGGGTGGGTTTTCACTAGACCCATTGAAAAAGAGTCATCAAGATCCATTTCAGCGCATCTCTTAATTACTGATCTTCATAAATTTTGGGAATTAAAGGAGGTAGAACCTCAGTTTGCTACAGAAGAAGCCACACAGTGTGAAGAACATTTCCTAACAACACATTCACGGGACCAACAGGGTCGGTATATTGTGTCACTACCCTTTAAAAAAACATCAGCAAATTGGGTAATTCACTGGAGCTGGCAACACGAAAGCTTAAAGCGACTGAAATTCGACTTAGCAGTTCAGAAGAACGAAGACAACAATATCAAACATTCATGGAACAATATCAACAATTAGGCCATTTGACAGAAGTGTCAAGTCAAGCAGAATCAAGTAATACACTCAATTATCTACCTCATCATTTTGTATTGAAGTTACGTGTAGTGTTTGATGCCTCAACAAAGACATCAACTGGCCTTTCTTTAAATGATACATTAATGATTGGAGGCAAATTGCAACATGACATATCTGATATATTGTTAAGATTCAGATCTTATCGATTTACAATGTGTAGTGATATAGAAAAAATGTTTCGGCAGATACTGATCAAGCCTGAGGAACGTCACTCTCAGCATATACTTTGGCGTCGGCATCCATCACTTCCAATCAAAATCTATAAGTTAAACACAGTAACGTATGGAACAGCATGTGGGCCTTTTCTTTCGGTAAGAGCATTACAACAGTTCGCTAAAGATGAAACTCATGATTTTCCTCAAGTGGCAAATGTAGTCATGCAAAGATTTTTTGTTGATGATCTTCTGACAGGAGCATTTGTGCAGCGAACTTATCCATCTACTTCAGCGTGGATGTTTCAATATAAAGAAGTTGTCAACAAGTGAGCCACAATTATTACAGCATTTATCTCCAGAGTTATGCGAAGATCATTCCTTGACACAGTTTGTTCGTGTTTGAAGATTCAGTCAAGACATTGGGTTTAGTATGGAATACCAAAAGTGACACTTTTATGTATCATGTTTGTATATCAGACAAAGAAGAAGAGACAAAGAGGAGCATCCTCGCAGAGATTGCACGTTTAAATGATCCGCTTGGTTAGTTATCTCCACGTCATTCGAGCAAAAATCATAATACAGAGATTGTGGTTGTCAGGTGTTGATTGGGACCAGGAAATACCAGTCAACATACGCAAAGTGGAAACAATTGAAAAATTATTTACCATCAGTACAGAAAATTCAGATTCCAAGTTTTGTTATTGACTGAAACAAGGAATTACAGTTACATGGATTTTGTGACGCATCTGAAGAAGCATATGGTGCAGTTTTTTACGTGAGATCCACAGATCTAAATGGAGAGGTGAATAATCATTTATTATGTGCCAAAACAAGGGTTGCACGGATAAATCAAATTTTATTGGAATTGTGTGCTGCACTACTGTTAAGTAAACTCTACAAAAGAGTGAAGGATTGTTTATTATCTTTGATTTGGCAGGTATTCTTCTGGAGTGACTCAATAGTTGTGCTTGCATGGCTTAAGGGTCATCCACCTCGTAGGAAGTCATTAGTTGCCAATAGGGTTGCAGAGATTCAGGAAGCCATTTTTCCAGAGCAGTGGCATTATGTACCCACACAGAGTAACCCAGCATATTTTTCATCTAGAGTAGCTTTTCCGACTCATTTACTACATGCAGATAAGTGGTGGTACGGACCAGAATTCATCCCAAGAGAAAGATCTCACTGGCCTGTAATTCTTCAAGTACCAGATACACAAGATGAGGAAAGGAAACGTATCACAACACTCCTAGCTGTCAGCATGGACAATGAATTGGTAAATCGATATTCAACACTGCAGAGAGTGCAAAGAATAACAGCTCTTATAATACGTTTTCTCTAAAACACGCGCGGTCCTGAGCCTGAACGTCAGAAGGGGATACCTTCTCCCCAAGCAACTGATGTTGCACTCAATACATGGATGAGACTTGTTCAGAAGCAAGCCTTTTCTGAACTGATCAAGATCTTACAAGAAGAATCAAAAGTAAGCAGGAATACATGTCCCTTAGCCCTTTTATAGATTCAAACGGTATCATCAGGGTGGGTGATAGACTGATTAACTCAGATTTATCCTACGATCAGTAGCACCCAGTGTTACTGCCAAAACGACATCGCTTGGCCCAACTAGTAATTGAATCTTGTCATGAAAGGTTGTTACATCCTGGAACACAACATTTGTTAGCAAATCTTTGTCAAATGTTCTGGATGACTGATGGGCGAAACACTGTTCGTTTCTACACTTGTAAATGCATCAAGTGTTTTCGTGCTAGAGCATCTGCATCCAAACATTACATGGCAGATCTCCCATGTTCTCATGTTCAGCAGAATAGAACATTTATGAAGGTTGGCATTGATTATGGGGGCCCGTTTACCATCAAAGAAGCTAAGGGAAGAGGCAGAAACACATGGAAAGCTTACATGGCATTATTTGTATGTTTTTCTACGAAGGCAGTTCGCATTGAGTTGGTTAGTGATCTGACAACAGAGGCATTTATTGCAGTACTTCGTAAATTTATGGCCAGACGTGGACAATGTAAAGACATTTACAGCGATAATGGATCTTCATGGTGTTAACAATGCACTTAAGGAGCTTTACTTGCTTGTGAACAGTTACACTCACAATGAACTAATAACCAAGGAAACTAATTAAACAACAGGTAAAATGGCATTTTATACCACCTAGAACTCCACATTTTGGCGGTTTATAGGAGGCCGGCATTAAATCTGTCACTTACGTCGAGTCATAGGTGAAACAGTGTTAACCTTTGAGGAGCTGTATACTGTATTCACACAAATAGAAGCTTGCTTAAAATCAAGACCGTTGTGTCCACTTTCATCGGAGCCTAATGATACTTCAGCTCTTACACCTGGCCATATTCTCATCGGAGAGGCCCTGGTGAATCTTCCAGACCCAAGCCTTCTTCATTTACAGCAAAATAGACTTTCACGATGGCAAGTTATCCAACAAATCCAACAGTCTTTTGGCAAAGATGGCATCAGGAATATTTGAGTCAACTTCAACAACGACCAAAATGGCAAACACATCATCCAAACATGACTGTTGGACAGTTAGTTCTATTGAAGAAGGATCATCTTCCACCGCTTTCATGGATACTTGCACATATTGCAGACACTCATCCAGGCAAGGACGGTGTAATGAGAGTGTGTTCTGTGCAAACTAAGGCTGTACTTATTAAACGTCCAATTGTTAAACTGTGTTTTTTAAACATTTATTCATTTTGTTTTCTTGTTGTTTATCCTTGTAGTCTCTAGCGATTTCTTAATTAACATTTAACGTAAACATGATATTATATACTTTCTTGTTCTTTTTATTCAAATCATTTGAAATTAGTTATTTCAAGGTGGGCGGGATGTTTGGTGTCAGTTTCCGTTTTGATATGTGAGTTTCAGTTTTAAATTTTTTGCAATTGTTTTACTTTCTCTTTCTGGTTTTAAATATACCTTTGTAGTTTTTGTTTTACCAGGTTTTAGAGAAACTGGTTGTGGCGAAATAAAACATGGCGGAGCAAGATTTGCTCAAGAACAACTGTCTCATTTATCAGTGTTTAAATTAGTGTCATTAACATAGCGAACATACAATGTGACTTTTGAAACAAAGTGATTTTATTTGCTCTGTTGCTACCAATTACGCTTATAAATTGAAATATCCAGTTTCTTATTTTATTTTATTAACTAATTACTTATATCTGAATAATAGTTATTAATTATAAATAAAAAATAATAAAAATTGACAAAATAATTATTAAATAATAAATAAAATAAAAATAAAAATAAAAAATAAAATAAAAAGCTGACGTTTCGGATAGAGACTATCCTTTATCAAAGCAAAAAGGATAATACTCTAAAGGCAATTAGAATTACTTATATCTAAAAACTTTGTAATGTAGTTTCAATATTTATATATGATTTAGAATTTCTAAATATTCCTCGATTTCGATTCATTTTTTAAAGTTTCATAGCCAGTTGTGCGAAACAACATATATAATCTATAAATTAATATTAATATGTGCAAAAATATAAATAAATGTAACAATATATACTATTAAAATTGTGTCAGCCTGAGAGACCGATGTTGGTAATGTTGTTTGTAAAATTCAAATATCGACAGCGTTTCTTGTTGCCGCGGTGCTTCTTCTCAGAGAATGCTGCTGATGACATGTGCCTAACGTAAGTTGCCCAGGCCAATTTGGCTTTAAACACTGCGCCGGTATCCTTGCGGATTATTAGAGCATTAGTCTCGTTCTTCACCTGATGAATGTCTTCAGCATATTCCTCCCTCGGGATGGAACAACGGAGGAGTCGCAGGATCTTTTGCAGCATGAGGAGGTGACGATGACTGTGCCTCGCAGCACCAAGTCCAATATTTAAGAAGCGCCGGATCTTGATTTTGAAAGGTAGTCATGAAGCTAACGACGGAGGCATGTTGTAGAGATGTTTTCCACAAACTGCAACGAACATTTCCTAGTATTCCTCATTATCGGGCAGACAAATGTTCAAACACCAGTTCTTACGGGTAGGGCCTGCAGTGGAAGCTGGGAGAGGAAGATTCCATGACCACATGATGGCGCTGTGGTCAGAAAATGAGCACGAAAAAACCTCTATTGAACCATATGAGTCAGCAAAGGTAGCATCCACAATAAACAATCCAGCCTAGATGATATGGTGGGTTCCTGATAGAAGGTGGACCCAGGCTGGGAACCATGGGAAAATTGAGTCCACAGGTCGAACAGCGAATTTTGCTGACACATCCAGTGCACATGTCTAGACGAAAAGATGTTCACGTGCAGACGACAGTTAAAGTTTCCAGAAATCACTACAGGCAGAGATGTGCACAAGTAGCTGTTGAGATCGACGGAAAATGTTCGTTTCTCTGCTCACGGACATGGGGCGTACAAGTTAAGCAACCGGATTTGTAGACCAGATAAAGAAATGTCTTGCGCATTCACTTTGCACTTGCAGTCGAAGACACAGTTGGATACCAGATTAGAGGGGGTCAAAAATGATGGTAGCGACCCCTTGCCCAAATGGAGATGACGAATTGAGTAAAAACAGTCCAGATGGAAATTGACTGCGAAGGTAATGGAGTTTAGAAACTTGCTGAGAGGCAGCAAGAATGCTTGAACGTGGGCCTCTACAGGGCAATAAATGTCGATAAAACTGATCGCTTGAACGAGGAACCAAGGGAACGAACCGTTTAGAGAAATGACATTTACTGCGAAGATTGTGCTGACGGATGCTGACCTGTATCTGAAGGAGACTTAACACTACGTCGCCCAAGATTTCCAAATAACCTGAATGCCAAAGGAGTCATACTGACTCCTCCCTTGAGAATTGATATAGATATCTTTTCTTTCCTTTTAAATGTTAACCTTAATTGTAAACAAATACAAGAAATACCAGATAATAAGGAAAACATTTTTTATATTTCCCATTTGATTATAATTTTAAATACGAAAAATAAATTCTACTGATTTTGAGAAGCTAGTTTGCGCATTTTTTGCAAACGTAACAACATTTAACGTTGCAAGTGCCGCAAACAGATTTCTTACACTGCTTACACACTCCAAAAGAGTGATATTTTTGCAATTTGTCTTAATCTGACAATATTTTGTTCTCTTCCTTGTCTCAATTGCTTCTATTTCAAGTTGTTCTGCATTAGCAGTGTCAGGAAATCTTCCTGATTCCATGTTTTCCTTACACATATCTGTGGACAAGTTTTGCAGAAACACCCTTCTCATGATCTTACAATATTGTATATCCAGTTGTATCTTTCTAGAGCGGATATGCGTTTATTGCTGCCAGATCCAGTGTATTTTTAAAGGAGTTGAACAGGCCATCTTCTTCTACTTGCCCGGAGGTACACTTTTTAACCATTTGGTCAACGATTCCACCCCATACTCTGTTTCGTTGTAGCAACCGCACTGTGTCTGGGGTTGTGTTGGTATTATCTGCAATTTTTACGTCAGAATGCATAGTGCTTAGAACAAAAGCATTTTCTTCCTTTTTCGTTGATAAACAGTCAGGATTATTACATCATGCTTGTAAGCTTTTGTACAATATAATTCTTCCTTCATTTGTTTTATATTAACGGGAATTTCACTTCGAATTTTGTTCAATGTTCCCAGAAGGCTTGTACTTTTTTCTCTTAATTGTTTTGAGGTAAAAAAATTATCACAGTTTCACAGAGGTAAAAAAATTATCACAGTTTCACAGAGGTAAAAAAATTATCAGCAGTTACATTTTTTCCTTTTGCCTAAGTAGGGTTGCATCAAACGCATGGCCACATGGTCACACAAACGTTCATCATCTGGACGGGTTTCGTCTTTTCCTACATAAGGAAATGCATTTACAACGTTATTGCGGTCTTTTTCAAAGCAAGTCAGTTTTTATGACCATATTTGTTAGGCTTCGATGCTATAAATTGGGTGAATGGACATCTGGCTTTACTTGGAAACAACTGCTCATCTGGCTACGTTATGCAGTTTTCAAGGAATCTTTTCTGTACAACAGAAAACAAAGCAAATCGATCAGTATTCAATCTTTGAGAACGAGTAGACCTTTCATCGTATCGCAAATATCGTAAAACTCACAGAAGCGATTTCTTGACATTGCTTTCTTACACAAAGGAAGACTCCAAAGAGATGTCCATAGGGCATGGACAGGCTTATCATTAGTGATAAGACGGGCATACATGATAGTGATAAAAGCTTCAAGCTCTGCGATAGTAAAAGAAAATTTCTAGCTCTTTGTTTGCTGAAGTGCCTCTAATACAGTGCACTTGATAATGTGATCAAGGATAAACTTTTTAATGAATAAGCACCACTCACTAGCTGGATTTCCAGTAACAACAGCTCTTTTCGCATACGCAGTAAGTCCATATGTCTCCTTCAAAATGTTGTTTATGAGTTCTTACCAGATAAGCAATCAGCAGTTTTCATCACCACGTGGTTCTATCAGGAGTAACCAAATTTTCTTCGGCTTCACTCTGTTCTATGTCGAATATATTGTCATTTGCTGTATTACCACGAGGAACTACTGCAACTTGACTGCTGTCTCCTCTTGAAACGCTAAAACGTTTCCTCGTCGTCCTCTGGACCTCCAAGATCGGCCGACTGTAGGGACGCGTCGACAGTTCGGATTTTGAGGTGCTAAAACATAATTTCATAGACATATTTTCGTTTCGAAAATAAATTCCAAAGTCTGTAAATGACAGATAAAAATTTCAATGTAGCCTACCTTCGTTCTGTCCCAGTGGTTCACAGTCACTTGAAGGATAAGAGCTTTCGAAAAATTCAAACTGCGAAGTATCATCAACTGTCTCACCTTCACTGTTCTCACATTCTGATTGCTCTCACGGAATATCTCGCAGCACAGACAGCATTTCATCACTTCTCAGGGTCATTTCAAGCTGGATTTTCAATCCAGTGGTTTAGATATGATAGGAGTGAAAACAGCAATGCAGCTATCGAATAGTGAAACGAAAACTTCTCAAACAATGTTTTTTTTATCTTTCTTCAAAAAGTAAAAATTAAATTTATAGTAATGTGAAAGTGAAACTTATTATAAAGTGCAAGTGAAACTTATTGAAAAATAAATTTAGAGTGAGGTAATCAAGAATTTCAGAACTCATAGAATAATTCAAAGTAGAAGCTAACAACCTTGTCATTAGATTTGACAGGAAACATGGAACTTAACCTAAGCATTTAACATAAAGAAGTCACATTGACTCCTCGGTCATGCAAAGTAAATCATGAAATATTTCCACAGAAAATTTCCCCTAAAAAATTTTTTTCTCCAGATATTAATGCCCTAAAATAAATAAAAGTCATGAGAGGAATTTCTTCTGAATGTTACAGCAGCAAACTTATTGTTAATTAAAGTGTAAAAAAGAGTCATTTTGACTCCATCAGGCTTCGCAGTGTTAAGCCTCACAGATGTAGGGGGAAGCTCGGTTATCTTCCGTCTCGGGGATCAGTCGACCTGAAGAGGAAGAAGGGCTGCGGCGTGGACTCGCACAGCTATCTCGTTTGGCTGAAAATGACACAGGAATCCTGTCCCTCCTGTTACGCCGATGATTCTTCTTGCAAGGGCTCTTAGGCATCGCAAGAAGATCCTGCTGAACAGGCACTGATTACTTGGAGGTCCCAGCTGACGTTGAAATCATAGCTGGCGCAAACACACAGGCGACCCACAGAAGAATGTGCTGGTGGGGAGGGGTTGGAAAGTCTTCCAATGCAAACACTGATCCAGAGCATAACAAGTCATCTGCGATGTCATCAGCACATAGACTGTCCTCCATCATCACGGCATCACATGGTGGAAGAGGAGGGGAACCACTTTATGATCCACATTGCAGGAGGGGGAGGTGGCATTTCCCTTCCTGGCATCCTAGGACGTGGCGATGATGGAGTGGTTGCTTTGACTTCCAGGGCAAAGGGCAAGGCATGGTCACTCTGCTGGGCACCGATGGCTTAGATGGAGATTACATCATCAGAGGCTGTTGGTATATTATACCTCTAGGTGGTGGCGTTGGGGCTGCTGGTGATATCTGAGGCCTCTCCAGGCAATGGTAAAATTTGCCAACGATGCAGGAGCAGAACTGACACTTCTTGAGAAGAGGACAATCTTTCCGAACATGAAGACATGTTTTCCGTGCATCACAAGGGAATCAGGAATGTGCTTCTGAAGATGCATGTTCAATAGAATGTCCCCATTCTTCTGCAGGGGGAGTCAGAATGTTCTGGGTAGAACACTTCGCACCTCACCGCAGTCGGACATGTAGTCCATCAGGTAAAACTCGGCCATCAACGGCGAAGTACCTCGGACATGGACGCTGATATACCCGGGCCCTGCATGAAACAGATGGATAGTAGTCTGGCCGACCTTGATGGGTCAACTGACACTATCGTAAATGTGACATTTTGGTGCCTGCAAAGCATCCTCGATTCAGTGGAGGAATGCCTTTGCAGGACTGAAACAGCGGGGAAGCCCGAAAGTTAAACAGGGGGTAAACCAGATTTGGCATAGTGCCCCTTCATTAATACACTGACGGCAAACGGGCCGTCACCAATGGTCATCACCATGTATTCCGTGGTGATGATGAAAAAAGTTCAAAGTTCGAGTAGCGTGAAGACCTCCCCTGGAAGACACTAGGACGAGGGACACAAAAAACGCACTACTTTACAGAAATAGTATGTTAGAAAACACACAAGTACGATGGCAGAACCCTATTCTGCTGGCAGGCTTGTTGACTGGCTGGGAAGTAGTGAATAATTTTCTATGATGCTTAGTTATAAGCATTTCGACAAAAATCCCTAGGCATATGGCTAGCACGCGATAACAAAGGAAATTATTGTCTCATGCTCATGCTTATGCAAATCATAAGAACAGTAACAAAGCTTACCTTAAGAATGAATATTAAAGGTGTTGTTTTTACAGAAATAAATTTAAATCTTTGGAATGAAAGATTATTAGTTATATTTTTCTTAAATATAGAAATATATTGTTTTTCAGCATAGAATTATATAGAATTCCACAGACTAGAGAATTAGCTAATTCATAAAACAATATATCAGTGCATAAATGATTGTTTTGCATTAGAAAAAATTAATACAAATGTGATAAAAGAATGAAAGATTTCAACGAAATCCCTTTTTTTAAACATAATACTTTAAAACACCACATACCTCATACCTAATGAGAATAGACTTGTAAAAACTAAATGATAAATTACATTCAATTAATTGATCTGCAAAATTATGTATATAAGCTTTTGTATAGTGGAATAGTCAATTTGAGGTAAATGACGCAAGTTATATACCTTTTAGGAGATGCAATAGGAGAAGTAGAAGGTGAAGGGGTAGAAATTAATTTTTCAGATGACTGAGGAACCATTGGTAATATCATAATGCCATCTTCTTCCTCCTCAAATCCCTAAAACTTAAGTTCAGTATCAATGACCTTATTCACTTTATTTTTTTGAGAACAGGCCTTTCCCTAAACTTTGCTAATTTGAGCCTGTCCACGTGGACTGTATCCAAATCTTTATATGTCATACATTTTAGCTCAACGCATACATCAGAAAATTTTCTAATAATTTCAAAAGGACCATCATTTTGCAGGAAAATTTTTCTTACGACCACCCTTACAGGGAAACCATACTTTATCACCTACTGCAAATTTTGGTATAACCTTCTTGTTTTTATTTAAAATATGTTTGTTACGTTTCTCAACATCTTGAGAAATGGTTTTTAGTCTAACAATGTTTATTTCTTTCAAAGCCTTATCACGATCAGAAAAATCAACTTGTTCCTTGCAAATGTCAAGAGGTAATTTGGATCATAACCATGAAGAATATAAGCTGGAGATTGACCAGTGTTTTCATTAATTGTACTTATAAGAGAAAACAAATCTATATATAAATACGGCAACGCATTTTTTGTCATACAATTTTACCTGTGTTACCGTGGACGAATACTCATGAAACGTATATGGTTGGAAGGTCCTGTGCTGTAGATGTGCACAATATATTTGCTTGCGTATTTGTTCACGTTAACACAGGTATAAAAGCATTTCGAAAAAGGAACATTAAGGAACAGGTTGTGCGCCATATTTGCCAAAGCATGTAGCATTACCTTTTTTTTTTGTTTTTTTTTAAATATCAAATATCAAATTAACTCAAATCATTGTTGATGTTCATTTGAAAGCATTTTAATTGTTGATTTGTTGATGTTCATTTGAAAAACATTGCTTGCGCGTCCAATTTTGATTATTTATAACAATAGTTTTGTGTATATTTTTATTTATTATCAATTATTCATTGATCCCAAGCCATTAGAGTTTATTTCCACTCATTTTGTGGTGAAAATGTTATCGGCAATAAAAGCACACTGCCCTCATTTTGCAAATAATATATAAAAAAGTTGAAACATTTATACCACTATAATAAATTCACAGTGGAAATTTTCGGAAGATGCGCAAATTTTTTTAATCCCGTAATAAAGATTATAAAAAAAAATTCGCCTTCATCTGCCAGGAAATGCTCTCTATCAGCTACAAATGAGAATGTATTTCACTCTCTTCTGTACACTTCCGATCCGTACATAACCATCATTAGAAAACCGTATAACAAATATGGGCAGGACCTTGATGAAGATACTCTGCAGCTTTTGACTGATTTCATACATTGACTGAAACAATACGTGAAGGTCCCTAAATATAATATTGTACATAATGTACCTATACATTATTCAATAGAGATGGCGAGGAGTATTTTTTCTCCTAAGTGCCTTTATCCTATTTGTTTAAGCTTCTAAATTGCCGTCCAATGCACTTGGGCCTATAACCGTTTCTCCGGTTGGTGTTTCCGTCAAAATAAGGTGGACAGTGTGGAAAGCGGGGTATTTACGATATAATTTTACTCTGCTCTCTTTTAAAATTAAAATATTTTGGATTAAAAATTGTTTAAGTGGATTAAATAATTTTTCTAGAGACATCCCCCATAAAATTAAGAAAACGCAGACATGTAAAATTAGCCCGTCATAAACAAAAGCATGAGTTAAAATCAAACTTGGTTATTGAATTAACTTCCCAACAAATTTATCTACAATGCACTAATAACAGAAAGAACAAGCTAAAGTTCTAAAGTGGCTATTAACTTGCCACTTCTGAAGTGTCCTAAACTCTTTTAATTAATTATCATCAAAAATCTAAATACAAAAGAAATTCCATGCGTTGTGTATATTTCTGTGCCGCAAAAAACCTATTTCATCTAAAATTGTCACTATTAACTTTAAATAGATTAATGATTCTTTATTTCAAATTAAATGCTAAATGTTTATTAAAAAATTTATATTTACCAATCAAAGTTTTCCTTTCCAGCATAACAATGCGAGACAATAAATTAAAAAGAATTTTATTTAAAGGATTAGCAAAATGCCCATACTATAGAACAAATTGCAATATATTAAAAGTTAATCATACAACCATGTATTATCATGAAAAGAATTAAGCACCAATATATAGAAATAAATAGTTACCAGATCAGACTCCAAGCTCTGATTCAGAAGTTAATTCAAGGTTTTTCTCAACACTGTTTTCTTTTTTCATTACACGGTAAAACAAATAGATGCATCACAAAAATTATACATTAAAAAGCTGGGGAAATAGTTAAAAAAAAGTCTGAAAAAATACAATATATCTTTGAAATTTCTAACTTAACGTTTGATAAGTTTCATAAACGCCTCAAACAAGACATACCTAAATGCAACTTTTAAAGAAACAGTTATTCATGCATATTACCAGAATATACGGAAGCTTTAACAAAAGGAAAAGTTTAAAAAATGTCACTTCCTGTACGGTGCAGTTAAATAGAGGAACTAAAAAGCTTACAAAATTAATATACTTGTTAAACATCAAGTATAATTTCTATAAGATCAAATTCTCACGATAAAACATTACAGAACCATTTTGCAGGTTACAAAAGGGGCCGAACTAATTAATTGACTATACGGCCAGAGCATAATTCTGCCAGGTCTAGAACAGACTACCAATTACTACTTGATAGATAAAATGCATTCCACGCCTTGTATAATTTAAAAGTAGCAAAAAGCCAAAATACAATTAAAACAGAACTAGTGACAAAGGAAATATCAAACTGCTATATTTCCAAATAGAAGATAAGTAAAGTTCAATGTTTCATTCTGCAAAAAGCAGGAATCACATAATAGCAAATTAATTGTTAGCCCACAACAATAACTACAACAGCTATTAAAAAATAAAAAGAAATCAGTGACGTGAAAAAGGAATGCAATTCTCAAGCTTACATATTTTAGATATACACTTGGTTCAAATAAAATTTAGCATGCCTTTCATACAAATAAAAGTTTAGGAAAAACAGATAAATACACAGAACATTCTACCAATATTGTAACTTCATCATATTAAACTTGCTGATATATTTTGGGATAACTTCAACAGCTGATTGACAAAATGGTAATATAAAAAGCAGAAGAAAATACAAAGTTCAAAACACAAAGTAAAAACCTAAAAAAAGCTTGGCTATGGAAATTTAATTTTGGAACTGTTGGAACTGAAGAAAATTAATGCTTCAATACGCTGAAGCGGTTGGTGTAATTCCAGCAAGTCTCCAAAGATGACAGGTAAGAAGCACGGACGCACAGGCGTTAAAGGCACGAGCAGCCCCTAAGGGCTACGCCTCTTAAATAAACGCCTCTTTAAGAGGCCCGTCCATCCACCTGTAGGTCACTGATGTCGAGGGGAAGGTGAATATGTACGAGATGTTGTTGGTGTCAACTCCGATGACTTTCCAGAGAATCCGAGAGG
Source organism: Rhysida immarginata (assembly GCA_023313115.1). Taxonomy (NCBI): domain Eukaryota; kingdom Metazoa; phylum Arthropoda; class Chilopoda; order Scolopendromorpha; family Scolopendridae; genus Rhysida; species Rhysida immarginata. The sequence continues at coordinate 1,011,177 of JAHWFO010081983.1, forward strand.
ATGAGTAACGTCTCCGGAACGTACCTGGATGCCATTCGAGATGAAGGGAGGACCCGAGGTGGATGGCGCCCCTCCTCCAGATGACTGCGGCTGACGAATGAGGACCAGAGAAACCCTTTTGACGGGCCAGCCAAATTTCTCGGTTCAAGAAGGCAATGGAAGTGGCCAGGTCCAGCTTATACGCAACACCAGTGGAACTATCCATCAAAAAACGCACGGACTGGTATGTAAAGTCAGTCAGGCCTAAGTGAGATGAAATGCGAACCCAGATTGACTACGCAAATGAGCGATGACCTCATACAACCCGCAAAACTGGCAACCAGCGGATCTGATAACTCCCCAGCGATGTAAACGTTGGAGAGAATAGAATCCATGGTGCAGCAAACGCTATTGAAAATTAAACCAAGTTAGACGAAGGCTTCCCCAGTCTTGCGGGTCAAGCTGCCAAAGATGACAGATCTCTGCTCGACTAGGTGGTAAAAATCCGGAGAACGTGAGATGAACGTCATTGAGGACAGAAGAGGCAGCTTGTTCACCTTCAAGAAGAAGCGCAGGTGCAGAAATAAGAAGTTGGCCCAGATAGGGATAGATATTGGCGGATGTCTGGCAAGCCCAACCCTCCCCCATCAAAGGCAATAAACAGCAGCTCTGCAAGGATGGGATGACGGACCGCTGAATAACCCCACATACAGTTCACTATCACACTGCGCACCGTCTTCAAAAGATGTGGAGATGGAAAGGTGAAAAGGCATTTGTAAGTCAATATCGGCAGTCAATATCTGGATGAACCTTGTCTTGACAAACATCGAGGTGGTAAAATTAAAGTGTTTGTCAAGGTACGCGATGCATTTGATAATTACCTGCTGCCAGTGACGAGAGTCCATATCGGGTAGAAAGGAAAAAACATATCCCAGCACTGTAATTTGCTCACACCTCGTTATTGGGAAAGTTCGAGATAGCCCACCGTCCATTTCTCATAACGATGCCTTTAGACTACATCAGATTGATGGAACTTCCCGTCAAAGTACTCAAGAGGTCGAAGGATTCTTTATAGATGCACAGGGAATAAACATCAGATGCAAATAGCATTACATCATCAGCATAAGCCAGTGTACGAATGTCGATGGAAGTGACTGGTAAATCATACCCCGGGACATCTGGGTGACGATTAACAAATTGCAGTAATGACTCCAAATAGAAGATGTACAGGAGGGGAGAGATGGGACACCCTTACCTGACACCTTTAGATAGTTCGAAAAAGGCGAAGTGGAGCCATTAATCGCCACATATGATTTGGCAGATCCATACAGTGCTGAGATAATCGCAGCAAATTTCCGAAGATGAAGATGGTGAAACACTTGGCAAAAACACGTGATTCACCTTGTCAAAGGCCTTCTCCTGGTCAAGGCTTAGCATGGCAAGAGTCTGACGACACACATGCGCTTCCTCCATAATACTTTTGATAGTGATCAGATTGTCGGACATCCTACAAGATGGAATGGAGCAGGATTGACCCGGATCAAAGAAATAGTCCGCAAAGCATTTGAGCCGTTGTTGGAGCACACCAGTGAAGACCTTATAGTCTGTGTTGAGTAGAGTAATAGGCCTCCACTGGGTGACAAGTTTGGATCCGGCACCTCAGGGAGCAAGATGATTCTCCCCACAGTGAAGTCCAACGCAATAGAAGAAGTGTCCTTAAAAATCGAATTAAATACTTGCATCAGGAAAGACCCAAGAAGATTCCAAGTAGCATTGAAAAAAAGAGTACAGAATGTCATCTAATCCAGGGCTAAACTGATGACGGCCATTGGCCGACAGAAACTTCTTGACTTCATTTTTGGAGAAGTGACAGGTGATAGACAGGTCAGCATCCTCAGTGAAAGGTCTTAGAGCCTTGATGCAATGCGTCGTGGCGTCGGAAAGAATGACTGGGTAGCTGAAAAATGATGAAAAATGGGAGTGAAAGGCAGACAAGATGTTAGAGTCAGTTTCCACTATCCTATCCTCCACTACCAAACGATGACATCTCTTCTTGTTGGCGCGATGCCTCTCCTCAGCGAACACAGCTGATGATATATGCCTGACTTCAGATGCCCAGGACAATTTGGCTCCTGGCGTCAGATGCCCAGGACATCGGCGATCAGCTGAGCCTTATCATGATCACTGGTGACAACATCGCCATCTGAAGTAAACAATGGCGGCAGGTTAATGGGCCTGTTACCCTTTCAGGCCCTTACAGTACCCCAAAGCAAGTTGTTCTGGACAGATAAGGACTTTAGTTTGTCACTCCACCTTTGATTTTATAGAGCTTTAACCTCCCTCTGGACCTTGCCAGAAGCGCCTGTTGTACTTAGTCTTGAAGAAGAGTAGTTGCTTACGCTGCCATAACCATCTATAGGAATTCCTTTCAAGAATGAGACGTCCTATGTAAGGAGAGAAGTCGAGATGTTCAGGTCATTTTCGATCAGCAGTGGAGGCACTGGAAATAGTAGCATCGTTGATAACACTAGTGATAGCACTGATATTTGTGCTGTTGTCATCGTTGGTTACAACCTGCTTGGACAGAATACTATTTTCTCGGAGAATATCGCTGAAAAAGTTCCAGACCTGTTTGGTTCGAAGACCAATCTTCATATCAATGTTTAAGCCCTCAAAGATTTGCATCACTGGTCGATGGTCAGAGGATAATCCATCTACTCTAAATATATTATAGGGCTTGAAGAACCCTTTAAGAACAGCTATGTGCAACACGTCACTAACTTGTGAGAGATCACAGAAAGTACATGTCATCAAGGGGACCAGTAACAAAGGTGACAATTTGGTTCAATATATATCCATATAGGATATTGCCGTTTTGATTGGGGCACTTAGAGTTCCATGCATGGTGCTTGGCATTCAAGTCACCCACAATAACAACTAGAATGGGCCCAGAAAGCAGCTCGTCATGTTCACACGCATCAAGCTTGTGCTTAGGTAAGTTATATAAAGAGATGAATTTGATTTCACCTATGTCCACATCGTTTATAATCACAGAGACTGTTTCCATTACCACAAAATCTGGAGTGACAGACTCATGATGATCAATTCCGTCCTTAACAATGAACGCTGCTCCACCAAAAGCGTTCTGCTATTATTATCCAGTCGACAATCCTTGCGATAAAAATGACACTCAAGCAAAGTGAAAACTTAAGTATATTTCGGGTGCGTCTCGCACACAAAGGCGATGTTAACTTTCCAATCTGTAAGGAAATTGTAGAACTCGATGTTCTTGCGAGCGATTCCCTTTGCATTCCAAATATTGCTACGGGGTTTCATTTGATTATTGATATTGTAAGTGTGTTTGTCCATGATCATTTCTTAGATTCGTGAGAGGCAATCAGTGGCACTGCTTTTCCACTTTCCATATAATGATTTAGCAAATTTCCCTGGCACCTCCAAATATCACTCAATTGATTGTGGTCGACCGGACGGGTGTCCCTAGTATCAGCGACCGAAGCATAGAATTTTCCATCTACCACTTTGGTGCTTGTGATCCTTTTGACTTGTGGATATTTCGGACACTTGGTGTAGTTAGATGTATGCGGACCAGAAAACGTATACATTTTGGGGGATCTTTGCCTTTTATGAAAGCACAATTCCTTGACTGATGGTCGCCAGTGAACTTATCACATCGCGGCGACTCCGTGCAACCTTGGGATACGTGATCAAAACGTAAACAGTTATAGCATTGCAAGGGCATTTTGTTGTCTCTAAATAACTAAACAATACCAGCTAGAGGATCAACATACTTCAAACTCAGAAAAGAATTATTGTGTTCATTATTTTCAAGGAAGACCAAAACCATTGGCATCTCTGCTGCACCATTTGCTTTTATGGGCCTGATTGCTTTTTCTGGAAAATAGTTTGCCTTCCTGACGTCTTCGCGAAAGTCTTTCAGATAAATACTCTTTGTGGGATAAATCAACAATCAACAATCGGACAGTGAAGTGTACATTTCTTCAGATGGGACGAAAGCAGCGCTTTCACAAGCTCATCGTACCAAAATAAATTCCAAATGAAATACACTGAGGTAGTCAAAAAGCCTAACCAACCCAAGCGGTTATCCATATTATACAACAAAGAAAATAAGATTGACGAGTGCAAGAACCAAAATACAAACGAAATAAAAATGCTACGTGAAAGAAGTTTTTACATCTTCCAGTAGTCCGGGAAAGAGACGTTGCTGATGTCTTCAAAGTTGATTTCAAGAATCTGCCTTGGTTTTCAATACTTCATTAGCCACTTTATATCTATTGAGTACTTCAGTATTCCAATGAGTAGGTCATCGTCATGAATCTTCATCTTCTGCACCATAAACAAAAGGAGGTCCTATATAAACTTCCCGATGTGGACCATATCTAGATCTGAGTGGATGGATTGGTTTTTCACAGACCTTCTGTCCAGCTGAGCAATGGTCCTCAGGGTAACATTCTGGAATGATTGTAACTCGCTCCATCTGCTTCTACAGATAGTCGCCCACGCAGTCATGCCATAGAGGAGTATGGTACGAATAATCGACTTGTATAGAAGTAGCTTGCTGTCGATGCTGAGGGTGCTGTTGCGAGCCAGAAGAGCTATGAGACTGTACTTAGCCTTCTTCGCCTTGTTCAGAGCGTAGGTCACGTTACGATTCCAAGAGGGTCTTGAGCCGATGATAACCCCAAGATATTTGTAGTTGTCTACCCAGTTCAGTTTATTATTGAATAGAACAAGAGGATCTGGTGAACGCTTGAACACTATGTAGAAGTATATAGCCTTGCACTTTCCGACATTAAGGTTCAGCTTCCAGCAGTTAAACTAGTCTTCGAACATCTTCAAGGCGTGCTGTAGATGAGTGATAACATGAGCCGGCTTGTTTGCCCATGTCATAATGGCATTTTCGTCAGCATTACAATTATCGAGTTTCAGGAAATCATGTACAAAGTAATTAAATAGCACAGGCCCGAGGACAGAACGCTGAGGGACACCGGCCTTTATAACACGGGGTGTGGAAAGATTTTCACCAACTTTGGCTTGATAGGATCTGCCGTCAAGAAAGGATTTCACCATCAAAATCAAATCGGCAGGGAACCCGTCTCTGATCATTTTGTAGACAAGGCCCTCATGCGAAACTTGGTCAAAAGCTTTACTGACATCGAGAAATACCACCCCACAATACCTGGATAGCTTCAGGGGGGTGCTCAGGTCTTCAACGAGCCTCCATATCTGCATTGGACAAGAGTGGGCAGCACGAAAGCCAAACTGTTCTTCTCGAAAAAAGTCATTTGCTAGACAGTGATCTTGGAATCTGACGAGGATCGTTCTCTCCAACACCTTGGACATCAAGGGTAGCAAGCTAATAGGTCGGTAGCTCGCGGGAAATGCAGGATTTTGCCCCTGCTTGGGGATACTCAACACAATATATTTCTTCCAAGCCACAGCGAAGTAAGAGAATTTCCAGCAGTCGCTAATGATATTGGTGAGAAAGTCAATAAAGTTCTTTGGGAGATTCATAAGGGCGTTATTACTCACCTTGTCTTTTCCTGGAGCCTTCTTCTTTTTCAGTTTACTTATGATGTTGGCGATCTCTCCAGCCTCGATGTTGTACTTCGTTAAATGCTGCGGGACTTCATCAAAGTTGACAATACCTTCTTCCACACGCTGAGACCATACCTTCTTCCTCTTCTGTAAAGCTCTGACCATACTCCAAATGGAATTGTCGCGAGCCGACAAGCTTTTTAGTTTTTCATTCCATCTACCGTCGCGAAGCTCTTTTATATCCTCTTAGACTCTTCGCACTAGCCTGTTATACTTGGTTTTAAGCCAAGGTTCACGATGGCGTTGCCATACTCAACGGGTCCTGTTTCTTTCAGAAATTAGGCGTTGGATTCCAGGAATGAGCTGGATTCGATGAGGAGGTGTATTCTCTGATGGATACTTACTAGCTTCTATTGCACTGTTAATACATCTGGTGATGTCTTCAACACGTTGGCTGACATCCTCTGTACAGTAAGCAATGTCGGGATGGCAGCCATATTCCTTAAGAATATCTTTGTAGAGCTTCCAGTCTTGATGATGTATCAGTTCCTCTCGGAAATTAATTTCGACATTGTCAAAGTTCAACGCCACAGGCTTGTGGTCAGAAGAAAGGTCATATATCGTGAAGATATTGTACGGTTTGAAGAAACCTTTCAAGAGCGAGATGTCCAAATGTCACTAATAGGGGAGTGGTCGCAGTAGTAGGTGTCCTCCACAGGTCGAGCAGCGATGATATCATCTCTACCTTGTATGTACCTACAGAGAATCATGCTGTTGTAATTCTGCGTTCTGGAGTTCCAGCTTGGGTGTTTGGCATTTAGGTCACCAGCTAGGACGACTGGAGAGTCACCACTGAAGAGTTCATTAAGCTCACTAATGTCAAGATAATGTTTACGTGAATTGTAGAGCACCACGAACTTCACTTCACCACAGGAGACGTCATTGATAATGATGGAGGCCGATTCCATACCTGCATAAGACTTGGAGACTAATTCTTGGTGTTGAATTCCCTTCTTAATGATGATCGCAGCGCCCCCAGAAGCGCATCTTGCAGCATTTGAAGCCATTCGATCTTTACGGTACACACAATAGCCAGGTAGCTTGAAGTCTTGGCTTGGTTTAAGATGAGTTTCACACAGGAAAGCAATGTCGATTTCGTGCTTTAACAGAAAATTGTGAAACTCGATACGCTTTCGGGGAATGCCCCTAGCGTTCCATATCCCGCACCGAAGTTCACCTTTGTTCATTGCAGTATAACGTTGTGCAGCCATACTAAAAGTAGTTGGTCGTAAGGAGCCCACTCAACTGTGGGTAACTTTTGCCTAGATTAGAAAACAGATGAAAGATACGTCCTAATTGCTTATACATACCTGGTAGATCGTTGATGTTGAGGCCTTTATCTTCCGGCGTAGACACAGCAGCAGCATAGGAATTGCCTACTGTCACTTTAGAACTAGGCATTCTTTGAACCTGGGGGTATTTTGGACATTTCGTGTTACTTAAAGTGTGCTGTCCACCACATCTGATGCACTTTGGGGGGTCTTGTCCTTTGATCCTGGGGCAATCTCTTGACTGGTGCCCCTCAGCACATTTATTACAACGAGGATCTTCCACGCAGCCCATGGATACGTGTCCGAAGCGCAGGCAGTTGTAGCACTGTAGTGGCTTCTTGTTCCCTGTAAGGCCTCCACTGTTACTGCAAGCGGCCCAATACGTGTTATGTTTTTCAATGACTGGTTGTGTTCGGAGTTCGGGAGCAGAACCAAAACCATTGGCATATCAATGGATCCTTTGGCTTTCCTCAAGCGAATTAATTTTTCCCGAAGTAGTTGGCTTTTTTTAGGTCTTCTTGGAAGTCATCGAGGTAATACGTAATATCCACATTACGTATCACGTATTTCAAGAGTGATTTACACTCACATTGCCAGAGTTTATACAGTGTTTGCAGTGCTATTGTCAATCAAAACTAACCAATCAACACAAAGTGATATATTGGTGGCAGGTCCATTGGCTGAAGAGTTCTTTTTTTACATGTTTTTATGGAATGAATCACCATATCGTGCTTGTTTGTAACCCAAATGATTTTAATGGGGGAAGTTGTAAAGTTCAGTTACATGCCTTTTTACACCAAAATTCAATTTAATTTTGGAACATTTGCCCCATAAAAGCGGGTTAGATCGATCTTTGGAAATGTTTTTAGATGTTGTTAGATGTTGTCGACGAGAAATTCGAATAAAAAGTGAATTAATATATTGTATAATGAACTGGACACTATATGCAATGTAATTTGTGTATAATACACGGCAAATTCGTCTGAATGTCATCAGCACACAAAGCAACTTCGACAAAAGCAACTGCCTGAACTTCATCGAGGCAGTTTGGAAGTTTATAGCAGTACATTGAGATGGAAAGCTTTCTCACTTGCACATCGTCAAAAAAACACAACAGTACATCAATTTTCTTAATAAAGAGACAAGTAATCTTTATTCAGTTTAATATTTTCACTGCATAAGCTTTCTTGTAGGATTTGGTTCGAGGCAGTTTGGAAGTAGGCCTATTTAAAAGTATCGATGTTTGGGAGAAGTTTTTTTCGATGTTGTTAGATGTTGGCGACGAGTAATTCGAATAAAAAGTGAATTAATTTATTGTATAATGAACTGGACACTGAATATGTAATGTAAATAATGTATAATATACGGTAATGTTATCAGGACAAAATCTCCTCCGGACAAAACCTTCTCCGGCCGTAGTCCTCATAGGGCTGATTTTTATCCTCTTGTATAATACGACCCAGCAAATTTAGATGCTTTTTTAGGCCAAAATTATAGTAGAAGATTTACCGTATGTCAACATAGTCAAAGTTCAACGCCACAGGCTTGTGGTCAGAAGAAAGGTCATCAAATGTGAGAGATATCATATAGTTTGAAGAAAGTCTTCAAGAGCGGGATGTGCAAAACGTCACTAGTAGGGGAGTGGTCGCAGTAGTAGGTGTCCTCCACAAGTCCAGCATCGATAGTGTCATGTTTTTCTTGTACCTATAGAGAATCATGCTGTTGTAGTTCTGCGTTCTGGAGTTCTAGCTTGGGTGTTTGGCATTTAGGTCACCAGCCAGGACGACTGGAGTGTCACCACTGAAGAGTTCATCAAGCTCGCTAACATCAAGATAATGTTTAGGTTAATTGTAGAGCACCACGAACTTCACTTGCGGGATGAATTGACTAAAGATCATATATTTATGACGGAGGTGACCGATTCCCCAATGATTTGATAGCGACCAAATCGTAGCAGCCAATGGAATCGGGAACCTCCTTCTACAGAAGTGACAAGGAAAGCGCGGACCAAGGAGAAAAACACCTTGGAACTGCTAAATACAAAATTTAAATATACACGATAACAATTATAAAAAAAAGATAAAAGAAAATACAAACATAAGGGGAAACGTTATACAATACTACAGCAGATTAAAGCCTGCTCGAAGTAATAACATTCATTGTTGTGACGTTGTACATTCAACGTTGTTGAACATTAAAAAAATTAAAATCATTAATTTCCTGCAAGATTTTATTAATTCCACTATATTCATTAATAAAAATATTTAATTCAATTTAATTTGTTTACCAGCAAGCCCCAGGGCATTTGGTTTGGTTTGTTTGGTATTAACGTCCTTTTCAACTGCTATGGTCATTTCAGGATGGCATTTTAGGGGCCGCAAAATTTTCCTCTGCAAGGGTTCTTTAATGTGCAGCCGGCAAACAACTACATGGGACCAACAGCTTTACTTCCATTCCGTAGTAAGTGCGTGATCTCAGGGATTACCCCCCGAAAAATTCCCGCGTCCTCGGGAATCAGAGTCGATCATGCAACCACTAAGCCACCGATGTCTATGCCTGGGCTGTGTACTCCCATAGGATCTTAAGTGTGCAGCAAAAAGTTTCATAAACGGAAAAAGAAATTCTATAAGAGATTTTTAAGAATTGTAATTATATTCTTTTTATTACAAATTACAATAAGTTACTTTGTTTGTATTAATAATTAAATCCAAAAAAGAAGTATACTCTTTTTTCCCATAATCATTATGGAAACTAAAATTTGTGTCCTGCAGAAGCTTAAATATAGGTTCAAGTGTGCCATAAGATAAAAAAAAGAAGAATAATTAGTTTAAATGATAGGCTACTTTCTGAATATACGCTTTAAATAAAATAAATTCAAAAGTGTGAACACGAAATATTGCGTACGAGAAAATCAAAAGGTAAGATAAAATTCGAAACTTTCGAAATTCGAATTTTTACCCCTTTATTCGGAATGGATGCATATATGCACCTGAGATCGAAGTTTTTAGAATTAAATACAAGAATTTTTATGTGGCGGCCTGCCCCCTCTGATTATGTTGTTCCATATTTTTAATAACAATCATAATTCTTAATAAAGAATATTAACAGTTTGGGCATGATTTTATAACTTTTGTTATAAAAACGGTTTATAATTTAAACCAT
>JAHWFO010081983.1:1041225-1094183 GCA_023313115.1 Rhysida immarginata
TATATATATATATATATATATATATATATTATTACTGGTATTATAATTGTAATTTGATAATTTTTATAATTTAATAAAATTAAAATAAACTATTAAATTGAAGTTTTTGATAAAAATCTAAAAATTAGTTTGATAAAAATCTATTAAATTATGTTTTGATGAGAATGTATAAAATTATATTTTGATAAAAATAAGTATAAAAATCTTAAACATGCAAATGCATTTTAAAAGTTATTAAGGACTTTTATTTTGAGGTGTAAAAAAATCAAAAACTTGATCTAGTTAACATTATAAATAACCTCAACCTTATTATTTAAATATAGAAAATTTTAATTGAAAACAAAATTTAAAGCAAAAATCAGTAATTACAAAATTTATTGATTGTCAATTAAATTTCCAGACGATTATAATGAAAAAAATTTTAAAAATTGTATTTCAGCCGTATTATAGAGGAAGCGTAAGTCAAGTGATTCTTTTTTATATTACAAACACACTTTTTTGTACAGTTGTCATAATATATTTGCTGTTTCATTTATTTGGCTATTTGGTGTCTGATTTCCCATTCTCTCATTTTCATAAAATTTTCGCTTTTCATTAAGTTTCCAGATTCAAAGTTTATAAAGATTATTATTTATTACAATATTTTTTATTCTAATACTTTTTAATGAAATTTAGTCATCCATATTATCATTATTAAAAATGCAAAATTAATCTTCTTCTACCTAACTATATACAACCCTAGCGTCAATGAACTTCGGAAACCTACAGAATTTTGGATTGGTATAACGAAACTAAATGTAAACAAATGAAAATTACTTTATTGAGTGCACAGAACTTTAGTACAACTGTGATATAGCATTTTAACGTAAAAAAACGAGAAAATTAAATAAGCGACTTTTTGTAATGTTTTGTTTTCAACACGTTGCAATGAACTTCATACACCATACCGTTTTTTGCACATTACCACTGAGTAGCGTCACCTTTCCGATGAATGACGCTCTGAAGTGGTTGAGGCATGCTGGACACTAACTTCTGCGTTGTTTCTACTGGAATTTTGTCCCACTCTTCGGAAATACACGTCCGCAACTGCTGCAGTGTTCGAGGCTTCCGCTGTCTGACTTTTCGCTTTAAAATGCGCCATACATTTTTAATGGGTGACAGATCTGTGCTGCAGGCAGGCCAGTCAAGCACCCTGAAACGATGCTGTTGTAGCCAAACCTTGGTGTTCCGAGCAGCATGAGGCTTCGCGTTGTCCTGCTGAAAGATGCTTGGTCTTCTATTGAACAACTTTTGGCGGGATGGACGCAGATGCTGTTGAAGAATGTTTATATAGGCAGCAGAGTTAATAATGCTCTAGCAAAAGTGAAGCGATCCTGTCCCGGTTGCACTAATGCAGCCCCACACCATAAGCGATGCAGGTTTCTGAACTTTCCTCTGGTAACAGTCGGTATGATTACTTTCGTCTTGGTCCTTAGCACCTTGCGACCGTTGTTGCCATACATCACTGCAAAGGTGGACTCGTCGGACCACAGAACACTATTCCACTGAGCAAGGGTCCACTTTAGATGGGTTCTGGCCCATGCTACCCGGCGACGCTTAGCTACAGTGCTCATAAATGGCTTACTCTTTCTAGCGTATAAGTAATAGTTGCATCTTCAGATGTAACGGCGGACTGTGTTTTCGGATATGGGTATATTCTCGAGTCCAAACAGTCATTTCACTTATGGGAGCATGCCCGTTTTTCACAATGTAACGTCGAAATACTCGTAGGTCCCTAACATTCAATAATCGCTGCTTGCCTGGTGCAGTCCCTGGTTCTGTTTTCTTGATTTCTCTGAAATGCTTGATGATCCCATTAACGGTAGAGAGTGGAACTGATAATTCATGGGCAATAGCTCACTAGGATTTGTTATTCTGGAACTGCTGTATAATTTTTTGCCGTATACACGTTTCTACTGGCTTACCACGTAGCATGGTTCAAAACAACACGAATACTGTGCTCTGTCGCGTGGACGGTGCTTTTAAAGCTTGAAGCAAAGCATTCTGGGCGTTTCTACAGCCTTCAGGAAAGTTCAATATGCTGGTGACCCCTTGTGTACGAAGTTCTTTGAAACCTGTTTGCAACGCAATTTTACATAAATCTGAATAAATTATTTCACACCATTAAATTGATTCTAAATCGATGTTGATATTGTTACATATACTCAGTAAATCTATTTTCATAAGCCTGCAATCCTCTGTATGCACTTTTCACTGTGTTTTTAGCCAAATAACTTGGTGTCCGAAGTTTATTGGCGCTAGGTTTATATATAAAAGAGGATGTTTGTTTGTTTGTGGGTTCGTTTGTGGTTATGTTTGTTTTCTTACAAATCTACAGTTTTATTCCGATCTTGATAAAATTTCGAATACATGAGCTTCAAAGCAAACATATAACGGAAAAATAATAATTATTGATAAAAAATCGATATTCATGGTTATACCAGGGCATATTAATGAGAAATATTTCATGACCAACAATGCAAGACAAAGTTTTTGCAATATAGAATTCAATGCACAAAATTCTTGTTATTCAGGCTTTTCTTAGAAAATAGAATTCTTAGTACTTTACAATTTCTTGAAAATCTTTCAAAATGATCAGTTTCTGGAGATAATGAGTTAGCAGACTATTGAGAAAGAGTGAAAGACGATAGAGCACTAGATTGAGCAAATGGTAAGCAAGTAAATAGAAGAATCGGCGAATGAATGGCCAATTTTTGCTTCAAGACATCGAATGAAGTAAGGAAATTGCAACAACAACAAGTGTACATCTAAGGAAAGATTACGTGAGTAAAAAATTACTTAGACTAGAAGGCATCCTTGGAGAGGTTCATCCATTGTGAGCCTTTAAAAAATTTTTTCGGTAAATCAAGTCCCAGTATATCACCTAGAATGGATTTTTTCAGTGAAGAGGTAAATTCCTGTCTTTCGGATTTTTCTTAGAATGGGTAGTCCCTTCGCTCTATGTTGTAGTGATTGAGTTTATGGCTTATGGCTCTATATTGTAGTCGTCCCACCTGGTCCTCTACGTCCTTCCTAGACTGCAGCATGGCGTTCAACTTCCATTTATTATTTTCATTCCAATGTTCTGAAAATTACTCTTACCCTGCCGTTAGATGTTTAGTTTTTTATTGAATTTCTCACTTTCTCGCGGCAGCCATGGTTCTTTATCGAGCAGCATTGCTTTGCAGGTTACCCTATAAGATAATAATGAAATTTCTTTTAATGCTATTTCAATAATAACGCACACAAGGGACACCATGCTGCACAATTTCATTTTTTTCTTCCCCATTAATAATTAATTATTATTTCGCAGTCTTTATTTAGACATTTAATGGGAATTGGAAATTTCTTTTCCCTATTCTTTATAAGGAATTGGTCTGTCTCAATTTATTTTTTTATTTAAAGTTAATTCACTCAATGTAGTGATTAATATTTCTCGTTAGAGTGTTTTGCTGTATTTAACGTACATTTTTTGTATTTCTTTATTTTATTCAGAGAAACATTTTTTCTTTTGTAATTGAGATCGCAATGCCTATTCCTCAATTAAATCATATTGTATAGAACATTCTTTTATAGAATATTTTGATATTTTTATAAATAAATATGGCATTTTTTAAACCAAAATAAAAGTCTTTTAACGAGCCACGTTCATTCTTAAGTTTCGGAGTTTCCTTTAAAGTATCACCCCTTAAATATTATATTACTTTGCTTCCCTCTCTGAACGTATAGTAGCAGAGCGTCGTTTCTTTCATTTACTTTAATACAATATGGAGGAATCATATTTTGAAGAGGGTCATTCCATCCCTAGGCCAACGAGTGTCAATTATATTCAATGGACATATCAAGTTTTAACCTTTCTCGAAACCAAAGGGCTAGCCAAATATGTCCAAGAAAAGATCTCTCACCCTACAGAAGCATCAGCCAGCTCATCCATGCGCCTTGATTGGGCAAGAGTACGGCATTACCTCCTGAGTATGGTGAGTGATGATATTGTCATCATGCTTCAAGATGACAATCCCTATACATTGTGGGAAGCAATTAAGCATCGATATGGAAAGCCGGATTCAGTGACACAGGCTGAAATAATGCGGCGTCTTACAGCCTTGCGTTTCTTAGATGCTGATAAACCGAATGCCTATGTAGCAAGAGCGCTACAAATCCGTGCTCAGGCTGGAGCCGTGTCCCTGGTTTTGGATGATAAAATTTTGATTGACCATATGGTCGCAAGTCTACCCTCAACTTATATTCCATTGAGACTCGCGGTCCAATCAAACCCATCAATGTCAATTGAAACCTTCCTGAGCCAACTAAATGTGGTATTTAAGGACCAAACCGCACTAAATTTTTCAATATGTGTAGTCTCGTGTGCCACCTCTATTTCTTCCCCGCGTCCATATCCAAATGCTCGTCGAACAAATGACGTAACATGCCATAATTGTGGAGGCCGAGGACACGTAAAAACGGTTTGTCCGTCTAAAATTTATCCCACTACTGCAGGTCTAGCTACTTCATGCACCGTGATACCCCCTCGTTCGCAGGATCCTGTATCGACAAAGCGCATGCCTCGTGCATCAGCTTCACGTCCTAAGCGTAAGCTGTCGCAAATTGGGTACAAAAGGACAAAGCAAGAAACCTGCAGTCAACTGCGTTGGTGTTCCAAACAAGGATTGGATAGTTGACACGGGCAGCTCATTTCACGTAATTAAAGAAAAACATTTCTTTGTTTCTTTTCAAAGCTGTCATAAGCGGATACATTCTGCTGATCCTAAGAAAACGATTGCTGCCAAAGGTACTGGTGTGGCAAGCGTGTTATTAGATTCAGGAGCAGTTTTAAAACTCCATGATGCGTTTTATGCCCAAAACGCGTGCCTTAATCTTTTCTCCATGAGTCAATTATCAAAGCAGGGTTACAGTCTGCACTTCGGCCCAACTGGTTATTCCATTACTTCATCCAAGGGCACGACCATCGCTGCGCAGGAGGGCGTGGAGGACCTCCTGTTCCTTCCCGTGGTCTCAAAAACCCATTCAGTTTCCCGAACAGACCCCCCATTACTTTCAATGGCTGTCACTTATAGTGACATTCACAATGCATTGGGCTACCCGTCATCAAAAAAACTCATCGCAGCCGTGAAACACCATAGCATGCGCGGTGTTGAAGTTTTACCGCCATTAATTTATGACCAACCATGTGTTGCATGCCTTCAGGCACGATTATGCAACGCCCCTCACAACATTGTACAAGGTCAACGGTCAACACGTCCTTTACAGCTACTTCACGTGGATACAGTGGGACCAATACCTATTACTTCTATCCATGGAAACAATTTCCTGTTAATAGCTGTCAATGAATTCTCACGAAAAACTTTCGTTTGTGCTACTCCGACAAAAAGTGAAGTGCCAAAAGCGTTAATAGACTTAATATTAAAGCTACAACGCTCTACAGGAAAAAATCTGGCGTATATACGTTCCGATAATGGAACAGAATTCACCAATGCGGAGCTAGGTGAGTTCTGTACGAAGAAAGACATATCTCAACAATTCACCGTTCCTGAGACCCCCCAGTCAAATGGTGTTGCTGAGAGAAGCGTACGCTCCTTTTGCGATGGAATTCGAGTTCTTCTTTAATCGTCAAAAGTTCCGCACTGATTCTGGGACCATGCTGCGACTATAGCAGCATTTAATCTGAATTCTTTGCCTAGACGAGGTCAAACTAGGTCCCCTGAAGAGATATGGTCCAAAAAGAAACCGACTATCAAATATCGAGCTCCTTTTGTCACGTGGATATCGTCTGCGACCGACAAGGACGTCGGGGAGAAACGACGTAGGTGACGACGATGACGTCGAGCGAGCCGCTCCGAAACACGTGAGTGTGAAAGAAAAGAAGAGACAGAAAAGCTATCGTCGGCGACCGGGAAGGTCGCGTACTCCTGTTCAGCGCGATAAGGCGCAGGTTCAATGCCCTCGTAAAAGGCTTCGTAGCGACTTTAATGCCAGAAAGGAGTTTTCGCCGAACTGCGGTTTGCAGGCGACGACGACAAGATCTTTGGAGAGCTACGGACGCGACGACGGAGGAACGGGGAACGCAGCCGGCGAGCAAAACGAATTCGACGTGGAAGAACCGGAATTTCCGAGGCAAGAAACTGGTCTAGAATTAATCTTTTCTACCGCATGGGAGAGCCGCCTGAGAACCGTTATCGAGCGGGCCATCATTTTCGTCGCAGGAGAAATTGCAAATAGTAACGGAGAAGGAAAGACCGACGCACTTTCCTCTACCCCGGTGACGACGAAAGTAGCTGATGGACAGTTCCCGTCAAGAGAAGGAGAAACAGCGGTTACCCGTCAAGTTGCTCAACGAGACGGTAAGAGCCTTATAATATTTGACATTTATCAGAGTCTACATAGTAGCTTCAGTAGAACACTGACGTTACTATATGTAGCCGGGCATTTCTGCCGCCAAGAAATCTTTCAAAGATTATTTCAGCCGGATTTGGTTGGACTCGGCGAAGGGGAAGACGCAGTAGGAATTTATCCTTTCTCGTTGAGTGCGTACTGTATTCATGGAACGGGAGGATTTATCCCTGCGCATATGATGAGATTTTTCTTAGCAGGAGAAATTTAAGCGCGAGAACTGTGTCGTCTTTGAGTGTGCGATTGGGTCTTATGCACGTACGCGGAAGTGTTTGTCAGAGTGACTTATTTTACTCACTTAGCCAAAAGCAAAGCAGCAAGTGCTATGCTCTTTCTCTGTATTTTAGCTCATATGGCTATATATAATTAATTGGTCTTCTCAATATATTTTGGTGCTTCCAGAGTAACGTCATTCCGACCAAGATAAGAGTGTTTTATAATAATTCATCTAGTATTGCGTCATTAAGGTCTAAGAGACCAAGTGTTGTGCTATGTGATTATTTGGTCGTATTAATCTACTTTAGTGCCTATAGAATAAAGTTACTCCAATCAAGATAAGAGTGTTTTACAATAATTCAACTATTATTGCGTCATTAAGGTCTAAGAGACCAGGTGTTGTGCTACGTGTGTATTTGGTCGTATCAATCTATTCTAGTGATTTCAGCAATAAAGTTATTCCGACCAAGTTGAGAGTGGTTTCCAATAATTCCTTTGTTATTGTGACATTAAGGTTAATAGGAACCAAGTGTCTTTCTATGTGTTATTGAATCTAGAGTGCTTAATTCGAGAGTTAAGCTGAAGTAGCTTAACTATTCCTGTGAAGCTCTAATATTTCGTTGAAAGGCGAAAGTGCATTCTTTTCTCCAAAAGAAAGTTTATCTTATGAATCAAGTGTTGTGAGTGCAAGATTTCAAATAGTACAAGTTGTATGGTAAATGGGAGTGTTTGTGCTTTGTGATCTGGTTGTACCTCATGAATTGGTGGTGCAGTGATAGTGAATATATTATTGTTTCGAGTTTTTGATTTACGCTGGGCAAATCCACGAAGGGTGTTATTTGTGTGTTTGGACACCCGGATGTTATTTGCTTTACGGATCAGAATCTCCAGGCTGATTGTTCAGGAGTGTGTCATCTAAGATAACCGATATCATTTGGAGAGTGTATGCGTCTCGTCTTATTTATTCTCTACCAGCGCAGTTATCTACAATGTTAAGAGTTCTCGATGAGGATTTTTATCCGAGGCTGGAATTCATCATGTGTTCATCGGCAGCAATTAGAAGAGATTTTGCTTCGGCCGAACTAATGCTGTACGGATCCAGGAGTTAGATTTGGAGTTTCTTTTATTTTTCTTCACAGATAAATATTTCTCGTTGCAGAGGCGTCCAGGGGTTACATCATACGTTTGCTTTTCATGGGAAGTATCGAAACGTTGTTTCAACGGAATTTTGGAACTTTATAGTTTTCCTTCATTCTTCACTCTAAGTTTTTTTAAATCTTCCACTGTGCGAAATCGAAGTGACTTTCGTCATTACCGTTCTTTTTTTTTTTTTTTTGCTTTTCAATTTAAAAAATGCCATGAATAATGAATTTTATTTTAATTATACATTCCCGCTTTTCTTGTCCCACTCTGCGAAATCCATGTGACACCTTTCGGTTGCCTGGTATACTATTATATACCCAAGTCGCACCGGTCAAAATTTGACGCTCGCGCCAAATGTGGTGTTTTTATGGGATACTCCGCTTCATCTCCTGGGTACCTTATTTATGCGCTCAATGAGAGCAAGTTTTTACGAGCACGTACCGTTCGTTTCTTTCCTAAGGTATTTTCAGAGTTCACAAGAAAATCAGATCCATCATCTGTTCATCTAGTATTTCCAATTCACATGGAACCCCCAGTCTTTGAAGCAAAACAGCCTGATGAACCACCTATCATTCAGAGCGTACCGCCAATCTCACCCACTTTAACATTAGACGAGACAAGAATGCAGGTCCTATCTGATACTGAAGACACGCTAGTGGTCACAATTCCATCAGAAACCACATCAATGGAAGATGCTCCAGTTTGTTCGTCTAAATCACCAGTAAACCAACCACCCGTTGAAGTCCCACAACCGGTATTATGACGTTCACAAAGATTAAAAGAGAAGGCAGAAAAACAGCGTGCCGCCTTATGTCATCCTGATTTTACTGACTCCGAACTGCTGATCACTCCGCCAATCACACCCCAGTCTTATGAACAAGCACTCGCTTCTCCCCAACATCATCAATGGGAAGAGGCCATGCAAGATTAATTGAATTCACTAATGCTTCATCATGTCTGGGATTTAGAGCTTCCACCACCAAATGTCAAGATTTTAAAGAGCAAATGGATCTACTGAATCAAATGCAATCCTGATGGTTTGGTGTCCAGATTCAAGGCAAGGTTGGTGGCTATCGGCTCGTCACAAGTCTACGGGAGCCAGTATGAGTTAACTTTCTCAGCTGTAATCAGAATGGAATCCCTCCGCTTACTGTTTGCCATAGCTGCAAATACAGGGATGTCACTACGCCAGTATGACGTCAAATGTGCAGATCTTCAGGCACCGATAGACAACACCATATATCTGTCGCCACCCAAGGGATTATCAACGCCAGTTAATCACGTCTGCAAATTGCGTAAATCATTTTACGGCCTCAAACAAAGTGGAAGATTCTGGTACGTAAAATTGTCTCAGCTTCTTACCCGATTAAAATTCACTCCATCCAGACCAGTTGATTGTTTTTTCTACTACACCAATGCTGGGTGCACCATTCTCCTAACATTCTTCGTGGATGACATCGTGGCAGCAACAACAA
Organism: Rhysida immarginata; assembly: GCA_023313115.1. Classification (NCBI taxonomy): domain Eukaryota; kingdom Metazoa; phylum Arthropoda; class Chilopoda; order Scolopendromorpha; family Scolopendridae; genus Rhysida; species Rhysida immarginata. Next base: position 1,050,507 of record JAHWFO010081983.1, read on the forward strand.
ATGTCTCCATCATGGATAAAGTGAAACAAGAAATCGACCTCGTGGAGTTAGGAGTGGTAAAGCATCTGCTAGGTATGAATGTGTCACAAGTGAACGGTACAATTCATCTGTCACAGGCACATTATATCAAGCAAATCCTGCATGATTATGGCCTTCAAGACATCAAACCAAAGACCATGCCACTAAGCCCTGATGTGAACCTTGATGATACTGCGGATTCACAACCGGTCGATTCTACCAATTACCAATCTCTTCTCGGTTCCTTAATGTATGCAATGACTTGCACGCGGCCGGATATAGCTTTTCCAATTACTAGGCTGTCGACATATGCTAAATCGCCTACACATTTGCATATGACTGCTCTTAAGGGCGTCACTTCTTATCTTAAACACACCTGCGACACATCAATCGTTTTTGCCCTATCTACGGGTCCTTTGTGCGCATTCGCTGACGCTAGCTGGTGTGTCACCCCACAGAATAAAAGAATACTCTGGAATTTTGATCAAAATGGGGGAAAATACCATAACCTGGTCATCTAAGAAGCAACGTTTAGTTGCCCTGAGCAGCTGCGAAGCCGAAATAATCGCTATAAACGAATGCGTGAAGTCACTGAATTGACTTTGGGACTTCATAACCCAGTTAGGAAAAGGGGAGTTTGTTTCTTTCCCCACAATCATTTATACTGACTCAACGACTACCATAACACGTCTGGGAGCATTAGAATTGAAGAGTAAGACAAGACACATCTTGAGATTGCATAATTTCATCGCGCGAGAAATTACTCTTCAGAATGTGATTCTTACCTACTGTTCTTCCCCCGAGATGCCGGCAGACGCACGAACTAAACCTTTACCTGCCCCTGCTTTACGAAGATTCCTGGATTTGTTATCCTTACCTGAGCATAAGTAATTATTTATATTAAATTACTTAACTCATTGGTTTGCTGGCCTACACGAGGGTATTTACAAAGTTTATCTCGTTGTTTTAAACTTCATAATTGCAAAGTTATTTACTTCGCGGGAGGTTATGAATTTGTTTGTTTAAATTTCTTGAACAGTTTGTTTGGTTGCGATCCATGGACCTCTGCTACCATATATTCAGAGGGGGAAGCAAAATAATATAATATTTACAGCGTGATACTTTAAAGGAAACCCCGAAACTTAAGAATGAACGTGGCTCGTTAAAAGACTTTTATTTTGATTTAAAAAATGCAATATTTATTTATAAAAATATCAAAATATTCTATACAATATGATTTAATTGAGAAATAGGCATTGCGATCTCAATTACAAAAGAAAAAATATTTCTCGGAATAAAATAAAGAAATACTTAAATGTACGTTAAATACAGCAAAACACTGTAACGAGAAATATTAATCGCTACATTGAGTAAATTAACTTTAAATATAAAAAGAAATTCAGACAGACCAATCTATATATATAAAGAAGGATGTTTGTGGGTGGGTGGGTCTGTCTGTACGTTTTTTATACAAATCTACAGTTTTATTCCGATCTTGATGAAATTTCGCATACATGACCTTCAAAGCATGAGGAAGGTCACTGTCTACCTCAGATTTCGGAAAAATAATAATTATCGATAAAAAATCGATATTCATGGTTATAGCAGGGCATATTAATGAGAAATATCTCATGACCAACAATGCAAGGCTAAGTTTGTGCAACAATAGGTATCAACAATGGTATCAACACGCAATGCACCAACACAAGGCAGGGATCAACAATCAATATCTCATGACTAACAATGAAAGGTAAAGTTTGTGCAAGTGTAATTCTCCCGGGCAACGCCGGGTACCTCTTCTAGTCTATATATATAAAGAAGGATGTTTATGGGTCTGTTTGTTTGTATGTTTTTTATACAAATCTACAGTTTTATTTCGATCTTGATGAAATTTCGCATACATGACCTTCAAAGCATGAGGAAGGTCACTGTCTACTTCAGATTTCGAAAAAATAATAATTATTGATAAAAAATCGATATTCATGGTTATAGCAGGGCATATTAATGAGAAATATCGCATGACCAACAATGCAAGACAAAGTATTTCCAACAATGGTATCAACACGCAATTCACAAACACTCTGCACGGACCAACAATATATATCTCATGACCAACAATGCAAATAAAAGTTTGTGCAACAATAGGTATCAACAATGGTTTCAATGAGCTCAAAATGATGATGCAATGATAAAGCAATCCTTTCCAAGAATTATAACAATGAACATAAAATGATGATGCAATATGGATAAGTTTCAATTTGTAACAATGCATAGAATTCCTGTTATTCAGGCTTTTCTTAGAAAACAGAGTTCTTAGTACTTAACAATTTCTTGAAAATCTTTAAAAATGATCAGTAAATGGAGATAATGGAGAGTTAGCAGACGATTGAGAAAGAGTGGAAACACGACAGAGGAAGCACTCCTTTAGGTCCGTGATGTATTGAGCAAATGGGAAGCAAGTAAATAGAAGAATCGGCGACCGCTAGACTGCACAAAGTGATGAATGGCCAAATTTTGCTTCAAGACATCGAAAGAAGAAAGGAATTTGCAACAACATGAAGTATACATCCAAAGTAAGATTACGTGAGTAAAAAATTATTTAGACTAAAAGGCATCCTTGGTGAGGTTCATCCATTGTGAGCCTTTACAAAGATTTTTTTCGAATTTTCATTAAGAATTTTTACTGTATTAATTCTAAGCATTTTCATGTGTTTATTTTTAAGATATTGCAAAATTTAATTTAATTTTTTGAGATTGTTCTGTTTACATCCAAGTAATTATCCCGGGCAACGCCGGGTACCTTTGCTAGTCTTCAATTTATATATAGAAGGATGTTTGTGGGTCTGTCTGTACGTTTTTTATACAAATCTACAGTTTTATTCCGATCTTGATAAAATTTCGCATACATGACCTTCAAAGCATAAGGAAGGTCACTGTCTACCTCAGATTTCGGAAAAATAATAAATATCGATAAAAAATTTAAAAAATCGATATTCATGGTTATGGCAAGGCATATTAATGAGAAATATCTCATGATGACCAACAATGCAAGGCAAAGTTTGTGCAACAATAGGCCCATTGTGTTCGCATCAACAATGGTATCAACTCGCAATACACCAATAACAATGAGCACAGAATGATGATGTAATGTTAAAGCAATCTTTCCAAGAATTATAATAATGAACATAAAATGATGATGTAATGTGGATAAGTTTCAATTTGTAACAATGCATAGAATTCCTGTTATTCAGGCTTTTCTTAGAAAAGAGAGTTCTTAGTGCTTAAAAATTTCTTGAAAATCTTTAAAAATGATCAGTAACTGGAGATAATGGAGAGTTAGCAGACTATTGAGAAAGAGTAGAAAGACGACAGAGGAAGCACTCCTTTAGCTCCGTGATGTATTGAGCATATGGGAAGCAAGTAAATAGAAGAATCGGCGACCGCTAGACTGCACAAAGTGATGAATGGCCAAGTTTTGCTTCAACACATCGAGAGAAGAGTGGAAATTGCAACAACACTAAGTATACATCTGTGGTAAGATTACGTGAGTAAGAAATTATTTAAAATAGCAGTGGCATCCTTGGAGAGGTCCAGCCATTGTGAGCCTTTACAAAGATTTTTTTCGAATTTTCATTAAGAATTTTTACTGTATTAATTCTAAGCATTTTCATGTGTTTATTTTTAAGACTAGAAGAGGTACCCGGCGTTGCCCGGGATAATTACACTTGCACAAACTTTTCCTTTCATTGTTAGTCATGAGATATTGATTGTTGGTCCATGCAGAGCGTTTGTGAATTGCCTGTTGATACCATTGTTGACACCTATTGTTGTACAAACTTTGCCTTGCATTGTTGGTCATGAGATATTTCTCATGAATATGCCTTGCTATAACCATGAATATCGATTTTTTATCGATATTTATTATTTTTCCGAAATCTGAGGTAGACAGTGACCTTCCTCATGCTTTGAAGGTCATGTATGCGAAATTTTATCAAGATCGGAATAAATCTGTAGATTTGTATAAAAAACAGACCCACAGACCCACAGACAAACATCCTTCTTTATATATATAGATAGATAAGGAAAAGAAATTTAAATTTTCTTGAACAGTTTGTTTGTTTGTTTATTTGTTTTTATACAAATCTACAGTTTTATTCCGATCTTGATAAAATTTCACATACATGACCTTCAAAGCATGAGGAAGGTTACTGTCTACCTCAGATTTCGAAAAAATAATAATTATTGATCAGAAATCGATATTCATGGTTATGGCAGGGCATATTAATGAGAAATATCTCATGACCAACAATACAGAGCAAAGTTTGTGCAACAATAAGTATGAACAATGGTATCAACACGCAATTAACAAACACTCTGCACTGACCAACAATATATATCGCATGGCCAACAATGCAAGGCAAAGTTTGTGCAATATAGAATTCAATGCATTGACTTCCTGTTTTTCAGGCTTTTCTTATAAAAGAGAATTCTTAGAACTTAACAATTTCTTGAAAATCTTCAAAAATGATCAGAAACTGGAGATAATGAGTTAGCAGACTATTGAGAAAGAGTGCAGGACGATAGATGAAGCACTCCTTTAGCTCCGTGCTGTATTGAGTATTGGTCATGAGATATTTCTCATTAATATGGCTTGACATAACCATAGATATTGATTTTTTATCGATATTTATTATTTTTACGAAATCTTATATATATAAAAGAAGGATGTTTGTGTGTTTGTTTGTTTGTTTTAAGTACAAATCTAAAGTTTTATTCCGATCTTCATAAAATTTCGCATACATGACCTTCAAAGCATGTGGAAGGTCACTGTCTACCTCAGGTATCGGAAAAATTTATAATTTTCGATAAACATCTGATAATCTTGGTTATGGAAGGGCATATTAATTAGAAATATCTCATGACCAAAAATGCAAGGCAAAGTTTGTGCAATAATAATATCAACAATGGTATCAACACGCAATTCACACTACGCTTGGACCAGCAACAGATATCTCATGATCAACAATGCAAGACAAAGTTTGTGCAAAAATAGGCCCGTCCTGTTCGCATCAACAATGGTCTCATTGCGCAATTCACCAATAACAATGAGCACACAATTATTCAAAGAATTATAACCAAAAATTATTTAGACTAGAAGCCAATTTTGGAGAGGTCCATCCATTGTAAGCCTTTAAAAAATTTTTTTTCAGTAAATCAAGTCCGGGTATATCACCTAGAATGGATTTTTTTAGTGAAGTGGTAAATTCCTGTCTTTCGGATTTATCTTAGAATGTAGTGATTGAGTTATTATTTAACTAATTTGGAGGTTTAATTTAGCCTTTTGCGGTTGTCCTGTTTACATAAAAGCGTAATTATCCCGAATAACGCCGGGTCTTCTGCTAGTATGTATATAATAAGCAATGAATATACTGTACTAGAAGAGGTACCCGGAATTGCCTGTACTGTAGGTAAACAGAACAATCTGAAAAGAATTACCTTATAACTCCCAATTAGTTAAATAATCACTCAATCAATACAACACAGAGCAAAGGGACTATCCATTCTACGAAAAATACGAAAAACAGGAATTCGAGATGATATGCCGGGATCAGAGAATTTAGACTCGAATTTTTCTTGCTCCTGACGTAGAAGCTCTTACTCTATTCAAACCTCCCTTTGCTCAGATGTTTCAAATGCCGTATAGTTTTTCTGTTTTAGTTTCTCTGACCAATATTCGTTCTTCATTTTTCCTTTCCAGGTACAAACATTTTTGCCAGTCGTCTGGACGTTTGATAGGGATCTCAAATGTTTAGATCTGATCTGCTACCAAATAAGCTAGTTGATAACCCCGGGCGTACCTCGGACTGTTTTTATGATTAAATTTTGCAATATCTTAAAAATAAACACATGAAAACGCTTAGAATTAATACAGTAGAAATTCATAATGAAAACGCGGAAAAAATTGTTAATTGCTCAAAATGGATGGACCTCTCCATGTATGCCGCTGCTAGCCTAAATAATTTCTTAGTCACGTAATTTTATTTTAGATGTTCCCCTTTATCTTGTTGCAATTCCCACTCTCGATATCTTGAAGTGGTGGCCACTCATCTCTTTGTGTAGTCTAGTGGTCGCCGATTCTTCTATTTACCTGCTTACTAATTGCTCATACAGCACGGAGTAAAAGGATTGCTTCCTCTGTCTTCTCTCCTCTCTTTCTCAATTGTCATATAACTCTCGATTATCTCCAGTTATTGATCATATTTAAAGATTTTCAAGAAATCGTTAAATACTAAGAAATCTCTTTTCTAAGGAAACCCGGAATAACAGGAATTCTATGCATTGTTCAAAATTCAACCTTATCTATATTGAACAAACTTTGCGTTACATTGTTTGTCATGAGATATATATTCTTGATCCCTGCATAGTGTTGGTGCATTTCGTGTTGATACCATTGTTGATATCTATTGTTGCCCAAACTTTGCCTTGCATTGTTAGTCATGAGATATTTCTCATTAATATGCCTTGCCATAACCATGAATATAGATTGTTTATAAATAAGTACTATTTTTTCAAAATCTCAAATAGACAGTGACCTACCTAATGGTTTGAAGGTCAAGTATGATAAATTACATCAAGATCGGAATAAAACTGTAGATTCGCATAAGAAACAAACAAACAAACAAATAAACAAACCCAGAAACAAACATCCTTATTTATATACTAGCAGAGGTACCTGGCGTTGCCCGGGATAATTACATTTGTAGGTAAAGAAATAGATCTCAAAAAATTTAATTATAACTCTCTATTAGAATAAATTTGAAATATCTTAAAAATAACACACCTGAAAACGCTTAGAATTATTACAGTAAGAATTCTTAATAAAAATTTGAAAAATTTTTTTTAAAGACTCACAATGGATGGACCTCTCCGAGGATGCCACTTCTAGTCTAAATAATTTCTTACTCACGTAATCTTACTTTAGATGTACACTTGATGTTGTTGCAATTTTCTTTTCTTCTTTCAATGTCTTGAAGCAAAAAAAGGCTATTCAACTCTTTTTGTAGTCTAGCGATCGCCGATTCTTCTATTGACCTACTTTCCATTTGCTCAATACAGCATGGAGCTAAAGTCGTTCTTCCTCTGTCGTCTTTCCACTCTTTATAAATAGTCTACTAACTTTCCACTATCTCCATTCACTAATCATTTTTAAAGATTTTAAAAAAATTATTAATTACTAAGAAAAGCCTGAATAACAGGAATTCTTTGCATTGTTACAAATTTTGCATTTCATTGGTGGTCGTGAGATATATATTGTTGTTCCCTGCCTAGTTTTGGTGCATTACGTGTTGACACCATTGTTGATAAGTATTGTTGCACAAACTTTTCCTTCTTCATTAGATGTATATTGGTGGCCTGTGCAAAGTGTTTGTGAATTGCGTGTTGATAACACTGTTGATACGTATTGTTGCACAAACTTTGCCTTGCATTGTTGGTCATGAGATATTTCTTGTTAATATGCCCTGCTATAACCATAAATATCAATTTTTTATCGATAATTATTATTTTTCCGAAACCTGAGGTAGACAGGTTGTAGGTCAAGTATGCAAAATTTCATCAAGATTGGAATAAAACTGTATTCAGTACACACAAACCCACAAACATCCTTCTTTATATATATAGAATATTCTTAAAATCGAACGATCAATCATCGCATTATCAAAATCTCATTTGCCAAAATATATACCTTCTCCCAGAATATAGTCAACATGTATTTTAATGAAATGCTTGGATCTGATGTGCTACCAAATAAGCCAGGTGATAACCCCAGCCTGGCTCGGCCTTTCTGTTGGGATTAAATTTTGCAATATCTTAAAAATAAAGACATGAAAACGCTTAGAATTAATACAGTAAAAATTCTTAATGAAAATTAGGAGAAAATGTTTTTAAAAGCTAACAATGGAAGGACCTTTCCAAGGATGCCACTGCTAGTCTAAATAATTTCTTACTCACGTAATCTTACTTTAGATGTCCACTTGATGTTTTTACAATTCCACTCTTCTCTCGATGTCTTGAAGCAAAACTTGGCCATTCATCACATTGTGTGGTCTAGCAGTCGACGATTCTTCTATTTACTTGCTTACCATTTGCTTAATAGAGTACGGAGTACTTCCTCTGTCGTCTTTCCATCTTTCTCAATAGTCTGCTAAATTTCCATTATCTCCAGATACTGATTACTTTTAAAGATTTTTAAGAAATTGTTAAGTACTAATAACTTTCTTTTCTAAGAAAAGCCTGAATAAACTTAACTATATTACACAAACTTTGCCTTGCATTGTTGGTCATGAGATATTTCTCATTAATGTGCCTTTCCATATCCATGAATATCGATTTTTTATCAATAATAATTTTTTTGGAAATCTGAGGTAGACAGTGACCTTCCTTCTTGTTTGAAGGTCAAGTATGGAAGATTTCATCAATATCGGAATAAAACTGAAGATTTGTATAAAAAACAAACAAACAAACCCACAAACAAACATCCTTCTTTATATATATAGAAGATCTAGCAGACGGACATGGCATAATGAAAATAGTAAGCACCAGGTTGTTAATAATAATTTATTTATCCAAATCAGCAATAATCTTAATTGAAATATGCTTCTAACAAATAATATCTAGAACGTTTAAGATAGTTTGTTTATTCCAGTCTCCATTTTCAACAAACAATTGATAAGTCATCAGTTTATTTCAATTACTGTATTTGAAGACTGAAATATTGATGAGGAAAATATAATAGTTTGATGATCCTGTGAGGTTAACAAATGAATATATTTTTATTACACTTTTGAAAATACGAATAATTTTAGAATAATAAAAGTATGAATATTGTCAGTCTCCAATTATTCAGTCACCTCTCCCTCCCTTCATACTTCCAATGGACTTGCTCATTTTCTATCCTTTTTCAAAGGCAAACATACTTGTCTTAGTTGTATACATTACTAAGGAATATTTATTTCTTCTGAAAATTTTTATAAATTGGATGGGAATGAAAATATAATTTCTCATCATTGTCATACACGTAGATACTTTTGTTTATTATAACTTATTACTTTTTTACATCTGAAGTCTTTAATAAAAATAATTATTTTTTTATTTAGTTATATTACGGTTAATTACTAAATTAATAAAATGTTAAAAAAAGAAAAGATTACTAAAATAGTTCAATATATTTAAATTAATTACTTCAAAATGTAAGCCAAAACAAAAAACAAATGTAAATATTTCTAATGTTCTTCAATAGATGTCATTACAAGATTAATTTATAAAAAACAGGAACTTTTTAATAACAGCTGAATGAATAAATGTACATTAGCACAGCCTCAGCTGTACAATTACACTTACCTCGACAATCGAACAGTGAACTGTACATCACGGATAAAGTAAAACGGATGCGACACTCAGGCAGTTTTCTAACCCCATCTTCTTCCATGGCCACCAGAGGCCCAAAGCACACAGAGAAAACATGGCGTCTGGTTGAAGAGTATGTGCTTCTTTATTTTGTCGAAATTATTGATATAAACTTCGAGATTACCTTACTTTCGTTTTCCGAACGATCCTGAAAGGTGAGTAGACTGTTATGTGTATTATGAAATGCAATGAAACATTAGAGACAAATTATTTATACCTTATTTTCAAATACAGGTGTTCGAAATGAACGATTACATTTGTTGAAAGGGATGATTTAAAAGAAATGACCCCATAAGAACTGATTAAAAGTTTCGTATTGTGATTTTATTTTATTATAGGAATTCCTTTATTATACTTTTTTTTATTAATTAATTGGAAATTAATTACTTTCTCCCACAACCAATAGACGGCACCACAAAAACGAGTTATATAGTAATGTAAAGGAGTGCCGTATCCGTTTTACTTTATCCGTGGTGTACATTTGTTCAGGTGGGACGTAAGCAGTGCTTACACGATTCTCACCCTTCCGGAATAAATTCCACATGAAATACCCTGAAATAGGCAAGAAGCCTGACTAACCATTATGAAAAAACATTGTGAAAAAACAGAAAATAAGATTGATAATTGTCAGAAGAGTGGGAGAGGGGAAGGGGGAAGGTGGTATTACATCTTCCAATAATCCGGGAAGGAAACGTTGCCAATGTCTTCGAAGTTGACATCAAGAATATGCCTCGGCTTTGTATACTTCATTTCCATCTGGTTATTCAGTAATCCAGCCACCAGGTTATTGTCATGGCTCTTGATCGTCTGCACCATGTTCATGAAAATATCTTGGAAACGCTTTCCAATATGTGTCATGCTCAGATCCGAGTGGATGTAATAATTTTTTACGGTCCTTCTATCAACCAGCGCAATGGTCCTCAGGGTAACATTCTGTAACAACTGGAGTTCACTCCACCTGCTTCTACATTTAGTCGCTCACGCAGGCATACCATAGAGAAGGATGGACCGAATCGCTGTCTTGTACAGTAGTAACATTGTCGATTCCAAGGGGGCTGTTTCTACCCAGGAGGGCTATAACGCTGTACCCTCTTTGCTTTGTTCAGAGCAAAAGTTACGTGACGATTCCAGGAGAGTCTTGAGTCGATGATAATACCAGGACACTTGTAGTTTTCAACCCATTCGAGTTTCTTACTGAATATAACCAGGGAATATAGACATTGGCAACGTTAAGTTATTTGTTGAAGTACACGGCTTTGCATTTTCCGACGTTAAGATTCAGTTTCCAGCAATTAAACCAGTCCTCGAACTTCAAGGCGTTCTATAGTCGAGTGATAAAATGAGATGGCTGGTGCGTCCATGCCATGATAGCTGTATCATCAGCATAGAAATATAAATTACACTTCTCGGGTTTAGGGAAATCGTGCACAAAATAATTAAAGAGAACGGGCCCGAGGACAGAACCCTTTGGGACACCAGCTTTTACCCTGCAGGGCGTGGAGAAGTTTCGCCAACTTTGGCTTGATAGAATGTGTCGCCGAAAAAGGATCTCACCATCATAATCAAATCAGAAGGGAACCGGTATCTAATCATCTTGTAGATTAGCCCCTCGTGCCACACTTGATCGAAAGCTTTGCTGACATCAGGAAAAACCACGCCACAGTACCTGGAAAGGTTTAGTGGGGTGCTGAGATCTTCAACGAGCCTCTATATCTGCATCTGACACGAGTGGACGGCTCGAAAGGTAAGAGGTTCTTCCCGCATTAAACCATTCCTGAGACACTATTCTTTGAACCTGTTCAGGAGCGTTTTCTCCAGGACTTTAGACATCGACGAGGGTAAACTGATAGGTCAGTATCTCGCGGGAGTTGCAGGATTTTGCCCCTGCTTGGGGATAGTCAACACAATAGACTGCTTCCAAGCAGTCCGGAAATAGAAAACTTCCGACAGTGGCTTATGATATTCGACATGTCGTAAAGATGTTCTTTGGGAGATTCTTTAAGGCGTTATTATTTACCTTGTTTTTTCCTGGAGCCTTACTCTGTCTCAGATTTTTTATGATGGTAGCTATCTCTACGGCCTCGATGATGATCATAGTTGTAGGCTGTGGAATTTCACAAAAGCTGGCAAGACTATCTACAACAGTCTGGGACATGAGCTGACTCTCGGGATTATTGTTATCAAGGGTAACAAACTGCATCTCTAGAGAATCTGCAATTATTTGAGCTTTATCCTGATTAGTTTGGACGTAATTACCTTGAGGGGTTATGATTTTTCAATTGAAAAATGGAAGGAAAAATTCTGCGACCCGGATTCGAACCAGGAACCTCGACTATCATGGCCGATGCCTCTACCAATTGGGCTATCGCAGACACCACGGACAGCCAAGCTGTCTCAAGCTGTCTTAAAGACAACCAAGTTGTCACGGTTGAAAGCCCAATGGGAGACGGGTTCCTGGCCCGCAGATTGAGAAATTCTCCACTCCAATCCATCAGAAAGTTGATGAACTCACAAGTGAATAATAATAATAATTATTATTATTTACCTTGAGGGGTGTAAAGTGGAGGAAGCGTATCATTCTTCTTCTTCTTCTGAAGAGCTCTAACCATGTTCCAAATGGAACTGTCGGAGCCACCAAGCTTTGGAGTTTGTCATTCCATCTGGCGTCGCGAAGCTCTTTTAATCCTTCTTAAACTTTTCGCACTAACCTGTAGTATTTGGTTTTAGCCAAGGCAAACGATATCGCTGCCAAAACCTATGAGTCTGGTTTCTATGCAATCAAGCGCTGGATTCCTGGAGTGAGCGTAATTCGATGAACGCGCTTGTTTACCAGTGGATAGGCACTAGCTTCAGTGGCACTGTTTATTCGCCTGGTGATGATTCAACACGTCCATCAATGTCATCCATACTGTTTGCCGGTTGGAGATGGCTGTCATGGTCCATGGTTCATTCTTGCTGATGCTTCACTTCTTCTCTGAAATTGGCGTCGACATTGGCGAAGTTCAGCGCCACGTGCCTTTAAGACCTTTCATTCATAAAAAAAAGAAAGCAGTAGGAACTTCACTGAGATTGGTTAAGTGGGAAATGATGCCTTGGACGGCAACTGAAATGACGTCATAGCGCTAAATTTGAATCACTGAAATCTCTATGCTGCGCCAAGAAAATCATCATCGCGTTTATAAAATTTATAATATTTGAATTATTTTTTAGAATTCGTATAAAACATTAGTTCTTCACGTTTTCGAGCTAAGTTGCTGTTTGGGAATATTTTTAGTTTTTTTGATAAAACAATCTTGATAAAAACAATGTCATATTTCGAAAAAAATATTTGTATTTTTAAAATATTTTCTAAATTTTATATACATACTAGCAAGGTACCCGGCATTGCCCGGGATAATTACACTTGCAGGTAAACAGAACAATCTCAAAAAATTAAATTAAATTTTGCAATATCTTAAAAATAAACACATGAAAATGCTTAGAATTAATACAGTAAAAATTCTTAATTTAAATTCGAAAAAAAAATGTTAAAGGCTCACAATGGATGGAACTCTCCAATTATTTCTTACTCACGAAATCTTACTTCAGATGTACACTTGATGTTGTTGCAATTTCCACTCTTCTCTCGATGTGTTGAAGCAAAACTTGGCCATTCATCACTTTGTGTAGTCTAACGGTCGCCAATTCTTCTACTTACTTGCTTCCCATTTGCTCAATACAGCACGGAGCTAAAGGAGTGCTTCCTCTGTCATCTTCTAACTCTTTCTCAATAGTCTGCTAACTCTCCATTATCTCCAGTTACTGATCATTTTTAAATATTTGCAAGAAATTGTTAAATACTAAGAACTCTCTTGTCTAAGAAAAAACCTGAATAACAGAAATTCTATCCATTGTTACAAATTGAAACATATCCTTATTGCATCATCATTTTATGTTCATTCTTATAATTCTTGGAAAGGATTGCTTTATCATTGCATCATCATTTTGTGCTCATTGTTATTGGTGAATTGCGCGTTCATACCAATGTTGATGCGAACACGACGGGCCTATTGCTGCACAAATTTTGCCTTGAATTGTTGGTCATGAGATATGTTGCGGAAATGCATACATAGATAATGGATTTACAAATGGTTCGCGGAAATGCCCTCAACATTTAGGAATACTATAAAAAAATTTTTGGCTTACATAAGTTTCTTTTTAACCCTCCGTCGGGCGCAACTGATCTAATAGGCACAGCTCTCTAATTGTAGATCGCCTTCGCCCTCCTAGATGCCAGAAACACTTGAAACTTTGAGTAGTTGTCTCTTATTTAGTGACCTTTTCATACATATTCGTTAGTTCATGTCAAAAATTTTCGATTGAGGACAGTGATAAAAGTGTTCTGTTAGGCGCATTGCAACTGATTTTGCAAAGTTTCTGAGGCATATATTTTTTCAATATCGATTCACTAAATTGAATTATTTTATTCATTTAACCAAGTAGTTTACATCTTTTTTTAAGAAAATTTTTTTCAAGTAATCTATATAATTTTAGTGAATTGAAGCAAAAACTTTGGAGGAAGTAAAGGGTTAAAAATAAAATATATAAAACAACAGTGCTCTCACAGTATATTTTGCATGCTTACCTAGATTCAATTTCACTTCCTAATCTTCTTTCCCCTTTTTAGTTTTCGAAAAATGATGTAAATATATCCACTTTTCTTTTGAATATTTTGAATTTCAACCAACAATGCAGCAGTTCTTGCAGGGCGGGCCCGAGGACCGTGCGACTGGTGCGGCTGCCGAAGGCCCTGCGCCTGGATTTTTAACGATACAAATATTTTTAAAAATAGTTTTTCCAAATAAAAATTTTTATAAACGGGTCCTGAGTACTTGTTTATTTGCTATTGGCCCGCTTCTTTTGAAACTATTGTAGGCTATGGCTAAGATGATACCCTTTATAGCCGCATTAATTAGTTTCTTGTATGACCGCTAGATGTCAGCCACTTCAGTGGTGCTTGCCAAGGTCTTTTGTAGACCTTGGCGTTGGCCAATTTATTTATTTATTTATTAGTTAAGTAAACTACATCGGAGCTCGTCTAAGACCAGTATGGTAATATACCGACAAGTTAGGTCTTAGGGGGCTCCATCATTCAAATTACAAAATTGATGTAGCAGAATAATACAGAATGAAATTTAAGAAACGCTCCGCCTAACATACGACATAGCCAGGATAAACTCCTTCCCAGATTATGCCACTCGTTCCATATTAGAAAAAACTAACTGGAACATCAGAATGAAGCAAGAAAAAGAATCACAAAGCAACTTCACTATGTTCACTACACGGGCCCCGAAATGACTAGGACATCGAACACATTCCGAGAACGTGGAATGAAGATCTCATACAAAACGGCCAACAAGTGCAGGTACGCATTAAATCCTAAAACACCAGTTAAACGCGAGAAAATATATGATACATGTGGTATATACAAGTTAACTTGTCATGTTGGTGCTATTACGTGGGATCGTCAAGAGGTGTTTCAAGGAACGTTTCTCCGAGCACAGAAGATCATGGACCATCCTAGATGGAAAGTCAACGTTCGCGGACCAACTGATATCACAAAAGCACAGGTTTGGACCGATAGACGAAATTATGTCCTTTTTAAAAATAGTTAAAGATCCCAAGAAGATAATGACCTTCGAGACCCTGGCTATCAGGAAATCTCTAAAAAAGGACAAAGATAAAGTACTGAATATCCAGACGAATTTCGACAGAAACCCTATCTTGGGCGTCATCACTGTCACTATCTACCCAAAACTAAGCGCTATCCCACGATAACTTTTCAGAACTCGGTCTTTTGTCCCGATTTTTTTTATTTTTTTATTTTTTTTATTCCTTTATTTATCTATTTTAATACTCTATTTAATTGTTATTTCTGTATTTAAACATGTTTATTTCATCTGTATATATAAAAATGAATGATTGCTTGCTTGTTGTATATAAAAAAGCCAACCTACAATCGGCAAATTTGTATATTACCTTCAGCTATTGTAAGCCCACCAATCAGTGTTGACTCACTTCACGCTGATTGGAGGACACTTCTGGTTTTGCGCTGTCTCATTTGTAGTTGTTCAGAATCCTGAAAATGAGAGTTCCTCGAAAAACTACCATATTGTTATTCCTGACCCTTTTTTCTATTTGTAAGTAGAGCAATATTGATCAAATGCAATCGACAGGTTTTATGATCCTCTGAGATTTCCTTAGGGACCCATCTGGCACAGATCTTCTTCAATTTCAGCTTATCGTGGATGGTGGTTTGCACACTACCATTGCTGATGATCAGTATTGAAGCCAATTCTCGGACATGAATCTGCTTGTTGTCCCTTATCAGCTCATTTCTTCGTGCGATGATGCCATCATTGACAGCAGCTGCTGGCCTTGCCTTATGAGGTTCAATGCCAGTGGATTCTATCCTCCTTCAAATTTTTGACACTAATCAAAGATGGATGATCGAGACAAACATGACTAGGTGAACTATCTTTGAAAGCTGTGATGAAATTCAGATGCTTTCACACTTTCAATATGAAGTAACTTAATAATTATTCGTTTTTCCAGTTCGGTCGACACATTGCTGTCCGCCAATTTGTTTAAACAAACAAATCTGTTATCATGGTAGGCGGTAGTTACCAACCCAACAATGAATGTTTAGGTTTTTACAACAATGAAATTTACAAAAAATAAAGTCCAGGTAAACTTTGAACGCCCCTCGTACTTTCATTGGCAGAACGGATTATTACCCATACAGCGCTGCGGCAAGCATTTCGCAGCTTCTTATAAACATGTCGCCTCGATCACCCCAGAAATGATTCACAGAACATGAATAGAGATAGAATATTGCTTAAATGTGGGCCGCGGTCAAATAAATGGTGCTCATATAAAAATACATTAATAAAGTTAAAACACATACGCATTTTATGAGAATTTTTGTTACAAAATTAACATAATAGTGCCATATGCTAACGCAGAAAAAGGAAACCACTTCTCCACAATAAAAAAATTTATTAATATTAACAAACAATAGCAAAATAATGAAACAAAATAATAAAACGTGTTTGTCTTATTATTATTTTGCTATTGTTAATGTTATTAAATTATTTTATTGTGGAACAGTGGTTTCCTTTTTCTTGTTTAGCATATCATCTGGTCCACAGTTTTTGGTTTATTTACTTTATTATATCTTAGTGCCATTCAATAAAATGTTATAAAGGACAAGATATTGTCCTTCCTTTTCGGAAAAAATGTATATAAAAGTGAAAAACGTAAACTCATTCTTTCAAAGCGAAATCTCCAGAACTATCAAACCTGCAAATTTAAATTTTGCCACGTATGTTTTTCTTGGCTTCTAGGTGCTCGCTAAGAAAAGATTTTAATTTTATTTTTACCATTTCCAATGACTTTGGAAAACAATTTATATGATTTGGATCCACCGATTTGGATGGAGAACAATTTATATGACATTGTACTGATCCATCACTAATTCTCCCACTTTCCATACAGGCGGGAAGCTGAAATTTGGCGTGCTCATTCTTTGCGGTGTATTTACAAAAGTTGCAATCTTTTTCATAAACGAGGACCAGCGAAACGAACCAATCAGAATTGGCTGCTTATCGTTTAGTTACTCCGTTCATTGCTCCACGCTCTCGCGCTTTAGAGCTACATAATTTTCGTTTACATATAGTATATTAAATATTTTAAGCTCTTTCTAATTTGTTTATTTAAAAATATCACGATGTGGAAGTTTACGAACACTAGGGATTAGCATTAAAACATTAAGAATTAGCCAACGATATGAAATGAGTAGATCGCTCATGAGTAAAGCTCTAGATAAGGAAAGTACGGCAATCCTTTTCCGCGCCGCCCGCAGCTGCTGATTGGTAGAACGGGAGTCACGTGAGTTTGTCAGCCATTGTTGGCCCATACACAGCGATAGATATGTAAGGAAATGGGGATACAATATCCTGAAATCCTGACGCACTGCGTCAGTTTAGTAGGGTTCCTGGGGGTCTGATACAGAAATGTGACCTTACCTTTTTGTGTGTGAATTTTTATTTTATCAAGATATCATTTTTTCACAATTATAATTTTTGAAATTTTCTATCAAATTGATTTTATAAATTTTTTATCAAAATATAATTATCGAATAAATTTTTATATTTATATCAAAACTTGAATTTAACAATTCCTATTTTATTAAATTATATTTTGATAATTTCATAATTGTAATATTATTATTATTATAATTTAATAATATTTATAATTCAATAAAATTAAAATAAACTCTTAAATGGAAGTTTTGATATAAATATAAAAATTAACTTGATAAAAGCTTATTAAATTATTTTTTAATAAAAATTTATAAATTTATATTTTGACGAATAAAATTACAAAAAAACCTACATCTAGCATGTATTTTACAATTTATAAATTTATTCGTTTATTCTTTAACCCTTCATAATTGAGGTGAAAAACTAAAAACTTACTCTAGAGAAGTTAATTAAATCACCTCAACCTTATCGTTATTTATATAGAGAAAATTTTAATTAAAAACAAAATTTAAAGGAAAATCAACGTTTACAAAATTTATTGATTGTCAGTTAAATTTCCAAACGGTAATAATACGAAAAAATTTTTTAAAAATTGCATTTTAGCCGAATTTTAGAGTAAGTGTAACTCAATTGATAGGGTCAATTAGGCCAACAATGGCGGCGCGGAGGAGGTTTGCCGTACTTTCCTAATCTAGAGCTTTACTCATGAGCTGCTTTCAGCGCCACCAACGCGTCCCCATTTGAAAGCCTGTCGGCCATTGCTTTGGTTGGCAAAAAATGGCCTTCATCGTATGCTTACGTTTGAAGTTTGTGTAGACAAACAGTAAAACTCATTGCCGATTTCTTGTCTAGCTTTAAATTGTAGTAATAGATATATTAAAGGTTCACCACTGACCTTTCACAGGTGTGTTTTTATCTTTCTGCGTCTTAGAATGTTTTTCTCTTGTAAAAATCCTGGTCATCTTTTATACCATATTGATTGATACATAAAACATGTCGATATTTAACCATGTTACCGTCGTTTCAGTGATACCAGAATGATTGTTTAGAGGTATTTATGAAATTATATATCGCATTTATTAAAAAGCATCTAAATTTGGGAGAGGTCGCTTAAGAAATTTCAGTCTACAAGCACGACGTTGGTGGGGGGGGGGGATGCTTACTGAGCTGGCGACAAAGCGGATATATAGTAGTGGCGCTTTGGCTGGCGATGTTGTTCTGCCAACCACAGTTATGGCGCCTACACTAACAATAGAGATTAGTTCCACTTTTCGCCGCCTTCAAATTGCCCCAACGATGGCGGCCAAATAAGCTATCTACTCATTTCATATCGTTGGAATTAGCTGTCTCTCTAACATAGGAGAAAGTAATTAATCACCAGTACTTGCATCTGATTGGTTTCCACTCTGATACGAATAAAGATCATCGGTCTCCTTTTATGAAAAATAGTACGGGTACTTTCCATGTCCTATTGTAACATCCACGAGGCGAAGAAGCAGGTGTATCCCATAAAATGCATAGGTGTGTTTCGATAGGCTAACGGACGTCACGAGAGTAAGCTCTTCTCTCTCTTTGAAACGTTTTGATAGATTTTCGCGAGGTGGTCTCGCTCGTTTCGATAGAGCCGTGCTCCTCCGGAGGAGGCAATACCCAGAGACCGTTAAGGTAAGGAGATCTGGCGTTTGCTCATTTTCACATTCAAATGTGTGTAATGAGAATTCAGTGTAGAATTCAGCTTACCATTCAAACCTTTAGTTTCCCATTTGATCGTCACGCCATCTGGTTCAATATTAGCACATCTACAAGTACAATTCGTACGTGATGTCAACGTGCATTAACGGATTGTTATTATATGATGTTATACTACTAAACCCAAATTCCCCCTTCACTTCTTTCCTTATTCCTGATACACAATAATATTAAAAAACGACCTATTGTTTTTCTCCCCGGCAATTTCGGCATAATTTAGCGTCACATATCAAACGCGGGACAACATTCAATGCAGGAAGAGAATTGCTCGTAAATGGATATGACAGAAACAACCATCGATGATACGAAAGTGCGAAGTTTACCTCGACGCTTTCATCCGTCAATATCTATATACGAGCAATTCTTTTCGTGCATTGAATGTCGTCCGGTGTTCGATACTGTGACCATGGAAGAAGTAGAATTCTACTTCTTCCATACTGTGACGTAAAATTTATGCCGAAATCGTCGGAGAGGTTTGCACGGCAAAGCATTGTACACTTGAATTCAGAGAGAGTTACGAAAGACGGTTAAGTCTGATTTCATCGATTCGACGTTTGCAATACACGTGACTTGAAAAAGCGAAACCAAAACATTCAAACCGAAACTAACGCAGCGCCCTCTGAGTCAATAATATCACATCTTCGAATCCGAAAGCACTGATAAAGTAATAGAGTCATTATCCATATCTGAAAATTATTACACATTTTTCAGGCGAATCCTACGGAAGCTTTCGAGGTCATGCAGCTTCGTGAGAACCTATCCTGCTTGTTAAAAGATAGCGGCAACCATAGAAGATTTCTATGGATAGATTAGGGTATCGTCGTGTTCGTAGAGCTTATGACCATGAGCTTATGACATGATACTGCAACATGTCGATGTCTGCTTTTAAGAACGTCAACGGAAAATTACATTTAGTGCTGTCATTGGAACAAAAATAACCCGTAATAAAGAAGAAATCTCTGAAACAGCACCTGAATAAATCGCAAAAACCGAAAATGGAACAGCCCTTGAACATAGTTAACATGGTTGTCGCGACTCTCTCTTTAACTCAGTGGCCACTGTTTCACACTTAGCTCTTGCTAGGTCCGTAAGACTATCGAAACACGCCCTCAGTAAACGGGGAAAGATTTGCTATACAATTCCGGCCTTTGCTTTCTGTTTGGAACACACGGGGTTGGCCAGGTACTTTAGTAGAAAATAAAATGCGTAGATTAAGTTTCAAAGTGTACAGGAGAATCATATCCGTTTTTTCCCAAAATTGATTTCTTTCACGTTTAATAATCCACTTTGAAACTTCGTTGATACGCATTATAAAACTGTTACGGTAATTTAGCATATCAGAATTAATTATAGAACGGTATTACGTTTTCTAATTCTTTCTATCCCATCTTTTATATGTAACTAATATTTTCTAATATATTATTTATTTTTGTAGTTTTTTTGCAATCTAAGCGAAGTGATAATTCGTTTAATCGCCAAGGAAACGAAGAACAAGCTGCCGCTTATCTTGGACACCCACTTGATTTTAATGAGAATTGGCAAGGTACTCTGAAAAACGATTTGCCCTTAAATGAATATAGAAAGAAGTTAAAGCAGACAGACCAAATATCATTAACAGGAAATGCACTACTTCCAACTGATTTCTATTCCAATTTTTATGACGAAAACCGAGATGACGCTTACGATCAAAACGAATACCTGACTTCTTCCCTGGATTTAATGGATCTTTTACGTAAAAAGTCTTTTCTTGATTTCCCGCCATATCCGGATTATAACGAGTTTCATTCGTATTCACAGTCATTACAATTTCCTCCGCCTTATGAAAAGTGGCTAACATTCCCGATATCTCCTGATCTAAGTTCATATTTTGCTTATTCGTACATCACACCTCCAGATATATTGCAAGAATATTCAATTGAGGATTATTTGAATAGCGAAGCACGTGACAGATTACACCTAGAGCAATTCAAGCACGAAATAGACACTGAATTTCAAAATGTTAACAGAATGCGTCTGCGACGACAATTCGAAGAACCAATATTGAATATCCCATTTAATGCAGAGTCTGAGCAAGCTCGTTTAGATCGTCTACAGCATGGGTTGGATAACCAATCGCTTAAATCAATGTTTAAAACTCCGAATTTTTATTTAGATGGGCACTTAATAAATCCGCAAGAAAATGGTGAACATGAATTAAATACATTTAATTCCCCTTCCGATGTGAAAAAGGAAGCCAGAGGAGATTTATTAAGTAATGAAAAAACAGCTAATATGCATTTAACATATTTATACCCTTCATATCCGATATGGAATGACATGGATATATCTAATAATTTTGAGGTTTTATATGACAAGGGATTACTGAATAACGTAGAACGGATCAGTAATATTCATTCGCCGTATTATATGGGAATGTCGAGTAATTTAGAAACACCAACATATGTGCAATTGCTGAATCTAAAAGATTTTAATAATGATATGTATGAGCCGGAGAGAATGTACCAACAAGGTTTTGAACGTGCGTTTTCAAATCCTGTTTATGATACCCCAGAACCAGTAAATTTTCCTGTACAAACCGTATTGGCGTTATTATCTATTTTAAGCACTCCTGGCAATACTATTCTCTTTCTAGATAAAGACGGCGATGATATATTTACATTACAAGAACGATTCCAGACGAATAATCAAGAAAGCTCTCTCCCTCTAATGTATTTGCCGTATTTATATCACAGTAGCAATAACCCTGCAAAAATATTCACAAATGTTATGTCCGAATTCCATGACTTTATGGAAGATACAGTTCATTCAACTAATATTTATCCGAGAATATTAGGTCTAACTTTAAAAAATGACATTTCAAAAATCGGGTTTGATAACTATAATATCCCAAGCAAAGCAATGTATTCTGCAGACAAAGAATTTTTTAATGAACAAATTATAAACTCATTTCTCTTAATAAGCGAATTGAATAAGCAAAAGCTATACAATGAATTTTATGTTTATCCCATGGAAAATGGTATACCATTAGGAAATCCCGCACCAATGATTGAATTTCAGAAAATGTATTCTGCTGAATTAGATGATTTTTATGAGGAAGATAGTTTCATGATTCCAAATGCATTTCGATATATTAATGATCGGGTGGTCGAGGAATTTTACTTCCCATGGTTTCTATCGTCTGCTTCTTTAAAATCTGTGATTCCATCTGATCTGAATGTAAAA
The DNA here is from genome assembly GCA_023313115.1 of Rhysida immarginata. Lineage (NCBI taxonomy): Eukaryota > Metazoa > Arthropoda > Chilopoda > Scolopendromorpha > Scolopendridae > Rhysida > Rhysida immarginata. The sequence goes on from JAHWFO010081983.1 coordinate 1,073,045, forward strand.
TTACTGAATAATAACTTTCCATCTTTCTTAAGGAGAAGTTTATTTCCAGCAAAATTATTAGAAGAAATAAACAATTATATAGGTATTATTCAACATTATAACGATATGACCAGGAATTTAAATGAAGGAATCAGCCCCAAAATAGATACAATGCAATCTGGACATTCTTATTCAAATAATAATCAGGATGAAGGTTATTCTTCAGAAATCTACGTTTATCCAGAATTGTTTTCTTACACTAACGTTAAAAAATCTGATAGGAAAATTGAAGAACAGGATAGATCCTTTGATCCACGTTGGGTTTTTCCTTCACTAAAAACTGTTCATTTTACAAATCGCCTGAACGACCCACTATATTTGTATTTCTCTGATAATTTAAACATAATGAAAATACAAAAGTTGTTGTTCCTAAAATATTATAACATTTTTCAGATTTTCGGCGATATGATTGACGAAATGATAGAAAATTTTTTGTATGTTTTTCCCAAAGGTATTAATTTTAATTTAGTGCCACGACATAGTACAATAAGTCCCGAGTGGGATAATGATCATGAATATTATGCCGATAGTATAACTGACCTTAATGAAGAACAGTTGTATCTCATGCCACAACGTTCTCAATATTCAGGCTCTGTTTTCTATGATACAGATAATGCACTTCAAAAAAATGCTAAATTTTTAGATACCATCATAAAGAACACCCGTATTCCACCAATAAAGTTCGCTTATCTCGCTGAATATTCAGAAAAATACAACGATGAATTATCAGATGCTCCCCCATTTTCACAACCATATTCAATTTTAAATGAAATACCAATAAGTTTTCTACACCATAAAATGCCAAACGTTTCACCTTTAAAACACTTACTGGAACTTAGATTTTTTTTGCCTACTGTTACCGAATTACCGAATAATTTTCTTGATGAGATTAACAGAAAATATGCGTATTCTACTACACAAAAGTTATCGAACGATGTTCCATTTTATGAAGAAAACTTGCTGCTATCTAAAGAACAACTTTCTTCTTTTTGGTTCAACAGATATCTCTATTTACACCTTGGTAATGGCGAGGATTTTAATTCTGAGACTGTTTCCTCTGATTTGGTAGATCCACATTTTACTCTGTATAGTAATTTACCCAATTCACTAATGCCGACGTCATTAGTAGTAAATAAGCCGATTTTGCAGCCTTTTATGAGATTTCCAGATTCAGTTAATATCATAAAGGAATCCGTAACTGAGGAACAGCTGAAATTTATTAATAGGAATTTGCTTGCTAATATTTTTTACAACAACAGAATAGACTTTCTCGACGAACAAACTCCAAAAATTAATCCATATTTTTTATTAAATTTTATTTATTCCCATCAACAGGCACTGCAGTCTCAACTGCAAAATTTTTTAGAAGAATTACTCAGTGTTGACACAAAAAATTACGAGAATAATTATTTTCCATGGACTCTGGGACAACTCTTTTCAAACACATACGAGCCAAGAAATATAAATTTCTTTTCAGAAAGGAGCATTAATCGCATTTTTCCTTACCTTTCGCCATCACCGCAGAAATTTTTAAATTCTGAAAACCCCCTTGATAAATTCTTTGGAAATCCAGAAGCATCCATACCAATGTTCAAATATATGCACAAAAATGGTGAAATGTATAAAAATATATTACCAAATAAACTTACTCAGTCTAATATGGAAAACGATATGTACCCACAACAAATCTTATATCCGGTTATGGCATCAAGTAAGATATAATTTATATCTTTTTTTTTAAATATTCATTCCAAGATAAGCATATACAATTATTCTTTTTGTTAATTTATAGAGTTCAAGGGCCAGTATTTATTAAACGATGAAACATACTTCGATAAACCATCAAATTTAATACAAATTTCTTTTCCTTACGATGCTAATGAAGAGATGCATTTAAATATATTACAATCAGAAAACCTCGCTAATTCTAAAAAAGGAAAATACAATCTACAGAAAGATGATTTAATATATCCTTCATATTCCCGTCATGATAGGCCTTATATCTCTCGGAATTTAAAGTTAACGGAATTACATCCGAAGACAGGCCGAAGTCCGTTGATTTCCAACACCTTTTCCATCCATGATAAACAAAGATGTAGACACGAAGGAGTATCCACTTACGAATCAAATGAAATGTTTGAAAATGGTATGTTTTATTATTTTGTTAATTTTCAAAAGAATACAACTCCAAAATAGCAGCTTGCTTTAATTATGAAAGGAGCGCAAGCAGCATTTAGAAGGAAAGAAACTTAGATTGAAATCACATCAATTAAATGAAGCCATATATCCTTTTCTCTAATTACAATGCTGCTTCCTCCACTATCATTGGTTTCTTCATAATGATTCGCCTTTTCTTATAAATTTCAAAACCATACAACCACAAATATTCCTCTACTAGCAGAGGACCCGCCGTTGCCCGGGATAAACAGAATAATCTCCAGAAGTTAATTATAACTCCAAATGGGTTAAATAATAACCCAATCAATACAACACATAGCGATGGGGCTATCCATTCTAAGAAAAATGCGAAAAATAGGAATACTAGGTGATATACCGGGACTTTATTTACCTCTTGATATAGATCTTCACCACCAGGAAACATCACTGGGTACTTTAGACCCAAGTTTTTCTTCCCCTTAACGTAGAAGCTCTCATACTCTCTTGCAATATTCGAAACTCCCGTTGTTCAGATGTTTTCAATGGTCGTATAAATATTTCTATTATAGCTCCAGAGTTTCTCTGACCAAAACCCATTCTTGACACTTGTCATCTGGATGTTTGATAGGGAGTTCAAGGGAGACAGGTGTGACTCCTTTTTCTCCTCAGTATATGCTTCCTTATTTAGGCCTGCCACTTTATGCTCATTATTAATAATTATTAGAAACGAACGTTCAATCATCGCAATAACATCGTCTCAGTTTCCAAAATGTTCTCATTCAAACAGAATATAGTCATAATGTATTTTTATGAATTGTTTGGATCGGCTGTGCTACAAAATAAACTTTAGATGTACACTTGATGTTGTTGCAAATCCCACTCTTCTCTCGATGTCTTGAAGCAAAACTTGGCGACTCATCACTTCGTATAGTGTAGCGGTCGCCGAGTCTTCTATTTACTTGCTTACCATTTACACAATACACCACGGAGCTAAAAGAGTGCTTCCTCTGTTGTCTTTCCGCTCTTTCTCAATAGTCTGCTAACTCTCCATTATTTCCAGTTACTGATCATTTCTAAATATTTTCAAGAATTTTTTAAGTACTAAGAACTCTCTTTTCTAAGAAAAGCCTGAATAACAGGAATTCTATGCATTGTTACAAATTGAAACTTATATATATTGCAGAAACTTTTCCTTGCATTGTTGTTCATGAGATATATATTGTTGGTCCGTGCAGAGTGTTTTGAAACTGCGTGTTAAACCATGATTGATAACTATTGTTGAAGAAATTTTGCCTTGCATTGTTGGTCATCAGGTATTTCTCATTAATATTCCCTAGCATAACTATGAATATCGATTTTTTATCGAAAATTAGTATTTTTCCGAAATCTGAGGTAGACAGTGACCTTGCTCATGCTTTGAAGGTCAATTATGCAAAATTTCATCAAGTTCGGAATAAAACTGTAGATTTGTAAGAAAAACAAACCCACAAACACATCCACAAACAAACATCCTTCTTTATATATATAGACTAGCAGAGGACCCGGCGTTTCCCGGGATAATTACGCTTGTACGTAAACAGAACAACCTCAAAAAGCAAAATTAAATCTCCAAATTTTTTAAATAATAACTCAATCACTACAATATAGAGCGAAGGGACTATCCATTCTAAGAAAAATCCGAAAAGCAGGAATTTATCTCTTCACTTAAAAAGTCTATTCCAGGTGATATACCGGGACTTAATTTACCGAAATAAAATTTTTTAAAGGCTCATAATGGATGGACCTCACCAAGGATGCCTTCTAGTCTAAATAAATTTTTACCTCCGTAATTTTAATTTAGATGTACACTTGATGTTGTGGCAATTACCTTTCTTCTTTCGATGTCTTGAAGCATAAATTGGCCAATCATCACTTTGTGTAGTCTAGCTGCCGCCGATTCTTCTATTTACTTACTTACTATATGCTCAATACAGCACGGAGCTAAAAGAGTGCTTCCATTATCGTCTTTCACTCTTTCTCAATAGTCTGCTAACTCATTATCTCCATTACCGATCATTTTTAAAGATTTTCAAGAAGTTGTTAAGTACTAAGAATTCTCTTTTCTAAGAAAAACCTGAAAAACAGGAATTCTATGCATTGAATTCTATATTGCACAAACATTGCCTTGCATTGTTGGTCATGAGACATATATTGTTGATCCTTGCAAAGTGTTGCTGCATTGCGTGTTGACACCATTGTTGATACCTATTGTTGCACAAACTTTTATTTGCATTGCTGGTGATGAGATATATATTGTTGGTCCGTGCAGAGTGTTTGTGAATTACTTGTAGATACCATTTTCTTCTTTCTATCTATCTATCTATATATATAATAAAGAATGTTTGTGGGTCTGTTTGTTTGTTTGTGGGTTTTTTTATTTTCTTATGCAAATCTACAGTTTTATCCCAATCTTGATGAAATTTTGCATACTTGACCTTCAAAGCATGAGGAAGGCCACTATCTACCTCAGATTTCTGAAAAATAATAATTATTGATAAAGAATTGATATTCATAGTTATGGCAGGGCATATTGATGAGAAATATCTCATGACCAACAACGCAAGGCAAAGTTTGTGCAACAATAGGTATCAACAATGGTATAAACACGCAATGCACAAACACTCTCCACGGACCAACAATATATATCTCATGACCAACAATGCAAGGAAAAATTTGTGCAACAGTAGGTATCAGCAATGGTATAAACACGCAATGCACAAACACTCTGCACGGACCAACACTATATATCTCATGACCAACAATGCAAGGAAAAGTTTGTGCAACAATTGGTATCAACAATTGTATAAACACGCAATCCACAATTAGTAGGCAGGGATCAACAATATATATCTCATGACCAACAATGAAGGCAAAGTTTGTGGAACAACAGGTTTGAACTATGGTATCAACACGCAATTAACCCATAACAATGAGCCAAAATGATGATGCAATGATAGAAAGTTCTTTTCAAAGAATTATAACAATGAACATAAAATGATGATGCAACGACAGAACATTCGTTTCCAAGAAGTATAACAATGAACATAAATGATGATGCAATGATAGAAAGTTCTTTTCAAAGAATTATAACATTGAACATAAAATGATGATGCAATGATAGAACATTCGTTTCCAAGAATTAGTAACAATGAACAAGAAATAGATAAAATAGACGATAAAGATAGGCAGTATCTCTCGTCAGACGATTGGGAAACGTGTGTATGTGTTTCTTTGTGTGTGTGTCTGTGTGTGTGTGTGTGTGCGTGTGTGTGTGTGTTCGTGTATTTGGCACGTTTTTGCCGTGCATAACCTATTACAGTTTATTTCCAAAAAACACATGAGTTTATTTAAGTTCTTGAGATTGTTCTGTTTGCCTACTGTGTAATTATCCCGGGCAATGCTGGGTCCTCTGCTAGTTGTTGATAGTTATTGTTGCAAAAACTTTGTCTTGCATTGTAGGTCATGAGATATTTCTCATTAATATGCCCCGCCATAACCATGAATACCGATTTTTTTTTTATCAATAATAATTATTTTTTCGAAATCTGAGGTAGACAGTGACCTTCTTCATGCTTTGAAAGTCATGTATGCGAAATTTTATCAAGATCGGAATAAAACTGTAGATTTGTATAAAAACAAACAAACAAACATCCTTCTTTATATAGATAGAAGTAGATACTTGCAGAGGTACCCGGCGTTGCCCGGGATAATTGTTACACTTGTAGGTAAACAGAACAATCTCAAAAAATTAAATTAAAACTTTCTGGTGGTAAAATAATAACTTAAACAATGCAACACAGAGCAAGGGACTTTGCTATTCTACAAAAAATGCGAAAAACAGGAATTCTAGGTGATATACTGGGACTTTATCTAAACTCTTCTTGACTTGCCTGGCCACTGCAGAACATCATCAGATACTTTAGACTCAAGACTTTCTTGACCTTGACGTAGAAGCTCTTATACCATCTTTCTCTATTCGAAACTCCCGTTGATCAAATGTTTCAAATGCCCATATAAATATTTCAGTTTTAGTTGAAGAGTTACTCTGACCAATACTCGTTCTTTCTCTTCCCTTTCCAGGTACATAAATTTTTGCCAGCCGTCTGGACGTTTGATAGGGAACTCATGGGAGACACGCGTGACTCCTTTGCCTCACCAATAGATGCTGAATTATTGATGTTCTGTCACTGCATCAATTTACGCTCATTATTAATAATTCTTGGAAACGAACGTTCTGTCATCGCATTATAAGTATCTCAGTTTCCAAAATACACACATTCCCACAGAATATAGTGAAAATGTGTTTTTATAAAATGTTTAGATCTGATGTGCTACCAAATAAGTTATGTGATAACCCCTGTGTGGCTCGGATTTTTTTTTCAGATTAAATTTTGCCATATCTTAAAAATAACAAACATGAAAACGCATAGAATTAATACAGTATAAATTCTTAACGAAAATTCGAAAAAAAAAATTCTAAAGGCTCACAATGGATGGTCCTCTGCAAGGATGCCACTGCTAGTCTAAATAATATCTTACTCATGTAATCTTACTTCAGATGTAGACCTGATGTTGTTGCAATTCCCACTCTTCTCTCGATGTCTTGAAGCAATACTTGGCTATTTATCCCTTTGTGTAATCTAGCGGTCGCCCATTCTTCTATTTACTTACTTCCCATTTGCTCATTACAGCACGGAGCTAAAGGAGTGCTTCCTTTGTCGTCTTTCCATTCTTTCTCAATAGTCTGCTAAGTCTCCATTATCTCAAGTTACTGATGATTTAAGAAATTGTTAAGTACTAAGAACTCTCTTTTCTAAGAAAAGGCTGAATAACAGGAATTCTATGCATTCTTACAAAATTAAACTTATCAGTATTGCAGAAACTTTGCCTTGCATTATTGGTTCTAAGATAGATAATGTTGAACCTTGCATAGTGTTGGAGTACCGCGTGTTGATACCATTGCTGATAAGCATTGTTGCACAAACTTTGCCTTGCATTATTGAATATGAAACATTTCTAATTAATACGAGGGGAGTTCAATAAGTAATGCAACACATTTTTTTCTGAAAAAGAAGGTTGTTTAATTCAGCATTCACCATGTCTACACCATGTTATTCCCTAATCTTTTAGCTACACAACACTATTTTTCAACGTAAACTACAGCCTCCAAATCCTAGGCCAAAACACTCGGAAAAATCCAAACTGCGCGGGCTCACGCGAGCGAGACCAAGAGGGCAAAAAAAAACCAACTCAAGTAACAATAATTACAACGAGCGCAAAATTCTATTAGCAAAAACTCGCGACTTGGCAAATAAGAAAAGAATGAAAAGAATATTATTAAATTAATACGAGGGTAGTTCAATAAGTAATGCAACACTTTTTTTTCTGAAAAAGGGGTTTGTATTATTCAGCATTCAAATACACCATGTTATTCCCTAATCATTTAGCTACACAACACTTTTTTTCAACGTAAACTCCATTCAATGCTGCCAGATCACTGTAGACATTCTTTAAGCGTCTATGAATATCTGAGATGCCCTGGTTCTCCGCCAAAAGAAACTCAATCACTACCCATTGCTTGGAATGCACTTCCATTGCAGACGAGAGTTTAACAGCTCACTATAGCGCTGCCAATGAGACCAGGCGGAAATCTTTACGAGAATCTTTACGAGACAAGGCGGAAATGAATGAAACTATTCCACAAGAAATGTCCAGTTTTTTCAACCAAAATTGGCCGAGATAAAAAATGTTTTGCATTACTTATTGAAGTCCCCTCGTATATCTCGCCATAAACATGAATATCGATTTTTTTATCAATAATTATTACTTTTTTGAAATCTAAATTAAACAGTGACCTTCCTCATAGTTTGAAAGTCAAGAATGCAAAATATCATCAAGAACGGAATAAAACTGTAGATTTGTATAAAAAAACAAAACCACAAATGAACAAACCCACAAACACCCTTCTTTTTTCTATTAATATAACTAGCAAAGTTACCCGGCATTGCCCGGGATAAATACACTTGCAGGAAAACAGAACAATCTCAAAAAATTAATTTAAATTTTGTAATATCTTAAAAATAAACATATGAAAATGCTTAGAATTAAGACAGTAAAAATTCCTAATAAAAATTGGAAATTTTTTTTTTAAAGGCTCACAATGGCTGGACCCGTCCAAGGATACCACTGCTAGTCTAAAAAATTTATTACTCATGTAATCTCACCTCAGAGGTACACTTGATGTTGTTGCATTTTCCACTCTTCTCTCGATGTGTTGAAGCAAAACTTGGCCTCATCACTTTGTGCAATCTAGCGGTCGCCGATTCTTCTATTTACTTGCTTCTCATTTGCTCAATACAGCATGGAGCTAAAAGAGTGCTTCCTCTGTCTTCCTTCCACTCTTTCTGTTTCAATAGTCTGCTAACTCTCCATTATCTCCAGTTAATGATCAATTTTAAATATTTTCGAGGAATTGTTAAGTACTAAGAACTCTCTTTTCTAAGAAAAGCCTGAATAACAGGAATTCTATGCTATGTTACAAATTGAAACTTATCCATATTTCATCATCATTTTATGTTCATTGTTATAATTCTTGGAAAGATTGCTTTAACATTGCATCATCATTCTGTGCTCATTGTTATTGGTGCATTGCATGGTGACACGATTGTTGATACCTATTGTTGCACAAACTTTGCTCTGTATTGTTGGTCACGAGATATTTCTCATTATTATGGCTTGCCATAACCATGAATATCGATTTTTTATCGATATTTATTATTTTTACGAAATCTTATATATATAGAAGAAGGATGTTCGTTTGTTTGTTTGTTTTAAATACAAATCTACAGATATATTCCGATCTTGATAAAATTTCGCATACATGACCTTCAAAGCATGAGGAAGGTCACTATCTACCTCAGGTATCGTAAAAATTTATAATTATCAATAAAAATCTGATATTCATGGTTATGGAAGGGCATATTAATTAGATATATCTCATGACCAAAAATGCAAGGCAAAGTTTTTTGCAATAATAATATCAACAATGGTATCAACACGCAATTCACACTACGGTTGGACCAGCAACAGATATCTCATGACCAAAATTGCAAGACAAAGTTTGTGCAACAATAGGCCCGTCCTGTTCGCATCAACAATGGTCTCATTGCGCAATTTACCAATAACAATGAGCACACAATTATTCAAAGAATTATAACAATGAACATAAAATGATGATGCAATGACAGAGTTATAACAAAAAATTATTTAGACTAGAAGCCATCCTTGGGTATTTTCAGTAAATCAAGTCCGGGTATATCACCTAGAATGGATTTTGTCAGTAAAGAGGTAAATTCCTGTCTTTCGGATTTTTCCTAGAATGGATAGTCCTTTCGCTCCATATAATAGTGATTGAGTTAATATTTAACCAACTTGAAGATTTAATTTAGTTTTTTGAGGTTGTTCTGTTTACTTTCAAGCATATATATCCCGGGTAGCACGGGGTCGTCTGCTGGTCTTTCTATATATATTAAGAAGGATGTTTGTTTGTTTGTGGGTTTGTTTGTGGGTTTGTTTGTTTGTTTGCTTGTTTGTTTTTTATACAAATCTACAGTTTTATTACAAGATCTTGATTACATTTCGCATACATGACCTTCAAAGCATGAGGAAGGTCACTGTCTGCCTCAGATTTTGCAAAAATAATAACTATTGATAAAAAATCGTTATTTATGGTTATGGCAGGCCATATTAATGAGAAATATGTCATGACGAACAATGTAAGACAAAGTTTTTGCAATAATAAGTATCAACAATGGTATCAACACGCAATTCACAAACACTCTGCATGTATATCTCATGACAACGTTGCGACAACAAAATAGAAGAATAGGCGGCCGCTAGATTACACAAAGTACTGAATGGTCAATTTTTATTAAAAGACATCGAAAGACGAAAGAAAATAGCAACAACATCAAGTGTAAATCTAAAGTGAGATTACGTGATTAAAATGTATTTAGACTAGAAGGCATCCTTGGAGAGGTCCATCCATTGTGAGCCTTTAAAATTTTTTTTTCCCACAAATCAAGTCCCGGTATATCATCTAGAATGGACAATTCCTGTCTTTCGGATGTTTCTTAGAATGGATAGTCCCTTCGCTCTATATTGCAGTGATTGAGTTATTATTTAATCAATTTGGAGGTTTAATTTTGCTTTTTGAGGTTGTTCTGTTTACCTACAAGCGTAATTATCCAGGGCAACGCCAGATCCTCTGCTAGTTCTATATATATAAAGTAGGATTTTTTTTGTTTGTAGGTTTGTTTGTTTGTTTCTTTGTTTGTTTTTTATACAAATCTACAGTTTTATTCCGATCTTGATAAAATTTCCGCATACATGATCTTCAATGCATGAGGAAGATCACTGTCTACCTCAGATTTCGATATTCGTGGTTATGGCAGGGTATATAAATGAGAAGTATCTCATGACCAACTATGCAAGGCAAAGTTTGTGCAACAATAGGCCCGTCGTGTTCACATCAACAATGGTATCAACGCGCAATTAACCAATAACAATAAGCACAAAATGATGATGCAATGATAAAGCAATCCTTTTCAAAATTATAACAATAAACATAAAATTATGATGCAATAATGATAAGTTTCAATTTGTAACAATGCATAGAATTCCTGTTATTCAGGCTTTTCTTAGAAAAGAGAGTTCTTAGTAATTTCTTGAAAATCTTTAAAAATGATAAGTTACTGGAGATAATTAGAGTTAGCAGACTATTGAGAAAGAGTGGAAAGACGACAGAGGAAGCACTCCTTTAGCTCCGTGCTGTATTAGGCAAATGGGAAGCAAGTAAATAGAAGAATCGGCGAGCGCTAAGACTACACAAAGTAATGAATGGCCAAGTTTTGCTTCAACACATCGACGGAAGAGTGGAAATTGCAACAACATGAAGTGTACATCTGAAGTAAGATTACGTGAATAAGAATTTATTTAGACAAGCAGTGGCATCCTTCCATTGTGAGTCTTTAAAAATTTTTTGGTTGAATTTTCATTAAGAATTTTTACTGTATTAATTCTAAGCATTTTCATGTGTTTATTTTTAAGTTACTGCAAAATTTAATTTAATTTTTCTGGATTTTTCTGTTTACCTACATGTGTAATTATCCCGGGCAACGCCGGGTACCTTTGCTAGTTATATATAGATAGTGCAGGATTTTGAGGATTAATTAACCAGATTCAGAATATTTAGATTAAATATGCAAATGAGTTATTTATATTCGCGCTCATAGATTCAGAATTTAAGATTTTATATAGAGTTTTAGAAGAATTTTAATGCAAAAACATTTAAATAAAGTTTATAATTGTCTTAATTATTTTTTCTGCGTGGGTTTTAGAGTGGCCAAAAGAGAACCAAGTTTTAGTGTTTGACAGAGGGAGAAAGTGAGAGTCATTTTACACATCATTGTGTTGCTTATTTGAATCATATTCAAGGACCGAAAGAGTATTGCTTGTGTTAGGCAAGCAAATAGGAGAACCGGATCATAAGATAGAAAGCACGAAAGACGAATGTAAGGATTGAACTTTAGAATCTGAGGGAGCAAAGAGACGAGCAACGATCACGTGATTTGCCAAAGAGTTTGTTAATATAGAATCAGTTGGGAGAGGTGTCTACAGACATTAATTGACAAGGGGATTCACATTTTTTGTGAATGTTGACAAGTGTTTGATTGACTGTCGAAATCGAAATTGTTTTGTCAGTAATGCTAAGTGCGAAAAATAGTCAGTAGCCGTGTGACGACTCCCGTGACCAAGTGTATGGATTGAAAACTCCCAGGTTTAAAAATGATTCGGCTTCAATCTGTTAAAACATTTGTTTCCAGTTGGGAAATTCTAAATTGTATTTTAATATCAGTTTTAGTTAGATAAATTATTAAGAGCGGCACCTAAATCAAACAGTTAGAGGATTAATAGTGTTAGTTCCAGAATGCAAACCGAGCCCCAAGAGGTACCCAGCTCCATTATTAGAAGCAAGAGATGGCCCACCTACGAGTTAAATCGTGGACGAGACGAGACGACCCCTCCCTGCAGCCAGGACCGATGTAGAAGAGAGGACGACAGCGATTCCCGAGCAGACAGATTGAGAAAACATGGTACAGCCTGATTTCACTTATGTCTCAATGGCCAATTCTTTGATCCTTTATACATTTACCTGTCAGAATATTAATTTATTATTATTTTGGATGGGAAAGGATTAGTTGATCCAATTAGTGGAAAAGCCAGATACACTTTCATTAAGAAACTAGTTTATTGTACCGAAGTGAAATTTATATTCTCATTAATTTCTATCCTAATCCCGTCAAATTGTTTTAAGAATATTCTTTAGTTTTCAGATAACGTCATCCGTTTCAAATCTTTTGTATTGGATTATATTTCATTGTCACTACTTTGTAGCTAATTCAGTTACGTTAGTTTTCATTGAGAAAGCATTAAGGCATTTACAGTCTGATTACGTGTTTATTGTAACTATTAATTGTTAATTAATTATCCAATCATTGCAACTTACTTAAGGCACTAATTGTCTAAATTTAATGGTTTATATTACGATTCAAGTAAAATCATAATACTTAGTTTAATACATAATTTACAGTAACTTCCAGAAATTAATGATTATTTTTTTGTAAGTCTTAATAGACGGAATTCATACATTGACATATTCCTTTATGGTTTACCTCATTAGTTGCCAACCTAATCTTTAATTAAAATCATGTTTCATTTTTGATACTTTACAAGGAACCTAATTAATACAGTTTCATACTTAATTATAAATTGAATTTCATTATTCCTGAACCTAGAATTGAAACGTACCTTATTTGCAATTTATTATCATCTTATCATTATCAATTACCTTACATTTCAAACGTTATTATTTTATACATTTTGTTACATATTGAATAGGCTTTGTTTTATTTGTTAAGTCAGTTTAAGTGCCTATTCTTTCCTCTTTGGCCGACCAGTGTGCGGAGGTATTAGTATGTAAATGGGATAACTTTAAACTTTATCATAAATAAATATTGTGAATATTGAGAATTCTTCAATTACTGTGGATAACGACATAATCTTTAAGACGATAACCTCTTGTCCAACACTGGATTTTATTCCGCATATACATATTTCGAACTCTTTGAGTTCATTATACAATTGATTACTTGGCATTGAATAATAAACTCAAAGAGTTCGAAATACGTAAATGCGGAATATAATCCAGTTGTGGACAAGAGGCTGTCGTCTTAAAGATTATTGTGAATATTAAATTCACTGGCGCAGTCCTTTTCATAACTTATTCTAATCAGTTACTCGACCATCTTCTATATCTATCTATATATATAAAGAAGGATGTTTGTGGGTGGTTGAGTGGGTGAGTCTGTTTGTCTGTATGTTTTTTATACAAATCTACAGTTTTATTCCGATCTTGATAAAATTTCGCATACATGACCTTCAAAGCATGAGGAAGGTCACTGTCTACTTCAGATTTCAGAAAAATAATAATTATCGATAAAAAATCCATATTCATGGTTTTGGCAAGGCATATTAATGAGAAATATGTCATGACCAACAATGCAAGGCAAAGTTTGTACAACAATAGATATCAACAATGGTATCAGCACGCAATTCACAAACACACTGCATGAACAAACAATATATATCTCATGACCAACAATGCAAGGCAAAGTTTGTGCAACAATAGGCCCATTGTGTTCGCATCAACAATGGTATCAACGCGCAATTCACCAATAACAATGAGCACAGGATGATGATGTAATGTTAAAGCAATCTTTCCAAGAATTATAACAATGAACATAAAATGATGATGTAATATGGATAAGTTTCAATTTGTAACAATGCATAGAATTCCTGTTATTCAGGCTTTTCTTAGAAAAGAGAGTTCTTAGTACTTAGCAATTTCTTGAAAATCTTTAAAAATGATGAGTAACTGGAGATAATGGAGAGTTAGCAGACTATTGAGAAAGAGTGGAAAGACGACAGTTAGTTCCGTGATGTATTGAGCAAATGGGAAGCAAGTAAATAGAAGAATCGGCGAGCGCTAGAATGCACAAAGTGATGAATGGCCAAGTTTTGCTTCAACACATCGAGAGAAGAGTTGAAATTGCAACAACACTAAGTATACATCTGAGGTAAGATTACGTGAGTAAGAAATTATTGGAGAGTTCCATCCATTGTGAGCCTTTAACATTTTTTTTTCAAATTTAAATTAAGAATTTTTACTGTATTAATTCTAAGCATTTTTATGGGTTTATTTTTAAGATATTGCAAAATTTAATTTAATTTTTGGAGATTGTTCTGTTTACATCCAAGCGGAATTATCCCGGGCAACGCCGAGTACCTTTGCTAGTCTTCAATATATATAAAGAAGGATGTTTGTGGGTTTGTCTGTATGTTTTTTATACAAATCTACAGTTTTATTCCGATCTTGATAAAATTTCGCATACATGACCTTCAAAGCATGAGGAAGGTCACTGTCTCTTCAGATTTCGAAAAAATAATAATTATCGATAAAAAAATCGATATTCATGGTTATAGCAGGGCATATTAATGAGAAATATCGCATGACCAACAATGCAAGACAAAGTTTTTGCAACAATGGTATCAACACGCAATTCACAAACACTCTGCATGGACCAACAATATATATCTCATGACCAACAATGCAAATAATAGTTTGTACAACAATAGGTATCAACAATGGTTTCAACACGCAATTCACTAATAACCATGAGCTCAAAATGTTGATGCAATGATAAAGCAATCCTTTCCAAGAATTATAACAATGAACATAAAATGATGATGCAATATGGATAAGTTTCAATTTGTAACAATGCATAGAATTCCTGTTATTCAGGCTTTTCTTAGAAAAGAGAGTTCTTAGTACTTAACAATTTCTTGAAAATCTTTAAAAATGATCAGTAAATGGAGATAATGGAGAGTTAGCAGACTATTGAGAAAGAGTGGAAAGACGACAGAGGAAGCACTCCTTTAGCTCCGTGATGTATTGAGCAAATGGGAAGCAAGTAAATAGTAGAATCCGCGACCGCTAGACTGCACAAAGTTATTAATGGCCAAATTTTGCTTCAACACATCGAGAGAAGAGTGGAAATTACAACAACACTAAGTATACATCTAAGGTAAGATTACGTGAGTAAGAAATTATTTAAAATAGCATTGGCATCCTTGGAGAGGTCCAGCCATTGTGAGCCTTTAAAAAGATTTTTTTCGAATTTTCATTAAGAATTTTTACTGTATTAATTCTAAGCATTTTCATGTGTTTATTTTTAAGATATTGCAAAATTTAATTTAATTTTTTGAGATTGCTCTGTTTACATCCAAGTAATTATCCCGGGCAACGCCGGGTACCTTTGCTAGTCTATCTATATATTATAAAGAAGGATGTTTGTGTGTGGGTTGGTGGGTCTGTTTGTATGTTTTTTATACAAATCTACAGTTATATTCCGATCTTGATGAAATTTCGCATACTTGACCTTCGAAGCATGAGGAAGGTCACTGTCTACCTCAGATTTCGGAAAAATAATAAATATCGATAAAAACTCGATATTCATGGTTATGGCAAGGCATATTAATGAGAAATATGTCATGACCAACAATGCAAGGCAAAGTTTGTACAACAATAGATATCAACAATGGTATCAGCACGCAATTCACAAACACACTGCATGAACAAACAATATATATCTCATGACCAACAATGCAAGGCAAAGTTTGTGCAACAATAGGCCCATTGTGTTCGCATCAACAATGGTATCAACTCGCAATTCACCAATAACAATGAGCACAGAATGATGATGTAATGTTAAAGCAATCTTTCCAAGAATTATAACAATGAACATAAAATGATGATGTAATATGGATAAGTTTCAATTTGTAACAATGCATAGCATTCATGTTATTCAGGCTTTTCTTAGAAAAGAGAGTTCTTAGTACTTAACAATTTCTTGAAAATCTTTAAAAATGATGAGTAACTGGAGATAATGAAGAGTTAGCAGACTATTGAGAAAGAGTGGAAAGACGACAGTTAGCTCCGTGATGTATTGAGCATATAAGAAGCAAGTAAATAGAAGAATCGGCGAGCGCTAGACTGCACAAAGTGATGAATGGCCAAGTTTTGCTTCAACACATCGAGAGAAGAGTGGAAATTGCAACAACACTAAGTATACATCTAAGGTAAGATTACGTGAGTAAGAAATTATTGGAGAGGTCCAGCCATTGTGAGCCTTTTTTTCGAATTTTCATTAAGAATTTTTACTGTATTAATTCTAAGCATTTTGATGGGTTTATTTTTAAGATATTGCAAAATTTAATTTAATTTTTGGAGATTGTTCTGTTTACATCCAAGTGGAATTATCCCGGGAAGCGCCGGGTACCTTTGCTTGTATATATATAAAGAAGGATGTTTGTTTGTTTGTGGGTTTGTTTGTGGTTTTGTTTGTTTGTTTTTTACAAATCTACAGTTTTATTCCGATCTTGATAAAATTTCGCATACATGACCTTCAAAGCATGACGAAGGTCACTGTCCACCTCAGATTTCGATAAAATAAGAAATATTGATAAAAAAAATCGATATTCATGCTTATGGCGGGGCATACTAATGAGAAATATCGCATGACCAACAATGCAAGACAAATTTTTGCAACAATAAGTAACAACACTGGTATCAACACGCAATGCACAAACACTCTGCACAGACCAACAATATATACCTCATGACCAACAATGCAAATAAAAGTTTGTGCAACAATAGGTATCAACAATGGTGTCAATGCGCCATGCACCAACACTATGCAAGGATCAACAATATATGTTTCATGACCAACAATGCAATGCAAAGTTTGTGCAATATAGAATTCAATGCATAGAATTCCTGTTATTCAGGCTTTTCATAGAAAAGAGAATTCTTAGTACTTAACAATTTCTTCAAAATCTTTAAAAATGATCAGTAACTGGAGATAATGAGTTAGCAGACTATTGATAAAGAGTGAAAGACAATAGAAGAAGCACTCATTTAGCTCCGTGCTGTATTGAGCCAATGGTAAGGAAGTAAAGAGAAAAATCGGCGACTGGTAGACTACAAAAAGTTATGAATGGCCAATTTTTGCCTCAAGACATCGAAAGTAGAAAGGAAATTGCAACAACATTAAGTGTACATCGAAAGTAAGATTACGTGAGTAAAAAATTATTTAGACTAGAATGCATCCTTGGAGAGGTCCATCCATTGTGAGCCTTTAAAAAATTTTTTTTCGGTAAATCAAGTCTCGGTATATCACCTAGAATGGATTTTTTCAGTGAAGAGGTAAATTCCTGTCTTTCAGATTTTTCTGAGAATGGATAGTCCATTCACTCTATATTGTAGTGATTGAGTTATTTTTTAACCAATTTTGGAGGTGGCAACTCTGTGTTTACCTATAAGAGTAATTATCCCGGGCAACGCCGGGTCCTCTGCTAGTATTCTATAAATATTTATCCCCCAGACCCTTACATAACTGTCGCAATCAGACAGGATTGAGTAGTGTCATTTTATTGCATTAAGTGATACAGTAAGATTAGAAAAATTTGTTTAAGTACTGATTTAATTTGCATAATCACATAGGGGATTTACATAGGCATAATCTGACTAATTGGCACACGTAAATTTACAATTGTTTAGTTAAGTTGTTCATTCAGATAAGGTTAAGTAGCAATAGGAGTGATTACAAATTGGTATTTCATTGAATTAGAGATAAAATAGCAAATCAACTCAGGATGAATCAAGCCCCTGTGTTGCAGTCATTTGCGCTAACCGGCGAAATAAAGCCATATGATGGATCTACGGATCCAGAAGAATTCTTTTAGCGAATAGATGAAGTTGGAAGTGTAATGAATCGGACACCCGTTGCAAAATTTAACATGTTTTTTTTGTAGAGAAGATGGGGAGATGAAATCAGTAAATACTTATGAAGCATTAAAAAGGCATTAAAGTAGCGATTTGGAAAACAGCTTAAGGGAGAAAATGAAAGACTATTTCAAGAATGTAGGCAAGGGGTACAAGAATTAGTACGATAGTATGCAATGCGTTTGCAGAGTCTGGGAAATAAAACAAAGCGCGAGATTGTGGGAGAAGGAGAACAGGCAGAGATAAAGCGTGCTTATGCGCAGGAGATATTGAGAGAACAGATTCTGGAACGTTTTGTTGAAGGGCTGCTACCACCAGTAAGAAGAGTTGTAATGTTTAAGAAACCAGAAACTTTGAAACAAGCTATAGAGCAAGCGGAGGAAGAAGATGAAATTGTTAAGAGATGGGGCTTAGAAGGTTATGTATTACAGCCAATCGGAAAAGAAACAAGTGTATCATTGAGCCCGGAGAAGGAGGAAAATATAAGTAAACGAATAGAGGAAAGATTGTGTATACAAGAGAGTATGACTAATCAGAGAGCGCGCACAGCAGGCGAAAGAAAGCCGAGTGAATATTACCGCCCGGCCGAACGGAGAAATCCACAGTGTCAAGGCCGAGGTTCGACCGCAGAGTGAGGGCAAGAAATGAGAAGAAAGCGCACAGATCTAATCTGTTATCGTTGCCATTTAACTGGTCATAAGAGAAGGGATTGCGTGAACAAAGCATTTCATAGAATAGAGTGTCTGTTTCGTAATAAAGAAGGAAACTAAATTACAACAGGTGAACGTTAAAGTAGTGATGGAGCAGGCGACTCAGACACATGAGCGTGCGAACAGCCCCCCTCCCATTCGAAAGGAAGACCAGAGAGAAGTTTGAAGAGAGATTATCGTTATGGCACATATTTCGGAAGACCCTGGCGAATTAATGATTGGAGGCATATTAGGAGAAATAAATGTTCATTTTCTAGTTGACAGGGAAGAGAAGGTAACACTATTAGGCAAAGACATATTGGAGAAAAAAAAAGAATGGGATATAAAGTCACTGCGGTGGATGAGCCCGCTATGAAATTGTTTGGAGTAACCGGGCATAATTTCCCCACTTCTGGAATATATTAAATTAAAATCAAGTTTGGTAACAAAAAGTATACGTTAAAATTTTATATTTGGAAGCAAAGAGAAGAAATACCGTATCAGGCTATATTAGGCCTAGACGCTCTCTCCAAATTTGGATTTGTGATTAATTTCCAAAATAAATTGTAACAAGCAAGGGATAATGAAATCCCATTCATAGGCTTTAAACCCATATCAGATTGGAGAACTGTTAGCTCAGAGATTTCAAATACCAGAGCGTTAAGACGATTGGGAAAAGTGTGTATATGTTTCTGTATGTGTGTGTGTGTGTGTGTGTGTTTGTGTGTTTGGCACGTTTTAGCAGTGCATAACCTATTACAGTTTATTTTCAAAAACACATCAGTTTATTTAACTTCTTGAGATTGTTCTGTTTACCTACTGTGTAATTATCCCAGTCAACGCCGGGTCCTCTGCTAGTTAGGTATATAGAAGAAAGAAGAAAAAGAAGAAGGATGATTGTTTGTTTGTTTGTTTGTGGGTTTGTCTGTGGGTTTGCTTGTATCTTATACAAATCTACAGTTTTCTTCCGATCTTGATTAAATTTTGCATACTTGACCTTCAAACAGTGTCTACTTCAGATTTCGGAAAAATAATAATTATCGATAAAAATCGAAATTCATGGTTATGGCAAGACATATTAATGAGAAATAATTCATGACAAACAATGCAAAGCAATGTTTGTGCAACAATTCTTATCAACAATGGTATCAACACGCAATTCACACGGACCAACAATATATTGAACAATATATTCAACAATATATTGCTGACCACATAATAATAATAATAGTAATAATAATAATAATAATAATAATAATGATAATATCTCATGACCAAAAATGCAAGGAAAAGATTCTGCCACAATAGGTATCAACAATGGTGTCAACATGCAATGCACCAACATTAGGCAGGGATCAACAATATATATCTCATGACCAATAATGAAAGGCAAAGTTTGAGCAATATAGATAAATTTCAATTTGTAACAATGCATAGAATTCCTGTTATTCAGGCTTTTCTTAGAAAAGTGAGTGTCACAACAAAATCGTAAGCAGAGTGATAAAACTATTTAGTGTACAGGAGTACAGAAGGCGGTAGACACGTAATTGAAAAAAAAAATCAATTTTAATCATTGAAAGTGGTTATACCCAACTGACCTCAGGCATAACAAAAATAATGATTTATACAAGTCAAATGAAATCAGCCACTGGCTTATCCAATGTAACAAATCCGCATACAAGGATCTAGTAATAATTTTCAAGAATTAAAACGAAATATCTTCTTTCAATGAAGAACCTCTTCCATAGGCGAACGAGTCATGATGCTAATGCGGAACCTGAGCGGTGGGGCATCTGATCGTTGACTCCAAAAAATACTCCTTCCATACGTCTTAATCTAATGCTGGCTCCGTTTCGTAGTCCTTGACGCTAAACATGGCTGGGCTAGGCTGAGTCCGAACCTCAAGATTTCCTTTTTCGGATGCGTCAACGGGTACAGCGAAGAATGCCTCCTTATCCCAAAGGCTATCGTGGAAGGTTGCTAGTGGAAGAAAAATAACAAACAAAGATTAATAACCAGCCAGTTATCCTAATAAAGTCACAGAATCCATACACATTCACACGGCAATAAAGGAAACGTAAGAGTCTAAAAGTTCACTACCAAAAGCAGCAACGCGGCCTACCAAGCGCGGTAGCACGACTAGGGCCCTGTCAATACTACTGGACGCTAAAGGCACGCAAATATTGCTTAGCGGCTCCTTCTTCTCTGCTTTTGAAGCAGATGGGCAGATGGTATTGCCCTCTACGGAGTT
>JAHWFO010081983.1:1101249-1157025 GCA_023313115.1 Rhysida immarginata
AATTTTCAAAATATTTTCTTGGAGTTTTTATAAGAGCAGCGCTATACATTTGACTAATAAATTATGCAAAAGAGATTTTGATAAATCTAGCGCATGGGCAGTTAAACATTATTTGGTAAAAATGCTCATATTTCATCAAATATTTAATATTTTCATATTCTAATTGCAGGGTGTTGTCTCTATTATAATTTGGCAAGTTTCCTGAAAATGGCATTGCATCAGGTTGAATATGCTGCAGGTTAAAAACGAAAAACTTACGAAAACAATTCGATTTTTTTTAAAGAAATCTCTATATCTCCATGAATATACGTGCTATTCTCATATAAATGAACACGGATAATTAAAAGAAGCTTCTTAGTCCTATGCTAAAGATACAACGCATATCAAGCGTTATTTTTTTCAGGGTGATCCCAAACATTATTTTTTTGGTTCACTTTGTTGCCTTCGGGACAAAACTTTCACTGATATATATGAGGTGTAACTTACTCTTCACACCCCTGAAGTTTCAGGATAATTAGTCAAGTAATCTTCTAGATATTCGACAAGACGTTTAAAATGGAAAGTGTCCAATTACTTTCTTCCAATCAGTGTATTTGTTGAATGTTTAGCTAAGACAATAAAACTTTCACAGGAGAATTATATACTGTCAGTAGAATATTTGGCACAATAATACCACTTAATATTTCATAGTTACCTTATTATTACACTTATGATTAACCTTATAATTAACCTTATAATTAGTGAATTTGTAAAATAATAAGTGTAAAATGATGGTAGAAATACTGTAGTATGCTTCAAGCTAATAAAATTATTAGAGGCGACATGCTACAAATTCGGAATCTCTGGTAACAATCCAGGTAGCGGATATTTTTCTTATTCTTTTTCTTCGGTTTATAAATGCTGAGATTGTTGCATATTGAGGAAAATTTGAAATTCAGTCAACTTTCCCATACAAACTTACATTTTTGCCTTCTATTACTAATATTCATTTTTTAGACCTGTGTGACAGCAGATGTTTGCGGAAACCTGAGACATCTGTACCTATTCGAATATTATTTCAATTCCATTGGAATATTGGTGAATGTCTCTTGAAGATAAACGTTCCCTTTGAAAGAAAAAAGGGACGTCCTACTAATGAATAACTTCCAGTTAGTAGAAAGCATAAAGTACTCCCAAGCAGAGTTACAGAAGACATAAGATTGGAACAAATTGCACATTTCCCTGTACTGACAAAAACATCTCAATAATACAAGTTTGCAGGCTGTAAAGGTCAAACAAAGTTGGCCTGTTGAAAAATGTAAGGTAGATCTGTGTTTAGTACAGGGGCACAATTGCTTTAGATATTTTCACACAAAATGAACTGATAGATATTTGGCCTTTTTATTCTATATATTTAAGCTATATTTACTGTATTTTAAGGTAATTGTATTTACATTAATATTAAAAAAAATTTTTGAAATAGAACAACCATTGAATCATGTTGTCAATATTTTCATACATTTTTATATTTACACTAGCAGTGGTACCCGGCCTTACCCGGGATAATTATACTTGTACATAAAACAGAACAATCTCAAAAAATTAAATTATAATTCCCAATTGTTTAACAATAACTCAATCAATACAACACAGAGCAAAGGGACCATTCATTCTACAAAAAATACGAAAAACAGGAATTCTAGGTGATACACCGGGACTTCATTTAAACTCTTCTTGACTTGCCTCACCACTGCGGAGCATCACCAGATACTTTAGACTCAAGTTTTTCTTGCCCTTGATGTAGAAGCTCTTGCTCTATTCGAAACTCCCGGTGTTCAGATGTTTCAAATGCCCATATAGCTTTTTCTGTTTTAGTTACAGAGTTTTTCTGACCAATACTCGTTCTTTCTGTTTTCTTTCCACACACATTAATTTTTGCCAGTCGTCTGGACGTTTGATAGGGAACTCAAAAGAGACACGCGTGATTCCTTTGCCTCATCAACAGGCGCTGCCTTATTAAAGTTTTGACACTGCATCATCATTTTATGATCATTATTAATAATTTTTGAAAACGAACGTTCAATCATCGCATTACTGGCATCTCAGTTTCCAAAATATACACATTTCCACAGAATATAGTCGAAATGAATTTCTACGAAATGTTTGGATCTGATGTGCTACCAAATAAGCTAGGTGAAAACCCCTGTGTGGCTCGGACTTTTTTTTTGGGTTAAATTTTGCGATGTCTTAAAAATAAACAATAGAAAACGCTTAGAATTAATACAGTAAATATTCTTAATGAAAATTCGCAAAATAAATTTTTAAAGGCTGACAATGAATGGACCTCTCCAAGGATGCCACTGCTTGTCTAAATAATTTCTTACTCACGTAATCTTACTTTAGATGTACACTTGATGTTGTTGCAATTCCCACTCTTCTCTCGATGTCTTGAAGCAAAACGTGGCCATTCATCACCTTGTGTAGTCTAGTGGTTGCTGATTCTTCTATTTACTTTTATCATTTGCTCATTACAGCACGGAGCTAAAGGAGTGCTTCCTCTGTCGTCTTTCCACTCTTTCTCAGTAGTCTGTTAACTCTCCATTATCTCCAGTTACTGATCATTTTTGAAGATATTCAAGAAATTGTTAAGTAATGAGAATGCTCTATTCTAATAAAAGCCTGAATAACAGGAATTCTATGTATTGTTACGAATTGAAATTTATCTACATTGCACAAAGTTTGCCTTGCATTTTTGGTCGTGCATATATATTGTTGGTACGTATTTTCGCGCAAACTTTTCCTTGCATTGTTGATCATGAGATGTACATTGTTGGTCCGTGCATAATTGTGTGTTGATACCATTGTTGATACCTATTGTTACCAAACTTTGCCTTGCATTGTTGGACTTGAGATATTTCTCAATAATATGTCTTGCAATAACCATGAAGATCGATTATTTATCAATAGCTATTATTTTTTCGAAATTTAATATAGACAGTGACCTTCCTCATGCTTTGAAGGTCAAATATGCAAAATTTCATTAAGATCGGAATAAAACTAGATTTGTATAAGAAACAAACAAACGAACATCCTTCTTTATATATATAGATAAATATTATTCAAAAATTTTTAATAAATACATATAAAGAACAAATCATTAGATGATCACTGAGGGTTTAATAGTACGCCTTACCTCAGAATATTCAAATTAATGATGAAAAAATGAATGTTTTTTTTAAATAAAAAAATAGTGTCCCCAGGGGTTAATTCAAACGGGTCAATGAAGTATATACAATTACCAGCACCACGTTTGTTAGTCCGACATATTGAGGTGACCTGGTAACCGGAAATATCCGGGGGATCGCAGGGATCGTAGACCCAGCTCTCAGTAAAGATCAACATATTTGGGAACAAGGGTAGGCTATTTATAATTAGCATACATAATAATTAGAATACAGAGGAGATATGCATTTAGGCTTCTAATGTTTAGATAGAACAAAGAAAAAGTCTTCAATGAGTAAGAATCATGTAAGTCACTGACTTGAGAGTTAAATTTATCAACTGGTAACGGAAAGGAAAAATAATAACTGAATCAATACAACACGGAGCAAAGGGACTATCCATTCTTCGAAAAATAGGAAAAACTGGAATTTTAGGTGACATACCGGGACTTTATATAAACTCTTCTTGACTTCCTTACCACTGCGGAGCATTACCAGATACTTTAGAATCAGAATTTTCTTGCTCTTGACGCTGAAGCTCTTGCTTTATTCAAAACTCCCGTTGTTAAAATGTTACAAATGCCCGTGTAGCTTTTTTTGTTTTAGTTGCAATTTCTCTGACAAATTCTCTTTCTTTCTCTTTCCTTTCCAGGCATATAAATTTTTGCCATTCGTCTGGACGTTTGATAGGGATCTCAAGGGAGGCACGCGTAGTCTAGCGGTCGGAGATTCTTCTATTTACTTGCTTACTATTTGCTCAATACAGCACGGAGCTAAAGGAGTGCTTCCTCTATCGTCTTTCACTCTTGCATTGTTGGTCATGAGATATATATTGTTGGTCCGTGCAGAGTGTTTGTGAATTGCGTGTTGATACCATTGTTGATAGCTATTGTTGCAAAAACTCTGTCTTGCATTGTTGGTCATGAGATATTTCTCATTAATATGCCCTGACATAACCATGAGTATCGATTTTTTTATCAATATTTATTATTTTTCCGAAATCTGCGGTAGACAGTGACCTTCCTCATGCTTTGAAGGTCATATATGCGAAATTTTATCAAAATCGGAATGAAACTGTAGATTTGTATAAAAAACAAACAAACAAACAAACAAACAAAGCCACAAACAAACAAACATCCTTCATTATATATTGTACCGCCCCCCCCCCCCCGAGACGATTTTCTCGTTTCTTTTGTTAAAAAAATTCTTGATAAATGTAATTATTGTATTGATTTCCCGTTAATTTTATTCAACGATAAAAAAAACTCTTATTTGTGTGACAAACCGATCTTGGAAACGTACTCAACAATGGACGCACGCGCAACATTGCGGTTATTAATATCAGACTGAAAAAAGAACTTGACAGTTAGTTGTTGCCGAGCGAGGAGAAGCAGGAGTGAAATTTTGGAATACGAAGGGCAAGCAGCTCACCTCGGAGGGCTTGCGCGTTTGAAGAAAAAGAAAATCGACGATAAACGACTGGACTATTAAACGGAAACATTTCTCACTGAGCTGTGGACCTTAGACGAGAAGCAGCGTCAAGAATTCAGAAGCCTTGCGACCTCGACGACTCAATAATTACGTTCGGCCAGCGCCGCCATAGACGTTCGTACCACCAACCATAAGACGACGACAGGAAAAGTAATATCCATTTCTTTCTATTTTCCGTTTAGGGGACCTCGTGATAGAACCGATTTTGTTAACACCAATCCAACAACGTATAAGAAATCTTTCCGATGAGGATTGTTTGCCGTATTGCTCGTTCCTTGGGTCTAGGGTGGGCTCCACTATACTAACGTTACCCTACTGTCACGGAATTTAGATTCCAACAAGAATTCAGGTGGCGTGAGCACTCGTCATTGCTTCCCGACTCGTGTGTTCTACAACACAAGGAGCAAGGTTGTACGTCACAACCAGCGGGTGGAGCATCATAGAGCAGGAGCCAATGGGAAGACAGATGGTAAAGTGAGCGCCAAAAAGAAAAATTTGAAGAGTTGGAAGGAGAGAAAGAGGGGAGAGATCGGAGGAGCCAAAGAGAGCGACCTGGGAAAATGTTGGAGCCGAGCGAGGCCGAGTCTGGAGAGCAGAGACGTGTTCTTGGTTGAGCGAAGAGGCGGCGAGCCCTCATGCAGGAATTCCCGGCGGGAGAAGTCGTTTTAAAGCCCGAATACGACGCCGTTACGGAGAAAGCCACGCAGGAGGCGGTTTCGAAAGGAGAGGTCAACGAGCATGTGAGGAGTGACTTCGAGCCAGCGCTGCCGTGCCCGAGATCTCCCGTCGATTTGAGAGGACCGCTATGCAGCGCATTCCACGCAACTGTAAGTGTTTCTTTCTTTGTGGGCTTGGCCGGCAAGGTTATAAAAACGATCTTACCTGAGTTGCGCCACAGAGCTTTCCGTTTCCATACAGAAATTAATGTTTTCTGGCCCAGTGGAATGACAGCATATTACGAGGACTCTGTGGGCTTCGTGATAGTTCGCCCGTGTAGAATTGCAGCTTAAGGCATAAGCTGACGTTTCCCGTCCTGTCCTATCCATTCAGTGTTCTATTTAATTAGTTAGTTTTTGGTGCCAAACATCTGTGATTTATTCAAGAAAAGAATAGCCTCCATATTTGGCGTTCGTTCTTGGCATACTCAGATAACCAGTTTGAAAATTTTAATTGTGTCTATTTTCTTTACATTTTGTTTTTTAGGCATATGTGTGTGGCCTAAGTTGCCTTAACGTGATTAATAAAATTAAGACTAATCTGGGACGTTGATGTGTAACCGCCAGATGTGACATTTATGATATAATTAGCGAACATTGATTTCGGCAATTTAAAAATATCAAACTAATGTGTTTTAAAATTCTAATGAGGTATTTTTGTTACCGACCATTTGCAGCATTGTCGTATGGAATGTATGAGAAAGTAGTATTATAGCAATTGGTTTATATTGCTATACATTGTTAGCCTGAGTTATCAAGGTTTTGTGTTATGATTCGCTTGTATAGTGTTCCAGCTGTATGAATAATTTTTGTATGAATAATTTTTGGGGGAAATCTTGAAAGGTTGGCAAAAAGTGAGCACAAAAGTGTAAATCCACCTATGTGGGTGCATTTCAGTGAAAATCATGAACGTTTGTTAGAAGTATATCGCCTAGACGGCCTTTCAACCACTGTTTTTTTGGTTGTGGAGTTATAGTGGGACTTTTTGGACTGAATTATGAGACTCTGTTTAGCTTGTATTTTTTCCCATACGTATACAACAATTTGTAACTGATTTGATAGTGTGCTTATTATATTTTTTTTGAGTTACAATATTGAATGTATGGTTATTTAATTCATATTGTAATTAAGAAATATTTTGCTATACATTTCAAACAAGATTTTGTGACCTACTTGTTTAAGTTATGTTTAGGTAAAGCCTATTCTGCGTCGGAGCTACTTATGCTGTAGTTTAAGCATTATCCAAGTTTCTGTTTTATTTGTATTGGAGCTTTATTTGTAGATAAATTACCTACTACGCTTTACATTTTTTTTTGTAATCAGTTTGCTTGTCATTTGTTTATTTCTTTTGCTATTACTTTTAGTTATAGTAATAAGCTGTATATGTTTGATTTTACCACTACTTATCATTACTTGTGTTTATTAAATATCTTTTTATCAAATAATCTTGACCGTGCGCTGTTACTTGTATATTTTCCACTGCGCAATACTCAATCATATTTAAACACGTGACACCTACCTTATCCCGATATTATTAGTTTAGATTTAGTTTTCGACCCTTCCCCCCCCCCCCCACTCAGTCCAAGTCTTTTCCATCCCCGAGGAGGACAATTTCTTCAAGTGGTGACGCTGTATGACAGTTGTAGCCCACAGACGGACCCCTTAATTTCTTGTTGACGAACTCTATGCAGATTTTAAACCCTAAGTGAAAAGAAAAAAAAGGAAATAATAATAAAAAATATTAATAAGGAAAAATTAAGAAAGAAGTAGAATAAAGAGAAAGACGTTTACCCACTTAATGAGACTTACCTAGAGTAATCACTACAATCCAGGACTAGAAAAGATAAAGACAAACTAAAATAAGAAAACCGTCGACGTTGATATTGAGATGTTAGACTCATAAATAATCCCTTGAGAGTGTAGTAAACATCAATTAATATATTACGACTAAAATTTAGTTTAAAGAAAAATACCTACTAGATGTGATTTAAGGAGAAACTGATATGATCGAAAAAACAACCGTTTCCCGATAACGACAAAAGGAATAATTAAGACTCAAATTTTGTTCATAAGAATTTATTTGTGCGATATCAATTTTTACAGACATTTACATCTTAGGTTTTCAAGACGAAGTTGATCTCAATATTTTAGTGAAAGGCAATAGAATAGACTTTTATTTACTTGTTATTTTAAATTATTGCCTGTTGATTTTTTTTCTTTTGTTTGACCTCAACACCTGTGAGGTGCCTGATCTATTTAATTATTTTTCAGAAATAATCTCTTGAGAAAAAACGTTACCCTTCACAGGTCTTTAGGAAGGACCAACCAATTACGTCTGATACTTATTCCCCAATACGAACTTATGGTCTTGTTTAATAGAATTTCGAGTCATCGGATTGATCTGAACTCCCGACCAAGCATAGGGACGCTACTATATATAGAAAGACTAGCAGAGGATACGACGTTGCCCGGGATAATTACGGATGTAGTTAAACAGAACAACCTAAAAAAGCTAAATTAAACCTCAAAATTGGTTAAATAATAACTCAGTCACTACAATATAGAGCGGAGGGACTATCCATTCTAAGAAAAATCCGAAAGACAGGAATTTATCTCTTCACTGAGAAAAAACCATTCTAGGTGATATACCGAGATTTGATTTGATTTACCGAAAAAAAAATTTTTAAAGGCTCACATCGGATGGACCTCACCAAGGATACCTTCCAATCTAAATAAATTTTTACCTCCGTAATCTAACTTTAGATGTACACTTGATGTTATTACAATTTCCTTTCTTCTTTCGATTTTTTGAAGCAAAAATTGGCCATTCATCACTTTGTGCAGTCTAGCGGTCGCCGATTCTTCTATTTACTTGCTTACCCTTTGCTCAATACAGCACGGAGCTAGAGGAGTGCTTCCTCTATCGTCTTTCACTCTTTCTCAATAGTCTGCTAACTCATTATCTCCAGTTACTGATCATTTTAATGATTTTCAAGAAATTATTAAGTACTAAGAATTCTCTTTTCTAAGAATAGCCTGAATAACAGGAATGCTATGCATTGAATTCTATATTGCACAAACTTTGCCTTGCATTTTTGGTTATGAGACATATATTATTGATCCTTGCATAGTGTTGGTGCATTGCGTGTTGACACCATTGTTGATACTTATTGTTGCACAAACTTTTATTTGCATTATTAGTCATGAGATATTTCTCATTAATATGCCCTGCCATAACCATGAATATTTATTTTTTATCAATAATTATTATTTTTTTGAAATCTGAGGTAGACGAAATTGTATGCGAAATTTTATCAAGATCGGAATAAAACTCTAGAATTGTTCAAAAAACAAACAAACCCATAAACAAACATCGTTCTTTATATATATAGAACTAGTAGAGGACCTGGCTTTGCCCGGGATAATTACGCTTGTAGGTAAACACACACACAGACATAAAGAAACACACACACACACATACACACACACACACACTTTTCCTAATCGTCTAAACGTTTGTTAGGGAGCTGAAGGAAGACACGTGTACCTCCTTGGCCTCATAGAGAGATACTGCCTTATCTATATCGTCTATTATATCCATTTCCTGTTCATTATTAATAATTCTTGGAAACGAATGTTCTATCATTGCATCATCATTTAATGTTCATTGTTATAATTCTTTGAAAAGAACTATTCTATCATTGCATCATCATTTTACGTTCATTGTTATAATTCTTGGAAACGAATATTCTATCATTGCATCATAATATTATGTTCATTGTTATAATTCTTTGAGTAATTTTGTGCTCATTGTAATTGGTGAATTGCGCATTGAGACCATTGTGGATGCGAACACGACGGGCCTATTGATGCACAAACTTTAGCTTGCATTGTTGGTCATGAGATATCTGTTGCTGGACCGAGCGTGGTGTGAATTGCGTGTTGACACCATTGTTGATACCTATTGTTGCACAAACTTTTCCTTTCATTGTTGGTCATGAGATATATATTGGTTGGTCCGTGCAGAGTGTTGTGAATTGCGTGTTGATACCATTGTTGATACCTATTGTTGCACAAACTTTGCCTTGCATTGTTGGTCATGAGATATTTCTAATTAATATGCCCTTCCATAACCATGAATATCGATTTTTTATCGATAGTTATTATTTTTCCGAAATCTGAAGTAGACAGTGGCCTTCCGCATGGTTTGAAGGTTAAGTATGCAAAATTTCATCAAGATCGGAATAAAACTGTAGATTTGCATAAGAAACAAACAAATAAACCCACAAACCCACAAACATACTAACAAACATCCTTCTTTATATATGTAGAAAGAAGATTATATAACAAGTAGTTGTTAAAGTACATAATGGCTTCCTAGAACAGATAATATTTCAAGTATGGTGAGTAAGTAATAATAGTAAACAAAAATTAGTAGTTAATATCAAAATTTGTAGATTTTGGCCACAAAAAATTAAAACATAAAAACTTTTTAACAAAAAAAATTAACAATGATACTGAAAAGGGAAAAATAAAATAAATCGTTTTAGTATTAATAATGATCAATAAGTAAATTTCTAAACTAATGGAAGTACCTAACCACATCGTAATTTGGAGTCGGTGCCAAACTAACAATCAAGCAAATTAATAATAGCTTTAAAGAAATAAACAAAACAAATAAAAATGCAACGTGAAATCTCTAGTGATATACAATAATGTTTATCATATGCGGCCAATTTAGATCATTGCTTGAAAAGGTCATGAAAAGATCATGAAAGGTTGCGTGATTGTAAGTTTGGCGCTGACTCGAAATTTGTTAGGTACTTACATTATTTTGGAAATTTACTTATTAATCATTATTAATAAAAGGATTTATTTTATTGTCCCCTTTTTAGTTTCTTTTTTCGTCAATTTAATTTTTTTTTTAAAAATAGGTTTTATTTGAAATGCGTCAAGCACCTTCTGCAATTCACACTGGATCTCCTCAATCGTATCATGGCGGCAACCTTTCAACTGGATCTTAATTTTCGGAAAGAGGGCAAAGTCTGCGGAAACCAAATCTGGCAAGTAGGGTGGGTTTGGCAGCGAAATAATGTTATTTTGCGCAAGAAACTCACGTGTGAGGAGAGCTCGGTGAGAACGTGCATTGTCGTGCTGGAGCATCCAGTTTTTTCCACGCCAAAGATCTAGTCACTTTTGCCAAACGTCCTGCTTCAAATGGGGAAGTTGCATGAAATTTTTTTAAAAATTTTTTCGGCAGTTTAGATCACTAATATATCGGTATTGGTATTCTTTTTTTCTAATTGTGTGTAGTTCTTTTTAAAAAAATTATTAAAGTTGACACCACCAAAAAAGCTACATCATAGATCAAGAGTGATGTGACGTCACGCGGCATGAATCCAGAAACCATGTCTATCTCTTATGCTGCTTTTCATGATCTGTCTGCATAGAGATAGATGTTAGATGCCTAACATCTTTATCTATGATCTGTCTGTAATAAACATGTATGCTTGCAATTATTATTTCATTCCCATGTATAGAAGCGCTAAGTATAATAAGACTTAATAAAGCATTCATAAGAGCACCAAAACATCACGAGAGAAGAAATACAAATAGATGAAAGTACTGAGGACGATACTCGGTGCGAAATTAATGTCGCTTTCCATGACCTCGTACTCGTATGTTATTCTTCGATTTTGAGCTAGCCGAAGAAGGAATGGACAAAAGCACATGAGATACAGTTAGTTTTTGCGTCTGATTCTACAGACGTAGCAAAACTTTGATCCGATTAAACTTTAAATTTCGACTGGTTTCGATCACTTGTTCAAGTGTATTATTTACTCATGGATGTATACATTTTATCTTTGTTTCGGTGATTATCGACTATAAGCCTGAATTCCACAAGAAGAAATATAGACATAAAAAAATGTAATAGAAGGACTCGTTTTTCGAACAAAATTTCGTGAGCTCTATTATTTTATCATAGATTGTTGCGTTTTCATCTCTTCTCGTGGAGGCCGAGGAAGGGGTGGGCAATCGAAACGTCGGCGCTATGCCTTCATATGATGCTGTAATTTTTAAATTATATCTGAAATATAAAAAACTTTTCGGGAGTTGGCAAAAAATTGTAAAACCACCAGTAATAATAAAAAGGGAAAAAATGTGGATAAAAGTAATAAGATAAAATAAATAAAATACTCTTTGACCACAAAAAAAACAACAACTTTTTGTTGTGGTCAAAGAGTCTTTTATTTATTTTATCTTATATCTGAAATGATCGATTTTATTAGTTGGAGGAGCTTTTAAACAACCTGTTTGACTTGTGTAGTATCAATTTGTTACTGGGTGGTTTAATTATGCATTAAAAGACGCGAAGAAATAGCGGTATCGCTAAACAAGATGCCATTTAGGAGCTTTCCCCTTCCGCGTATGCGCAGAGGCAGAGCTGATTTACAAAGGCGTGTGTTTCAATGGCGTGTGAGTCATACATCGTTTTAGTTTGGGGGCGTGGTTTTGCATTTCTAAAGTTAAATTTGATAGTCTTTTTATTACTTTTAAGATTTTTAATGGCGATTTTCATATTCCGCGTACCGAAATCCATATAAAACAGGCCTTTTTAAAAAAGAAATTTCATGTAACTTCCCATTGCTCGTTGTTCGAATTCGCTCATTTTCAAATTTAATGTCCATGATAAAACGCGTAGTAGACCTCACAAACATGGTCAAAATAGCAGTATATTCTGAATCCACAATGCACATGAAATAAATTCTTTGAGAAACTGATTTATGAATGTTAGGGCTATAATTTACTGTATTTGTAGACTTGTGCTGCCATTTTTGGCGAGATGCGGAACCAGTCAGGAACTTACTGAGCGCATCTTTTCTAAACCGGAACAGGAAATTAACACCTACCCACATATTCAGTAAATCAAATGAAAAACACTCTGGAATTGACCCCTTATCAGCATTTTGTAATTTATTAGAATCATTTTTATGTATTTCAATGCTCTCAAAACTGTTTAATTGAGTTCTTGAATTTTAAGTAACTTAAAAATTATCTAAGGTAATCATTTGACCTGATTCTAACACGTTTGGTGACACAATATTTCTACGACCTATTATATTGTGTATGAGCGAAATGTGTTTTCAAGCTTCGATAATGTTTCGAGAGCTCAGTCAGATATATTCCTTATCACAAGAATCCCATTTAAATGGATAGATACGCGACTTTTTTCCAGAGAAGAGATGGTATCTTTGAGATTTCCTATAAGTGCTTTTTAAATATTTTGATTTTTTGAATGCAAGCCATAAATAACACTGTACAACATGAAAAATGTCCGTTAGATGAAAATATGTTTCTTGTATACTTCTGACTGAAAATAACGAATCTGTAATTATTTTTTGTTTACCACGCAACTTTTTTTTTTAAAAAAATTAACATTTTAGCTTTTTACGTATCTAAATTGTAGCACATTTAGAAGCGCTATGTGACCAGTTCCTCATTCTAAAGATCATCCTATACCTACAGCTCCAGAGATAAATATACTGTTGATTCAGAAGAAGACACCTCCGATGACCCAAAACATCAAGATCCTAACTTTCAACAATGTATATTACATCCATTACATATTCACTACATGAAATCACACAGGCAGAACTTAACAATGGAATTTAAGTATGCTTGCTGCATATTGCTGGTTTGTTATCAGGGACACACCCACAGATGCCTACGCAAGGAAGAGGCCAAAAATTCGTCTTAGTGTTTGTGTTTTCTATAATCAAGACTCCGTTACATTTCTCTGAGAAGTAGGCCTCGTACAAAAACGGTACGTGTTGGACCATTTTGGTTTTGATATATGAATCAAGCACCTTTTGGTTATAGAGAATCACATAGTTTCATCTATAGGACAGAAAAAAAGTTCAAATTTGTTGTACAATGTAAGTAGGATATCCATAAGTAGTGTCACGATAAATAGGTAAAACACACACAAAAAAAGACCAAGCAGTGATAAGGGAATCAAGAAATACTAGACAAGGCGCAGAAACACGTGCTGTCGACAGTTTTCGAGTTGGCCAGACTCAACCAGTTGCCCAGGAGGGCAAATAATTCCATACTCCAAGAAGTTACCAGAGAGATACGGGACCAAGGACACGACAGGGATAAAAAACCCAAACACTATCCTACATTCACTTTTTCCGGACACGGCATATACAGGATTACGACACACTTTAAGACACAAGATTTGGGCGTGGCGTTCCGAAACTCTAATAAAGCCAAGCGGATTTTGATCCCGCTCAGTAAATATGATGACAAAAACATATTCCAACGAGTGGAAGTTTACAAGCTGCGATGCCCGTACTGTGAGCGGTCTACGTAGGATCCACGCCTAGATCGTTCCGAGAAAGATTCAAGGAGCACAACCGTTCCTGGAGAAACAGTGATCGAAAGTCGGCCTGCGCAGACCATCTCATCAAGGCCGAGCACTGCATGCTCACAATGGAAGAATTCATGCAGATCCTATAGAAGGGATACGACAGAGGCAGGATCTTATTGAAGGAAGAGATGGAAATCAGAAGTACCACAACCGAGACGGCATCATCCTCCTGAATGGTTAAACCAACTTTGAAAGATAAGGCATAATCGACTTCCTGGTTGGAATGGAAGACAAGCAGCATAGCGGAATAGCATCCTAATAGGTCGGTCCTTTTGGAAGCTCCCGACTAGGTCCGCCAGGCCATCTTTCTATCTTTCTATATATAAAAAGAAGGATGTTTGTGGGTCTGTTTGTTTCTTTGCTTGTTTGTGGGTTTGTTTGTTTTTTATGCAAATCTACAGTTTTATTCCGATCTTGATGAAATTTTGCATACTCGACCTTCAAAGCATGAGGAAGGCCACTGTCTACCTCAAATTTCGGAAAAATAATAAATATTGATAAAAAAAATCGATATTAATGGTTATGGCAGGGCATATTAATGAGAAATATCTCATGACCAACAATGCAAGACAAAGTTTGTGCAAAATAGGTATCAACAATGGAATCAACACGCAATTCACCAATAACAATGAGCACAAAATGATGATGCAGTGATAGAAAGTTCATTTCAAAGAATTATAACAATGAACATAAAATGATGATGCAATGATAGAACATTTGTTTCCAAGAATTAGTAACAATGAATAGGAAACGGATATAATCTACCTTCTATCTATATATATAAAGAAGGATGTTTGTGGGTCTGTCTGTGGGTCTGTGTGTATGTTTTTTATACAAATCTACAGTTTTATTCCGATCTTGATAAAATTTCGCATACATGACCTTCAAAGCATGAGGAAGGTCACTGTCTACCTCAGATTTCGGAAAAATAATAAATATCGATAAAAAATCGATATTCATGGTTATGGCAAGGCATATTAATGAGAAATATCTCATGACCAACAATGCAAGGCAAAGTTTGTACAACAATAGGTATCAACAATGGTATCAACACGCAATTCACAAACGCTCTGCATGGACCAACAATCAATATCTCATGACTAACAATGAAAGGAAAAGTTTGTGCAAGTGTAATTATCCCGGGCAACGCCGGATACCTCTTCTAGTAGACGATATACGAGATATACTAACCTAACCTAACCTAACCTAACCTAACCTCGTAGATAGGGCAGCCTCTCTCGATGAGGCAAAGGAGATATACGTGTCTTCCTTAAGCTCCCTAACGAGCGTTCAGACGATTGGAAATAGTGTGTATATGTTATTTGTGTGTATGTTTGTGTGTGTGTGTTTGTGTGTTTGGCACATTTTAGCAGTGCATAACCTATTACAGTTTATTTCCAAAAAACACATCAGTTTATTTAACTTCTTGAGACT
Source organism: Rhysida immarginata (assembly GCA_023313115.1). Taxonomy (NCBI): domain Eukaryota; kingdom Metazoa; phylum Arthropoda; class Chilopoda; order Scolopendromorpha; family Scolopendridae; genus Rhysida; species Rhysida immarginata. The sequence continues at coordinate 1,116,525 of JAHWFO010081983.1, forward strand.
GTTCTGTTTACCTACTGTGTAATTATGCCGGGTCCTCTGCTGGTTATATATAGAGAAGAAGAAGGATGTTTGTTTGTTTGTTTGTGGATTTGTTTGTGGGTTTGTTTGTTAGTTTGTTTTTTATACAAATCTACAGTTTTATTCCGATCTTGATAAAATTTCGCATACATGACCTTCAAAGCATGAGGAAGGTCACTGTCCACCTCAGATTTCGAAAAAAAATAATTATTGATAAAAAACCGATATTCACGGTTATGGCAGGGCATATTAATGAGAAATATCTCATGACTAACAATGCAAATAAAAGTTTGTGCAACAATAGGTATCAACAATGGTGTCAACACGCAATGCACCAACACTATGCAAGGATCAACAATATATGTCTCATGACCAACAATGCAAGGGAAAGTTTGTGCAAGATAGAATTCAATTCATAGAATTCCTGTTATTCAGGCTATTCTTAGAAAAGAGAAAGGTATCGAAAGAAGAAGGGAAATTGCAACAACATCAAGTGTAAATCTAAAATAAGATTACTTGAGTACAAAATTATTTAGATTAGCAGCGGCATCCTTGGAATGGTCCATCGACTGTGAGCCTTTAAAAAATTTTTTTTTCGGTAAATCAAGTCCGGTTTATCCCCTAGAATGGATTTTTTCAGTGAAGAGGTAAATTCCTGTCTTACGGATTTTTCTTAGAATGGATAGTCCCTTCGGTCTATATTGTAGTGATTGAGTTATTATTTAACCAATTTGGAGGTTTAATTTAGCTTTTTGATATTGTTCTGTTTACCTACAGGCGTAATTTTCCCGGGCAACGCCGGGTTCTCTGCTAGTGTATATATCAAAAAGGAAGCTTGTTTGTGGGTTTGTTTGTTTGTTTCTTATAAGACGACAGAGGAAGCACTCCTTAAGCTCCGTGCTGTATTGAGCAAATGTTAATCACTCATTCAGATCCAAACATTTCCGCAAAATACATTTTGACTATATTCTGTGGGAATGTGTATTTTTTGGTAACTGAGATGATGATAATGCGATGAATGAACGTTCGTTTCCAAGTGTTATTAATAATGAGCATAAAATGATGATGCAGTGACAGAACATTTATAACGCAGCGTCTATTGATGAGGCAAAGGAGTCATGCGTGTGTCCCTTGAGTTCCTTATCAAACGTCCAGACGACTTTCAAAAATTAATGTGTCTGGAAAGGAATGAGAAAAGAACGCGTAATGTTCAAAGAAACTCTGCAACTAAAACAGAAAAATCTATACGGACATTTGAAACATCTGAACAACGGGAGTTTCGAACAGAGCAAGAGGGTATAAGAGCTTCTACGTCAAAGCCAAGAAAAACTTAAGTCTTAAATATCTAGTGATGCTCCGCCGTGGTCAGCCAAGTCAAGAAGAGTTTAGATCAAGTCCCGGTATATCACCTAGAATTACTGTTTTTCGTATTTTTTTTAGATTGGATAGTCCCTTTGCTTTGTGTTGTATTGATTGAGTTATTATTTAACCAATTGGAAGTTATAATTTAATGTTTTGAGATTGTTCTGTTTATCTACAAGTGTTATTAACCCTGGCAACGCCGGGTACCTCTGCTGGTTAATTATATAAAAGCATGTATTTTTCAAATCAGGGAAAAGTTCTTTGGGTTAGTCAGAATTCTTGCTCATTTCAATGGAATTTATTACGAAAGGGTGAGACTTGTGTAAGCACTCCTTACGTTCCACCTGAAAAAATGTACATTTCACTGTCCGATTGTCGATTGTCGATAACTTCAAATCAAATAATTACATACACTCGGAAATCATTACAGCTACTCGGATCTGAACACGCCTCACATTCATAAGTGTATCCAAGATCTCCTGATGAACTTGGTGCAGACGATGAAAACCCTTGACAACGGCCCATGGCTAGAATAATAAATAACCTGATGAAAATGAAGTGGCATACAAAGTATAGAAAACCGAGGAGTATTCTTGATGTCAACTGCGAAGACATTAGCAACGTTTCCTTCCCGGATTATTGAAAAGAGTGATACTGTGACTGGGCCAGTGTGTGTTGTTCTGTGGTTTGGTTGTTGTAAGCGTGGCTGTGTTTGTGTTTATTTCGTTTGGAGCTCTTGTTATAAGATGTTGTATGGTGGGTTGTTGTTATTGTTGCGTTGCGTGTAAGTTAATTAGGTGTGCAGATGGTTGGTGTGATAAAAAGGTGTGTTTGGTTAAAGATTGTCTGGTTTTATTCAGAATAGGTTATTTTAGTTTGTAAGAGATTAATTTAAATAATTAAGAAGTTTGTTTTTGTACCCTTGGAGAAGCTATGACCATGACTTAAGAAGCAGAGCACAAGCTCTTGTTGTTGTCGCAGCTTTTCCAGAAATTTTTGGTAGCAACAATGGGATAACAATTGTTTCCTTCGTCTGTTGTGGAGCGCGTTTTGTTTTTTTGTTTGGTGTGTGGAATGCAGAGAAGCCCGGGGAAAGAACGAATGTTTTTCCTCGTATGAAAGACGCTCAGCAAAGATTAAGTAAAACAAAAAAGCTGTGTTTGGCGGAACTTGTGGCTACCCGTCGTGAAAGTTCCATAGACTCGTATGGGACCGGCCATAGCAGAAATTTCGGGAATAACAAGCGTCTACTACTCGAGGAATAAGGATCGTTTCGTGGACTGGTGAGACTGTTCATTATTTATTTTGTCCCCGAGGAAGATAAATTAATGCACTGTTTAAGAAGGTGTGGTGCCGCTCGGTGAAATTTATTGTTAATTGAACCTATCCCGTCATGGCAGAACTTAGAGTTCGTCAAAGAGAGGAACCCAAGGGTATCACTGCACCGTTACGTGACGCTAAGAACGCTTCGCGTTATTAATTACGGGACGCTCATTTCAGTGCTGGCTTTATTCATTGAAACGCTTAATGGTTTTGAACTATTAACTATAAATGCAATAGTTAAGAATAAGTCTTAGTAAGAGTTGTGTGAGAATTTAACACTCAAAGGTTAAACTGGTTAAACTGCATGCGAAGTTTGGCACATGAGAAACAAAAAGGATATGTTGTTGTATTTTTTTTAAGAGATGATTAAAATATGCGTGGCAACAGTGTGGGAAGATCTTAATAACGATCCTGAGTGGGGATAAAACGTTTTGGTATTGGTAGTATTTCACGGGGTTACAGCCCTCCTCCCCTCTCCTCTCCCGAATCTTAAGGGTGGGAGTGATTGAAAAGGAGGGCGTGACACGTTCATGTCTGGTTATCCCTCACCAGAGTTGTTTGATACCGAGCTGAATATCTCATTTCTTACCACACTGCGCATGACGGGGTTTTGTGTATGTTACGGTTCCCAATTCTCATGTGTTAAGCATTTGTTGATTTGTAATATGATTGTTAAATGTTGGATTAGTTATTATATCCATTTTTGTCTTTTGTTACAATGCTTAAAGGGAGAGATTTAGAGTAAATATTTTGCATGTTTTTTTTATTTTTTGCTAGAAGAAAATTTGATCGGGGCCCCAATTTATTTGATGAATTGTACCAATTTTATGATTAAACATTACTAATCAGAATGATTTGTTTTCATTACCCACCACACCTACCTTTCAGCTAAGCGTCACCTCCCCTCCGCGAGTCATTCTCTACAACCCGTCCCCATCGCGCGTGGTTAACTTTTACGAGTCGGGGCACAATACCACCCCTCGCTCCCTTCTCCCACTCTTCTGACAATCTTCAATCTTATTATTTTACATTATGTGGTAGACCTCTGGGGTTAGTCAGGCTTTTTGCCTATTTCTGTGTATTTCATGTGGAATTTGCTCTAGTGGGGTGAACTTCGTGAAAGCACTGCTTTTGTCCCACCTGAACAAATTTACACTTCACTGTTCCATTGTCGAGCTTAAAACTTTATTGGAAACGCATTAGGCATTAAAATATTTCTTGTTTCCCGTATCACTGCTTGGTCATTTTTATGTTTTAGTCCTTAAATAGCAGGCGTTAAAACATTATTAAAGCTTTTATTATCTTCGAAAATTTAAGTTTAACTAATGTAATTATGAGCAGTTATTTCTGGAATTAGAGTTGTGTAGCTTTATTACTTTTTATAATCCTGGGCTTCTTAAAATTTTCGATAATTGTATCAGAAAAGCTACTTAGACTCTATGCCATGGATTGATGGTACTGAAATCAGTTCTGTACTAAAGTGAGATACAAAAACATTCAGATTGCAGTGAATCGCAACATGACAAGTGACATGTCATTTCGTGAAAAGTAAACAGAATCGTGTATACTTAAGCCTATACTTAAGCTCATAGCAGTGGTTGTAATTGAGTTATTGATAAGTCTACTAATTTGGTAAGGTAAAATAAAAATTTAACCAAACATTCGACAATCGACAATCGAAAAGTGAAAAGTACATTTCTTCAAATGGGGCGAAAGCAGCGCGTTCACAAAGCTCATCGAACCAGACTAAATTCCAAATGAAATGTACTGAGGTAGTCAAGAAGACTAACCAACCCAACCGGTCTTCCATATTATACAAAAAAAAAGTAAAAAGGAATGATGATTGTCAGAAACAAAATACAAACGAAATAAAAACAAGGAGAAAGAACATTATCACGTCTTCCAGTAGTCCGGGAAAGAGACATTGCTGATGTTTTCAAAGTTGATGTCAAGTATGTGCCTCGATTTTCGATACTTCATATGCCACTTCATATCCATTGAGTTCTTCAGTACTCCGGTCACTAAATCATTGTCATAAATCTTCATCTTCTGCATCATAATCAAAAGGAGATCCTGTATAAACTTTCCGATGTGGACCATGTTTAAATTTGACTGGGCGGATTGGTTTTTCACAGTCCGTCTGTCAAGCTGGGCAATGGTCCTCAGGGTAACATTCTTGAATGACTGTAACTTGCTCCATCTGCGTCTACAGATAGTCGCCCACGCAGGCATGCCTGGTCCGAATAATCGACTTATACAGAATAACTTATTGTCGACGCGGCCCAGGAGAGCTATGAGATTGTATTTTACCATCTTTGCTTTGTTCAGAGCGTAGGACACGTGACGATTTCACGAGTGTCTTTAGTCGATGATAATGGGGAACGCTTGAACTTTCTGTTGAAGTACACTGCCTTACACTTTCCGACATTAAGGTTCAACTTCCAGCATTTAAACCGGTCTTCGAACATCTTCAAGTGAGCCTGCTTTCGTTCCCATGTCATAATGGCGATATCATCAGCATAGAAATAGGGATTACAATTTTTGGGTTTCGAGAAATCATGTACAAAATAATTAAATAGCACGGGCCCGAGGACAGAACCTCTAATCTTCTCTGGATGACTTAAGAGGCTCATCAGGCTCTTTCCTACTTCAGTGTACCTTATTTGGTTTACTTTTTGGGCGAGCGTGTAAAGTGAGCTAAAGGCTCCTGGACCACTCGTACTACTTTTTCCACTATTGTAACCCAACATATTGTAGCGCAGTTCAATGAATAAGCATCCCAACCCATTTTGGAGCACACGGTGTGGCGCACCTTGCACCCAACTGGGTTTAACAACAGGCGGCCGGTACGGGTACCGTCGCTGTCACCGCAAAATAGGAAAGATCTCCTGCTATGGGCACACAGGCATCGCCACTGGACACTGGGTAAGCGGAAGAAGGTCGCCTGGTCTGACGAATCGCGGTTCATACTTCATCATGCGGACGCCAGACTGCTCATCTGGCGCAGACAGCACTAGGCCATGGACCCAAACTGTCCGCAGACAATCGTACAGGCGGGTGGAGGAGTGCTGGTCTGGGTTGTCTTCTCTTGGGACACACTGTGTCCTCTGATATCCGTAGCCACATCCCTGAATGCGACATACTACCTGAGCATTGTTGCCGATCAGTTGCAACCGTTCATGATGACTGGTTCCCTGGTAGTGACGGACAGTTTCAGCAGGGCAATGCTTCCTGTCACCTACTCGAATGGTCTTGGACTGGTTCGAAAAACATGACGCGGATTTCCACTTGCCCACCCCGATCGACATATATGGGATGTAGTGGAGAGAACCATCTGACGCCTTCCCACACTACCATCCAACCTGCACCAATTATGAGATGCTGTGATGTCAGCCTGGGCTGCTATTCCTCCACAACGGTTTCAACACCTTATTGAGTCCATGCCAGCAGGTATTCAAGCAGTTCTTGCCGCTAAAGGAGGCGCAACACGCTATTAGCGGGGTGTATCTAATAAATTGATCGTTCAGTGTATCTAGTTTCATTTAGAACGATTCTACATATCGCAAGATTTTGCTAACTTGTTTTATGTCGGAATGCCTTCAATTTGTTTTGTGTTTGGATGTGTAAATAGACAGTCGGATAGAAATTTCATGTTCCATAGATTTCCACATTTAGATTCGATTAAAAACAGTGGATTAGATTTTGACAGCGAGGGAACTGGTATCCAACTCCAAACAGCTTCATGTATTCAGCTCATTTTGAAGCGGCTTGCTTTGTTTATGCATCCGCCATTTGAAATTCAGTATCAATTCAAACAAGATATTCGCTCAAACTAGATCACGTACATGGTGGAAATAGTTGCTCTTCCAACTCTAAACGGGCCTGGCATTCTTCAAGAACAACGACCGCAACAACATGTGCTAAACACCGAAAGAATGAGATAATCTTTTTTGTATTGTAGGGCACACGCCGCCCTAATGTGCGCACGCCGACGCGACAAACAGAAGATCCTGTTTCACGGTTTAATGCATAGGGCTGTACATCGTAAAAGATGCAATAGCATTTAATTCTGCTAACGGCCCTTGTATATCGCTGTCACTGTTATCAAAATCGCAGTCGTCACTATCGGTCTTGCTTCATATTCACAGTCCATCGTGATGGCCAACTGACAACTAGCCGATAGCGTCCAATTTGTGACGTCACGATTTTGAAACTCCTTCGTAGTTCACCGTAATTTTAGAAGTAACAGTGGCCGAAAGATGGCGGCAGTGTTAATCGCAGGGGGAGGGTCAAAATGAAAGTTTTTTATATATTTTATCAATTTTCAGTTCGAGTTGAAAATTTTTATACATGCTATATTGTTACTGAAACCTTCTGCCACGTAATTTTCCGGAGAAAAGCACAGTGAACAGTGAAGGAGGAGGGGGGTCGCGGACTCGAGGTTTCAGAACGCGGTTTTTCTGGAACAAGAAATATTACTCGAGTTAGCGCTCTCCCCTTCCATCGAGTGGTTCGGCCGGCGAGATAAACGAGAAGAGAATTTCTCATTACGGGAGACGTCAGAAGAACCCTGGAACTGACGGAGATAGGAGGAAAGAGTAGCAGCAGGAAAACTCCCATGGGCTCGGTTCGGAGGGTTTGGCACCGTCGCGAGCTAGAAAAATTCGTCGAACGTCCTAATTGAATAGGAGAAGCAATTGGCGTATCTGCAAAGGCTTTTCTGCGGAAAGAGACTTATTCGTCTACGCCTATGGATAATGGATTTAGTTCGTTGGACTGTTGCAAATTCCCTCCTTTCAATGTTTCACGGAGAAACATTACTACAGTGAATAATAGTAGTTATAATTTTACAGATGCTGGCGAGAAGCGAAAATCCTCTACAGCGGCGAGTGATTCGTCCGCTCCAGAGAAGAATGGATGGAATCCCGTCAGTGAAGCAGTTTCATTGAGTTTGGAGAATGCGACGAATTTAGAGGGTAATATTAGAGCAAATAATCAACACATTTCTCTGTTCAAGTGCATGCATATCAATTGTCTGAATTGGCATTATATGACTATAATAGTTAGCTGGAACTGTCCAAGTATGAAGTCCGTGTTTTGGGAGGCAAGCTTTATTGATTATAAGTTCTGGATCAATGTACTTCACGAATATAGACTTTATTGATATTATTAGACATTAACTCTTCTAAGATAATCATTTATAGGAGTAGCTTATATGCATATTTTTCCTAAATGATAAATATGGAATTTACCAGCCCTCTTCGTATTGTCTTCGTTGCTTTACGAATTTGTTGCTGGTGAAGGAATTTTTCTACTGCTTGTCTGCTTTTCACCTAGATGCAACGGACGAGGCACTGGGGACATCTTGAACGTGTCGTAAGATCATCTTCTTCTACTCGAGATCTGCAGGTTTCATCGCAGTCGGATGTTCCGGAGAGTCTGCAGCGATCTCCATAGAAGGGCTCGACAGTGATCCACTTATCTCTTCGTAACTAGGATTTTGGGCGTACGCGGTTTCAAGACATGCTTCTCACTGCCAAATGTGTTGCTAAGAATATTAGTTTGGCGACTTACTATTTAATTTCATTAATTTAATCTGCTGGCAAGTGATCAGCTTTGTACTAAAGATTTAGTTTGAACTCTTATTAAACGACATATTTATTTATACTTTGTTATTCACTACCTGATTAATTTCGACACGTGACAGGTAGTTTGCGTTGGTAACCAGAGAACGGAGACGACAGTTGGACCTCTGGATACGCCCACCCATTCCCCGCCCATACGTCTTGTGGAGATAGCGTTACGAAGTAATTCTACGCCTTGGTAGTGTGCGTAAGTTGATAAAAAGTAGAGATTGTTCAGTGAAACAAGGAGAGCGTCTTAAGGTACTGTTATTCTTTTTATTAATATTAGTAATGAGCAATAGGAACCCGCACAATGGGAAAAAGATTAAATATTTCCTTGAGGAATTAATGCTCTGCAATGAGCCAGTGGATCGTCACTTGGTCAATTTTAAGAATTTAATGTCCGTATATGAAGTGACAAATTCTGATCTCATTCGGGAATATTTAATAAAATCGGCGCCTCCGCATCTAGCTAGTCATTTGTTAGATTTCAGTGGTGTAAAGGATTGTGAACTGTATGATGAAGCTAGGCAGTAATCAGAAAAGTTAAATTCAGAGCAACGTGAATGGGAAAATAACTTTAGAGAAAATGAAGGTGCTAAGGAAGCCACGTTTAGCCCCGTTAATGTGTTAGTTAAGGAATCCGCGGGTAGTCCTATCAGATTCATGGTAAAAAATGAGGACGACACAATAATTGAAATTGTGACAAATATTTACTCCCAAGCCAGAAGAAGGGGAGCTTCTATTATGGATGTTTTTTGCAAGTCATTGGACGATAATAAGCTTAAGAAAATGGGGCATAAAAAGGTAAAGGAGGAAGATTATTGTTACAGTTTTGAAGAAGTGTTAGGACGAGCCAAAAGAGGAATTAGACAGAAAACGAAAGACATAGAAGTAAACATGCACTCGCGACTTTTTTTCAGTGTTAAATATCGTATTGTAAGATAAGGTGAAAGAGAAAGGAGGAGGAATACGGATATATAAATCTCACTGTGTTTAATGAATTCAAAATTGAATTACAGTTAAAATGTAGACTAATGCATAAAGTTAATTAATCTCAGAGAATACAATATGTTTTTCATGTATTCCTGCTCTCGTCCGGTCCTAATTGGGATCCTGGCGTCGATTGCTATCTGCTATGTGGCTAGATGAGGAGGTGCGTGGGCGTCGTACTTCACCACTGCGTAGGATGGCGGTGAGACCTCGGGGTTTGGTGGAGTGGCTCCTGTTGCGTTCCCTAATTATGAATATTGAACATAAAATTAGCAGAGTAAGCCGTAACTTGCAATACTTTGGAAAAAAGTTTGAATATTCTTTAAACGGGCAGGAAAGCATGAACACAAAAGAAGTTTGTAACGTAGCATTTAACTTCTAATTCCTTCGTTAAGTCTAGCTTAGAAATTAAACAAAGCTTCACGTTACCCTCGGAGATCTCTTCGTGGAGCGCGCTTGCGGTACTGATGTCCTCTAGATGAGCAGACAACGGAGCTCGTTCTCCGGGCTAATATGTCGATGTGCAGTGGATATTGAGTCCGCTGGTCGGTCGTCGTGGGCTGTCTTAGCTGAAATCGAGTTGCCTATATCCAATGTGGCGGGGGCGGCTGATGCAGTCGGGTCGTCGGTCTCCGACGTCTTCAGCTCGCTGTCTATCACTCTGACATTAGGGAAAACGTCCCGTGGTGAATTTGAAAGCTGGGCCAAAGCCGTAGCACGCTCGCCGGTAACCGTCCTCGTCGGGGGCGTTGAGTGGTCGTCTTCTTCTCCTATTAAATCATGCTGCAGCTGAAATTCTCCAGTCTTGGGCGCTGAGTCAGCCAATGTTCCTCGAAATCCACTTTCATGGTTGTCCCGTATATCTTTGATGGCACTATGGATATTAGACACAAACTCCGTTAACAAAAATTCAGAGTTTATATCACTTGCCTTGTTCACTGTCCGAGAGCATGATAACGGGTTTACAACGTCCTTCGTCCGTTCTAATTCCTTCTGTAGGCGAACGTGAAACAGCTCGCAATTTTCTATCCTCAGGCGAAGCTTACGGGGCTGCCTTTCGGAATTGTTCCATGATGAAGTCGAATGCTGATGAGAAAGCCTTCTAGCCGAATATATCCTGGGCGGCGGAATCCAAGCAGGGCCTCTCGTCTTTTTCATCCATTCAGCTTTCCAATCATCATCTCGGGTCAGGACTCGCTCTCTAGCTTTCCTTTCCTTTCTTCTATTTTTATATCCGAAATTTATTTGCATACTAAGTGTCGTGCCCTCGAATGTTCTGCTCCATTAGCAGCCTTCCTTGTTTCCCTCGAATGTTCTGCCTCTTCGATTTCTTTTTACGGGTAGCGGGCTTCGCTGTCTTTCCTTCTCTACTGGCTTTTTCCATGTTCTCCTTCTTCTCCCTTGCCTTCGGAGTCGAGTCGGATCGTCGGTTTTTTTTTTTCCTTTCTTCGCTGCTCTTGGCTGACGATCTGACACCATCCCTGCTGCCAACCCACAACGAAAAATCTTTTTCGTTTGCGGCCTCAAATGTCGTGATAAAGCATCTGCTATGACATTTCCTTCAGCTCTCACATATGCTAATGTTACAGGAAACCCCATTAATGTCTGAAGCACCCTGGTTTGGGTTTTCCTGAGGAGCCATTTTTGTTTCAATAGCCTTGATACAGCTTGATTATCTGTATATATAACGGTGGATACTTGCTGTATGTAATGACTCCAGCAGTTAACTGTGTGATCCATCGCCAATAGCTCCCGTACGTAATTGCTCTGATCCTTAATAGTTCAAATAATGGCTCGGCAATTTTTGAATATCCTAAGATGAAGTGCCTATAAAATTGTACTGTACCTAGAAAACCTCTTACTTGCCAGACAGTCGTCGGGGTTTGCCATTTCTTAATGGCTTCGATTAACCGATTATCGCACGAATTTCCCCGCTCCGAAAATTCATATCCGAGGTACTTCACCTTCGCACTCCAAACTCGCACTTGGTTAACTTCAGAAAAAGCCTATCTTTCAAAACCCTCAGCAATACCTTCTCGGTCAGTTCTCTTAATTTTTCCAACGTTTCTGCATATATTAGGAAGTCGTCAAAAAACGCTATGACACCTTTGTCCAGCAGACCCCATAAGGTATTGTTGAGCGTTAGGGCGAAAGTGGAGGAGGTCCCTTTTAACCAAAGGGCATTACGAGAAACTCGAAGAGTCCAAATCTCGTTTTGAACGCTGTGGATGCACATGTTCGGGATTCATTCTTATCTGGTGATAAGCGTCTATTACATCTAATTTGGTGTAGAATCGTGTGTTTGCTACCTTGCCCACCAACCCATCAATTCGTGGCACAGGATAACGTTTATCTTTCGTGATCTGATTCATCTTGCAAAAGTACACACACATTCTTACGCCTCCATCTTTTTTCGCGACAAATAATACTGGTGAGGCGAAATTGGATGTAGAAACACTAATTAATCTCTTTTCTAGCAACTTACGTAGTGTCTTTTCCACTTCTGCTTCTTCGTCCTGTGATAGCTTGAAAAGTGGGGCGTTGACGGGACTGGAAAGGGTCGTCAGGTCGCGAGAGTGTTGCACCTGCCTCTTTGGTGGTAAACCTGGGGGTAAATCATCAGGAAATAATTTTTGTAATTTTTTTATTAATGTCTTAAATTTAGGGTGATTAGTTTGCATCGCATTATTTACATTATTATAGGTAATTGTGTCTTGCCTTTTTAAGAATATCGCAAAGGCCGGTACCTGGGGCTGTTTTCATAAATTCGACTGCTTACATCTCCTCGAGGTCATCGTCCTTAGAGATCCATTTGCTCAAGTGCAACATCTTGCCTTTCCTAGGGACATAGCATGTCTGCGAGGTCCAATGTATTATTGGTTGTTCCTTTCTCAGCCACGTCATCCCAGAATCGCATCATAGCTGCGGACAGGCAGCACATTGAATCCGGTATATCCATAATATTTACCGCTGCTTACTTTTAATCAAAGTAATCAACGAGGCCTGCTTCTTTCGTGCCGCCGTTCTAGGGATGATTTTATTCTTCTGGGTGAAGACTTCATCCAAAAAGTTCTCCTCAGCTCCTGTATTGATCAAGATTTTAGCATCTACGTTGGCGACCTTTCCTTGAACAATTATCAAGTTCTTCCGGCTGCCTTGATCGACGAAATTAACTTGCGGGTTTTGTCGATTCTGGGCTAATTTCTTTTTGCAATGTCTTCTATTATATCCCTCTGTGCCGCCACGGAAACAGCAGAGGGATTATCTTCTTCCTTTTAATGGGATTTCACCGAGTGTCTACCGTATCGAGCTCCATGGGGACTTCTTCCTCCAGTAACTGAAATTCGGGATTTTGAGCATGTTGCAACTTTTTTCATCCTTAAGGTAATTTTCAAATTGGGAGGCAGGCCTTCAATAAGCCATAATAGCTTGTCGTATTCCGAGACCTGCTCTATGCCTCCTAAAAGTTTACGAAACTGCAGTAGGTACCCAGGCAGATCCCCTTTCTTCATCTTTAAATTTAATATATCACGCCTCACGGTGACCTGTGTTTGACCTCTGGTGTACGTTAGCTGGAACTGCTCTTCAAACTGTTTCCATGTCAGAGCTGGCTGTTGTGTCATAAGATCAGCCAGCCAATCCAGCGCATGTCCTTTCATTGCACTTGGCAGGATTCTGACGCAATTATCTAATGCCAGATTTTTGCATTTTATAATCATTCTGAAGGTTTTCAAGAAACTTTCCGAGTCCTCGCCCTTCTTCCCTTCGAATACCGGGAACGGCATCATCTCCAATGCTTTGAGGTCCATTATTCTTGCTATACTGCCTTACCACCACTGTTGTTTTCTGTTTCTTTTCCTTTCTGTTTCTTTTTCGTTTCCTTCTTCTAACGGGCCTTTTCTTTAGCACCTCACCCTCTCATCCTTCGATGCTCTGTCTGGTCGCAATTCCTAATCGAAGAAACCACAACAATACAAGAAAACAATTACTTGCAGCAATTTCATCAAAAGTTCTTAATAGTGGAAGCGTTTTTAATTAAAGATCCGTGGCGTTGCACAGCCAGCTTGCGTACCAAGCACCTCCCCCTCTCTTTCACGACTTCCTTTCAGTGATTAAATATCGTACTGCAAGATAACATGAAAGAGAAAGGAGGAAGAATACGGATATATAAATCTCATTGTGTTTAACGATTTCAAAACTGAATTGCAGTTAAAATGTAGACCAATGCATAAAGTTCAATAATACAATGCTTTTCATGTATTCCTGCTCTCGTCCGGTCCTAATTGGAATCCTGGCATGATTGCTATCTGCTGTGTGGCTAGATGAGGAAGTGCGTGGGCGTCGTACTTCACCGCTACGTAGGATGGCGGTGACCCCTCGGGGTTTGGTGGAAAAGCTCCTGTTGTTGATGAATATTGAACAACAAAATTAGCAGAGTAAGCCGTAACTTGCAATACTTTGGAAAAGAGTTTGAATATTCTTTAAACGGGCAGGAAAGCATGAATACAAAAGAAGTTTTTAACGGAGCACTTAATTTCGACTTCCTTCGTTAAGTCTAGCCTAGAAATTAAACAAAGGTTCACGTTACCCTCGTGAACAGACAACGCAGCCAAACGCGACTCACAGCAAGAGATCTCTTCGCGGAGCGTGCTTGCGGTGCTGATGTCCTCTAAACGAGCAGATGACGGGCCACTCGTGACGTAAAGCTCGTTCTCCGGGCTAGTAGGTCGATTTCCAGTGGTTATTGAGTCCGCTGGTCGGTCGTCGTGGGCTGTCTTAGCTGACGACGAGTTGCATATATCCGATGTGGTGAGGGCGGCTGATGCGGTCGGGTCGTCTTCAGCTCGCTGTCTATCACTCCGCTATTAGGGAAAACGTCCCGTGGTGAATTTGAATGCTGGGCCAAAGGCATAGCACGCTCGCCAGTAACCGTCTTTGCCGGAGGCGTTGACCGGTCGTCTTCCTCTCCTATTAAATCATGCTGCAGCTGAAATAATCCAGTCTTGGGCGCTGAACCAGCCAATGTTCCTCGAAATCCACTTTCGTGGTCGTCCTGTATATCTTTGATGGCACTATGGATGTTAGGCACAAATTCCATTAACAAAAATTCAGAGTTTATATCAGTTGCCTTATTCACTGTCTGAGAGCACGATGACGGGTTTACAACGTTCTTCACCCGTCCTAATTCCTTCTGTAGGCGTACATGAGACAGCTCGCAATTTTCTATCCTCGTGCTGAGCTTACGGGGCTGCCTCTCGGAATTGTTCCATAGTGAGGTCGAATGCTGATGAGAAAGCCTTCTAGCCGAATATTTCCTGGGCGGCGGAATCTAAGCAGGGCCTCTTGTCTTTTTCATCCATTCAGCTTTCCAATCATCATCTTGGGTCGGGACTTGCTCTCTAGCTTTCCTTTCCTTTTTAAGTTTTTATATCTGAAATTCATTTGCATACTAAGTGTCGTACCCAATGAGCAGCCTTCCTAGTTTTCCTCGAATGTTCTGCCTCTTCGATTTCTTTTTACGGGTGGCGGGTTTCGCTGTCTTTCCTTCTCTACTGGTTTTTTCCGTCTTCTCCTTCCTCTCCATTGCCTTCGGAGTCGAGTCGGATCGTCGTTTTTTTTTTTCTTCCTTTGCTGCTCTTGGCTGACGATCTGACACATGCTTCCTCTAATCATGGAAGAAGGAAAAACTAGGAAACGAAAGAAAAAGAAAGCCAAAGGGAGAGAATATAGTATCAATAGATTCCCAATGAATAGTTGTAATATATTTAGAGCGACAGATAATAAGGGGGCTGATACTTGTTCCACGACTTGTTTGAAGGGACAAAAAGATGGAGCCTCTCCAATCCCAAAAAGACAGAGTAGCAAAGTTAGTTCCGGACAAGGCATTGGAAGACGCGAATAACGATGCTGCTCGGATTTGCAAAATTTTAATATGCAGCATCTGGACTCTCCATACGTGGCTAGGCTAAACTTGTTTTTGGAATTGAAAGAACAAGGGGTAATCGAAAAGACTGCATTTAATATGGAGATAGTGCAAATAGCTACAGAGATCTCCAGGAATAATCTAGTAAAGTGTGGAAAAGATTTAGAATCCCAGGATGGCATAAAACGTAAACATTTTGTGGAGTTCGGACGGAATTTTTCTCGAACAAGCGATTCCGCTACAATTCAGCGATATTTGCAAGAGGGGTTGGTTGTGGTTAATGGTCTACTTAATACTAGCCATCTGGTGAAACCCATTCAGGAATACTTGTGCCAGTCATTTAATTCAATAGTGAATAATGGTCTAAATGAAATATGAAGTCTTTGCATTCGCCGTCTATTTCGGAACGAGGGATATGTAGTAATGGGTCTCGGTTTGTGAATGCTGAAGTGGGTAAGGTGATGCTTGGTCAAAAGACGGTATTTGAAGCAGACGAATATAAGCAGCAGAATCTTTGATGTAAAGGCAAAAATCAAGTAGTTGGTCATACGAGTAGGGTACAAGACCCTAAATTAGGTGCTACGCAGGAAGGAAATAAGGAATTTAATGGCCGTAAATTCTCCGATAACGAGTCGAGCAGAAGCAATTATGAGCACGAAGCTGTTAATAAATCGACAGCTATGAATATTAGCGAGAATAATGTTAAAATTGTTTAGGTATTATTAGCGAATTTGAAGCATTCTCTCACAGTAGCCAACAAACTTATCAAGGTTATTGAAGAAAAATGTCGTAGCGAATATTTTGCTATACCTGCTAGCGGTGTTACAGTCAGGCTAACGTCTTATTGGAATCAAAGATGGCGTAGACAAAAGTACGCTCGCCAAAAATGGAATTATTACAGAAATCAATTTAGATATGACAAGGAATGTTTTCGCAAAAGAGAACGTAGTGCAGACCGGAATAAGATTAATGATGGTTTCTGCACTACGGAATAAGATTAATTTATATTGATTCAGGTTATAAATTGGAAAAACTAAGCAAATTGGTATCCTAAGCAAACTGAAATACGGGATTAACTTAAAGGGTTTTCTCGACCGTATATGTTTAAAAGGGGAACGTATAAAACTAAGAGTTTGGATGGAAATAGAAAAAGTGTTAGAAATAAGCATGAGAAGAGAAAACGCCAGAATAGGCAACGTTTGAGTGATGGTAATTTGCAGTCTCCTGTAAACTCGCTGCAAACAAGGTTGGCGAGCATGTCACGTGATTTTCCGGAGAAAAGCACAGTGAACAGTGAAGGAGGTTCAGAACGCGGTTTTTCTGGAACAAGAAATATTACTCGAGTTAGCGCTCTCCCCTTCCATCGAGTGGTTCGGCCGGCGAGATAAACGAGAAGAGAATTTCTCATTACGGGAGACGTCAGAAGGGCCCTGGAACTGACGGAGATAGGAGGAAAGAGTCGCAGCAGGAAAACTCCCATGGGCTCGGTTCGGAGGGTTTGGCGAGCCATGCTTGGAGACGTAAAAATTTGTCAGGGCACCGTCGCGAGCTAGACAAATTCGTCGAACGTCCTAATTGAATAGGAGAAGCAATTGGCGTATCTGCAAAGGCTTTTCTGCGGAAAGAGACTTATTCGTCTACGCCTGTGGATAATGGATTTAGTTCGTTGGACTGTTGCAAATTCCCTCCTTTCAATGTTCCACGGAGAAACATTACTACAGTGAATAATAGTAGTTATAATTTTACAGACGCTGGCGAGAAGCGAAAGTCTTCTACAGCGACGAGTGATTCTCCCCCTCCAGAGAAGAATGGATGGAATCCCGTCAGTGAAGCAGTTGCATTGAGTTTGGAGTAGGCTGGATAGAGCCCTTAACATTCCGCTCAACCAAGAACGATTTAAGAAAGAAATTTCCCTCATCAAAAAAATCGCAACTATGAATGGCTACAACAATCTCACCATCATGGATTTACTTAGGAAAAGAAAGTTCAAGAAATTTATCAAGGACAGCACCACGCATGGCAAGACCAAGAACCAGGGCAGTATTATTTCTTTACCTTATAACAAGCAACTCATCAAAGGGCTGGGCTCAGCATTAAAATCATTTGGTTATTCAATTTGTTTCAGCAATCCCAATCAAATGAAGGACATTTTCCCCAACCCTCAGGACAAGATCTCTCCGCTCCTCAAGTCAGGAATTTACGAAATTAAATGTACACAATGTGATATGGTTTACAAAGGTCAGACGCGTCGAAGCATAGAAACCAGATACAAGGATCACCTAAGACAGAAAGTTTGGAAGAAGTAACTTGTCCGCAGTTGCCAAACACTCCATCGACACCGGCCGTGATTTTCATAATGTAAAACTGATAAAATCAATAAATAAAAGACACCTGTTGGATGCGTTCGAAAGCATTGCGATCCAACGTACAGACAAAAATACGCTACTAAACTTAGATATGGGTCCGATTAGCGATTCACCTTTAATCAAGTTGTTGACCCAAACAACCACTCAAAAGAATTGACTTTTTTAGTGTCTTTCTTTTTCGAATTCTGATTGGTTGTAGTTCCTTATATATACTCATATTTTCCAAGACTCAGGTAGTTCTCTCGTTGTTTTCGAGGTGCTCCTGGACTGCTGAATGATGGTAGCAATTGCTTCCGAAAAGTACTTCAAGAATCAGGTTGTATTTATCCTATTTCTTAGTGTTGTTGTGGTTAAATAGTTTTTTATTAATATTAAGATTCACATTACAATTATCCACATTAGTCTTTATTGTCGTTTAATATCTTGCTGGTAAAGGAATTTTTCTAATGATGTCTGCTTTTCACCTAGATGCAACAGACAAGGCGTTGGGGACATCTTGAACGTGTCGTAAGAGCATCTTCATCTACTCGAGATCTGCAGGTTTCATCACAGTTGGATGTTCCGGAGAGTCTGCAGCGTTCTCCATAGAAGGGCTCAACAGTGATCCACTTATCTCTTCGTAACTAGGATTTTGGGCGTAAGTAGTATAGCACCAGCATTGGCGGAAAGGGGGGAGGCGCGTGCCACCCTTTACTTGGTGTTTAAAGGGTTAAAAGTTGTCAAAGGGTTAAGATGAATGTTTTTTTTATTGTTTTAATTGGTTTTTAATTGATTTAAATTGATTTTAATGATAATGAATTGGTTTTTTATTGAATTTAATGATAATTAATTAATTTTTAATGAATAACCAGGTGTTGACATACAGGTAACCGAAGGGTCCAAAGGGTTACAAGGTATTCAGGTGATCAAAGGGTTTACAGGTATGTTGGTGTTACATTACAGGTAACCAAAGGGTCTAGGGTCCAAAGAGTTGACAGGTGTTTGATTGATCATCGAGTTAATGATGATGGATGGGTTTTTAATTAGGCCTATGACTGGAGAGGGGTAGAGGTGTCCATCTGTTACCTATCAGGTGTCCAAAGGGTTTATAGGTATGGTGATGTTACATTACAGGTAACCAAAGGGTTGACAGGTGTTTGATTGATCGTCGAGTTAATGATGATG
This sequence comes from Rhysida immarginata, assembly GCA_023313115.1. Lineage (NCBI taxonomy): Eukaryota > Metazoa > Arthropoda > Chilopoda > Scolopendromorpha > Scolopendridae > Rhysida > Rhysida immarginata. The sequence continues at coordinate 1,135,298 of JAHWFO010081983.1, forward strand.
GATCGGTTTTTAGGTTAGGCCTAATCTTGTCCATCACATTCGTTTTTACCTAATTACTAATTTTCTATTGCGTTTAAAACTACCAGATTTTTTTTATTTTAATCGTTAACTGCTCTTCCTAATTATCATTATTGATTCAAGGTGCTCAGGTTGTGTTTTTATTGTTTTTTTCACATCTTCTATTTACTGTTTTTTTAAATACTCCTGATCACTCAGATTGCTTTTATTTGTTTGTTAGACATGGAACAAGTCTATTTTCAACCTGAAACCCAGCAGGGTTTGGTGGTGTTCGTGGTTTAGCTATACAAACAAACCAGTCAGAAAAAGATACACGTGATTGGTTAAGTAGTGTTCCAACTTACACGTTACATAAACCTATTAGACATCGCTACCCTCGTAATCGTATGCGTGTTTTTGCACCGTTCGATCAATTTCAAGTAGATTTAGTCGACCTAAGCAGTTTGTCAAAGCAGAATGTTGGGTATAAATTTCTTCTCACATGCATTGATGTGTTCTCGCGTTTTGCGTGGGTCGTGCCTTTAAAATCCAAGACGGATCCCGAGCTTCAGAAAGCTTTTCAAAAAATCTTTACAGAAGGGCAAGTTCCTCTAAAAATTAACAGTGATAAAGGTAAAGAATTTTTAAATAAGCACGTTCAAGATTATTTTAAACGATTCAATATTATATTCTTTGCAACAGAGTCGGATTTAAAAGCAGCCACAGCTGAGCGTTTTAATCGTACCTTGAAGGCGCGAATGTTTAGGTTTTTCACTTATACCAACAAACAACGCTACATTGACATCTTACCTGCTCTTGTTGAAAGCTACAACAATCGTAGTCACAGATCCTTAGTTATAGCACCGGCTGCTGTGAACGCTCGTAATGCATCGACCTTGTGGTTGAAACAACGCCTTTATTACAATTCAGCACCCCATACGATTCCGAAATTAAAAATTAGTGACGTAGTACGCATTTCAAGAGTCAAAAATATATTTGAGAAAGGTTATTAGCCGAATAGGACAGAGGAAGTTTTTTCGGTATCAAAAATTATTATGCGTAAACATGTCATATATAAAATTAAAGATTATAACGGCGACGATATTGCAGGTGTGTTTGAGCAAGAACTACAACGAGTGAAAAACCCTGAAGTTTTTGTCATAGAAAGGATAAAAAGATGGAGAAGGAAAGGGGGTGTACGAGAGGCACTCGTTAAATGGCGCAATTACCCGGACAGTATGAATAGTTGGGTACGTCAGGACGACCTATTAAACCTATGACAAGCTGTTTCACTCATCAGTAAAGCCGTTGATTTGTCAACATGTACTAAGAGTCCGATTTCTACGTTACACTTCCGTCCAACACGCAATCGGGCGTTGGAAAACATGTTAATACAACAGCTCACTTTATCACCCGATTACCACGCACGTTACAATTCAAAGGTCAGTGGAAAGTCGGCTTAACTGAAGTTCATTTCCCAGCACTTTTCAAGAATATTGCAGCTGTTAACAACAGTTTTACCATAGGTATTCAGAATTTTATGATTGAGAAGCAAGTCACGCTTAAGATTGCTAAACCAGCCGAATCACCCACTCTTAAAGAGTTTGCACACCGAGTGGATACAGCGTTACAAACCTATTTGAAGGATATTGTATTTTTCCACGACCGAGATATCAGCAACTTGGTCATCTTGAGTTTATCTCCTAATACGCAAATTCGTTTCACCACAAGAGCGTTCTGTCAGTTGTTTAATTTAAAACCAGATGAGTTCCTGGAAGGGCGTGTATTGCTCGTTCCTGATTTTTCCAAAACGTTCGAATGGTGTTCAGAACTTTCTGCTGTGTTAAAGTTCCCAGAGATCGCACCTATATTTCAGCACGTTGTTGATATAAAGACTATCCAAATCCAAAATACAGAGGCCCTCCTTGATTTTTTACAAGTTCAATTAGGACTCTATGGAATCGAGGTCACTTTTGATAATGGTTTTTTAGTATTTTTTGGTTACACAGGTCGTTACATCGAATTCCCAGTTGTGTCGAATCTCGGATCTGTCCCTTTACAGTTCCTGAATAAGAAATTTAAAACACTTACGAAAATTCCGTTAAATGCTGTTCATGATGGTTTCATGAATATTGCTGTATACGATCCGGAAGATTGGCCTCGAATTAGTGAATTAAAAATTCCCGAGGGGTATTACGATAGACGTAGTGACATTGTGAACGCATTAGTGAATTCTATACCACTAGAAGAAAAGCCCTTTTACAACATTAATCTCACGTATAACAAATGTTTTCGCTTCCAATGTAAAGAGAAACGCTACATTAATTTTAGTGAGGGTTTGTGTCATACTCTAGGTTTAAATTCAGACCAGTACAACGTCGCACTCACGCAGGGGGATGGTTTGATTCCTATAGACCTTAGAAGAGGAATCCATAGCTATTATCTATATAGCGATATAATTCAGCCTCAACTTGTTGGAAATACTTTTGCATCGCTCCTACGGATTATTCCCATATCACATGCTAGACACGAAATGGTTTATCAAACTTTCCCTACACCTGATTACTGTCTATTAAGCAAAAAAGTCTTTGACACGATTGAAATCGCAGTGCATTCAGATCACGGGGATCTGTTAGCGTTTTTAGCTGGCAAAACGGTTGTAAAATTACATTTCCGTCAGAAGCAGTTGTAGAGCTCAGACACTTCTATCTTTCTCTCCTTCAAAATGCATGTTCCATATCATCCGAGCCAAGAGGCTATTTTACGTTATTATTTAAGTCAGAAAGGTCAAGGGATACCTATCTTCAAAGGGACAGCGTTTCAACGTGGTAGTGGGTTGGGCTCTGTATTCACAAATCTTTTCCGACTTGTGACACCTTTACTAAAGACAGCTGGGAAAATTCTTGGTAAGCATGCTCTAAAAGGTGGTGCTTCAGTCTTAAATGATGTGATGCAGGGTCAAAATCTCAAACACTTGTTAGCATCGCGTATGAGAGCAGCAGGTGGCAGCGCTTTACAGGAAATGGGTTCCAGGATTCAGAAAAGTAGGGGTAGAGGTAGGGTTAAAAGACGTTATTCATCAGCCAAAAGACCCAGAGATCACAGTCTGCATGCCTTCCTGCTGAACAAAAATAGTAGAAGAAGAAGCAGAAGAAGAAGACAGAAAGCAATTCGCTCAGCAACGTTAAAAAAGTCTCAGAGGAGAAAGAAGAAGAAGAAGCAGCAGCAGAAGTCAAAGAGAACTTTACACATCCGTTCTTTATCCTCTATTTTCACCTAAAACATCACCATGGCGGCTGTGATACACGAGGACAGCTCAGAATGCGTGAATAGTGAATTAGATATTTTTTCAATTCCCCATACGAGCGGTCAACAAGAGAAGAGACACGTGGTAGGTTACCAACCGACCACCATCATAAACCAAGACGGTCCGATTGAATTCTTTGTTCCCAGATTAACTGACTTTTACATCGATCTAGACCAAACTACAATCAATTTAGAAGTTGTTATCACTAAAGGTGATGCACCTATCCCACCTGGTGATAACACAGGCCCTGTGAATCTTATCCTTCACTCGTTATTCTCCCAAGTCGATTGTCTTTTAGGCGACACACTCGTTAGTCATAGCAATAACTTATATCCGTATAGAGCTTATTTAGAAACTCTTCTGAATTATGGTCGGGCTGCTAAATCAACTCAGTTAACGACTTCTGGATTTTATAAAGACACATCAGGGAAAATGGATAGTATAGACGATGCAAATATAGGGTTTAAATCACGCAAAAGTCTCGCTCGTAATGGAATCTATTACTTAGGAGGATCTATACATCTGGATATATTTCGTCAGAGTCGTTTGCTGTTAAACTCGCTGGATTTTCGCCTAAGATTATACAGAAGTAAACCTGCCTTCGCTCTAATGTCGGACGCAGCCAACCCTGATTATAGAATTTCAATTCGAAAAGCTACACTTAATGTGGAACGCGTTAAAGTGAACACAACTACCTTATTAGCACATGCGAAGACACTACAAACAACCAATGCATATTATCCGATTAGCGGAGTGGAAATGCATTCGTCTAATATCGCAACAAGTACGAGAAATCACGTCATACAAAATTTAATTACAGGCCAAGTTCCCACCCGATTAATTTTCGTATTCGTAACGAGTGAAGCACAAAACGGAGCTTACAAGGTGAACCCATTTAATTTTCATTATTTCAACCTGTCATATTTCTCACTATCACTTGACAGTCAAGTTCTTCCAAATCAACCTCTAACGCCTGGATTCACAGAGGGTTCATACATATGTGAGTTTGTTCATTCGTTGAAGGCACTAGGTCTCTGGAAGGAAGACAGAGACGTCGACGTGAGTCAGGTTGAATACGGTTCTGGATATTCTTTCATTTCGTACGACCTTAGCGGAAATCGAAATTATTATACATCCCATTTTAACCTTGTTAGTAAGGGCATACTTAGTGTTGAAGTACATTTTTCCCAATCTCTTACGGAATCTGTGAACATCATTACCTACTGTGAATATCAGAACTTATAGAAAATATAGAAATCAGTAAAGACCGTACCGTAACCTTTGATTATACAAATTAAAGCTCTATGGATACAGCACAAATATGGCGTGCATTAGAGAGAGACCCATGTACAAAACCTATAGCTAGAGGTGTATTTCCAGCTGACGTAATAGTAAATTTGAATCCCAGCTACCCATCTCTACTTGTAGCTAATACAGATGGTTCTAATCAACCAGGCAGTCACTGGATTAGTTTTTTTATCCATAAGCCCTCATTACCTTACTACTTTGATTCGTTTGGTCAAAAAGTACCTCCCCAATTCCACGATTTCATGTATAGACAGGCTGAAAATTGGGTCTACAATTCAAAACTATTCCAGCATCCAAGTGAAGCTACATGCGGTCATCATTGTTTGCATTTTCCAAAGTTTGCTGCAAGAGGCCATTCAATGTATGACATTATTAACGAACTTATTCAGACGAACTATTTCTCAATGATTTCATCGTAAAATGTGAATTAATTTATGATGAATTAGCAATTAACAATAATAATACTACTAATAATATATGTCAGAATGTTAAATGGAGTCAAAGCTGTTGTCCCTTTAAAAAAAAACAAAAAAACCTAGCCATGTTTAATTTTTTTGTACTCGTTTATTACCTGTATTTATTCTGTATTCATTATTCCTGAATAAAAATTTTAAATATACATTATTTCATTCGTCTATATTTTTTTTCCTTGTTTTATATTAATTAAATAAATACATTTCAAAGAGTTAATTAAATTAACAAATACATTACTAAATACATTACTAAATTATATATTTTTATTTTTTTATTCTTTTAATAAGTAAATAAAATAAATAAATAATAAAATAAATAATAATTACATAGACACAAGATTTCTTTCATTTAAATTACAATTTTTTATTCAGAATTTTACATTTTAAAACTTTAATGAAATCATTATAATATTTTGTATTATTTTTAAAAATATTACAATTATTTGTATGGTATCCAACAAATTCCGGGTGTGTTGTTACATCTTCTTTTTATTATAACGCTGGTAAAACTCCTTCCCCTCCCCTCCTGCGAATGATACAGCGGATTTACAATTAATTCTCTTGGAACATCAATCTCCTGAAGCGCTTTTATAAAACGTCTTTGTCCAATAGGAGGGTCCTTCTGATTGGCTGACGGGGAAACTGCGTCATCGATCAAGTTTGAAATGTGTGAACCCCGTAGATTTTTCCCGCCAATTTTTACTGTTCCATGTGAATCCCAGCTTACGAATTCAGGGTACTTCTGCAAATAATTAAATAAACGTTTTTGTCTCGAAGTTTGTGCAAGAAGAAAGAATGGCTTATCATCATCAGTGTCAAATCCAGATGGCGTTCTTTGAAACTTAGGAGTGTAAAACAGTTGTTGAGGAATTCGTTTTGGTGGTGAATCAGGTGAAGACGATAATGGCGAATGTATTACTTCCTCTTCAGGGTGAGTTCTTTGTTGTTGTTGTTGCATTAGATTCTGTTCTTTCTGGTCGACATCGTCACGTTTCTTTTCATACAGATATTTCTGTAAGGTGTCGAGATAATATTCTAGTTTTTGATGCGCGTTCATGTTATGAGAATTTAAAATATCAGTCATTTTTTTATCCAAACGTTTTTCTCTCTCTGTTGTCTTTGTTTCATCGCGATCGCCATGTGATTGGGGGGGTGGGAGTCTTTGTAGTCGTAGTAGTAGTTGTTGAAAAATGATTTATTAATCTTTGGTATTTGTGTGAAGGTAATAATACGTACTTCTGCATGTTTTTAACGTATTAATTTATTTAATATCGGTCCTGCAACGCTGCCTAATAGCAAAGGTAATAAGAATCCACCACCACGTTGAACCAGATAGGATTTTTTAGATCTTAATGAAATTTTTTTGTATGCTAGACCTTTTATCTTCCTCAAATGCTTTCTTATTTGCAGTGTCCATGTGAGTTTGCATGTACGATGTTATGGCAAATTTCACAGAGAGATTTGACTTGATTTAACGATGCATGTTGGATTAATTTTTTCCGTTGTTTAGGGCTAGCGTTTTTTAGCGCCCTGAGGAAATGGCGGTATTTTTGAATTAACGGAATCATGGCTGTTTACTACCGATGAAAGCTTGTTGAAAAATGAATGGCAATGCAGTTTAAACACGCGTTTTATTTGCATAAACGGTAATTGGTTTTTCATGCGGGAAAATTTTACTCCGTAATCTAATTATGTCGGGGCAGCCTTGTGTAAGATCTAATAATAAATAACTATGGGGTTCTTGCATTGCATATTTAAATGCTTCTATAAGTAAAGTACCGTACCCTGTTTGTGAAGCAAGAGTGCGTATCTGACCAACATCTCGAGGTGATTTTAACAGAAATATGAATTGAGTATTTAAGCTTATAGTACGAATGATTTTTGATTGTGCGAATAGATTTTGAGTTAATAATAAAACGGAGAAATTGAGATGATAACTGTATCTTGTATAAATTTTTTCGATAATTTCAGCATTTTTTATTTCATTTAATAATTCATCCAAAATTAACAATCCATGTACTCGTTCGTGAATCATTTTCTCATCGGGAATCCCTGCGTGAAATGTAATGTTGGATAGATTTAAATTTTTCACAACCAATGGAATTAATGCTCCGTAACAGTATATTATTTCCGTTGGAGGTGGGTCCATCATTTCATCTCTATACTTTAACAAATTTGACACAATTGTCGATTTTCCACTTCCAGAGGAACCAGCTATTAAAGCCGAAAAGTATTGTGTGAACTTTATTGAGGTATTTATCTCCATGAATTAAATAATACACACGGAGCAACGTTCCTTCTGTTGTTCACAATTCTTTAGACTTTTGTTAAATGACACAACTGTTAACTTTGATTTGAATTTATCTTTAACTTTTACTTACTTTAATACTATTTATTAATATATAATAAGAAATTATATTTTTATTTTGAATTCTAATCTTTTTTTTTAAAATTTATAAAGATGCTAAAAATTAGAAAGAATGCAATGACTAGACATAAATTGAATATAATATTTATTTTGAATTCTAAAATTTATAATATTAATAATTGATAAAGTATACAATAACTAATGGATAATTGAATATAATAATATATAACAATGTTAAAAATTTATAAAAATGCTAAAAAATACAAAGATTGCAATGACAAGTGAATAAATGAATATAGTGATTTATAACAATGTTATAAAATTATAATATTAATAAATCATAAGTAATACAATAACTAGTGGATAAATTGAATATAATACTATATAAAAAAAGCTAAAAATTTATGATATTATTAAATTAGAAAGTATACAATAACTAGTGGATAAATTGAATATCATACTATATAAAAAAGCTAAAAAATATAAAAATGCTAAAAATTAGAAAGAATACAATAACTAGTGGATAAATTGAATACAATTCTATATAAAAAAGCTAAAAATTTATAATATTAATAAATGATAAAGAATACAATAACTAATGGATAAATTGAATATCATACTATATACAAAAGCTAAAAATTTATAAAAATGCTAAAAATTAGTAAGAATACAATAACTAGTGGATAAATTGAATACAATTCTATATAAAAAAGCTAAAAATTTATAATATTAATAAATTAGAAAGAATACAATAACTAATGGATAAATTGAATATAATACTATATAAAAAAGCTAAAAATTTATAAAAATGCTAAAAATTAGAAAGTATACAATAAGTAATGGATAAATTGAATATAATTTATAAAAAAGCTAAAAATTTATAAAAATGCTAAAAATTAGAAAGATCACAATAACTAGTGAATAAATTGAATATAATATTTATTTGAAGTATAAAATGTTTTAATATTAAAACAATACAATTGACTAGTGAATAACTGAATGTATTATACTTGGACCCTTGGGTTACCTGTATGTCAACACCTGTTTATTCATTAAAAATTAATTAATTATCATTAAATTCAATTAAAACCAATTCATTATCATTAAAATCAATTTAAATCAATTAAAAACCAATTAAAACAATAAAAAAACCTTCATCTTAACCCTTTGACAACTTTTAACTCTTTAAACACTAAGTAAAGGGTTGCACGTGCCTCCCCCCTTTCCGCCAATGCTAGTGCTATACTATTGGCATATGCGGTTTCAAGACACACTTCCCACTGCCAAATGTGCTGCTAAGAAAATTTGGCGGTTTGCGATTTAATTTCATTACATTAATCCGCTGAAAATTGATCAACTTTGTTCTAAAGATTTAGTTTGAACTCTTAATAAACGTCATATTTATTTATACTTTGTTATTCACTACCTGAATAATTTCTACATGTGACACCTTCATCTTCCATTTTAAACAAAGTTGTTTTGAGTGTGGAGTTTACCTTTAAATATGCAGGGAATGCTGTCTATTGTGGAAACTTTCTATCTACAAACCAGAACCCCAAGAGATGTTATCTATTCGTAAAAATAATATGTAGTCATTTTATATCGATCAGTGGGATTATTAAAATTTCATCCCAGGAGTAAAAACACTACAGAACTAAACATAATTTAATTTGTGAGAGTTAGAACAATATGTCGTCATTGATTTATGTAGTTTAAAGTAGTAAAATTATTATTTCCATGTTTTTATCTTTGGTAAACAGGACTTAGAACGATATTTTAAGACTCTCTCAATTTTCAAAAAGAGTACAGTTAGAACAATCTGGTTGTCAGCAGTCGAAATGTCGAACTCTAGCCTATCATTAATCCTAACAATCCAAAAAAATTTGCACTTATTGTGGAATGGAACAACGAAAAAAGAAAAAACTTCTAATCCGCAAAAAAATTGAAATACCGGATACGTATTTCGTGTACCAGGTACACATCTTCAGCAGAAAGACAAAAGTTAAATAAAAAAAAGAAAATAAAACCTTAAATTCAGAGTTACCGATAAACAAAACCTTGAGATAGATAATTATCTTGGATGAAATTTTGATATATAGATAGCTATGTTAATCCGATATACTAATGATTTTATGATAAACAACTTTGGATGAAGAAAATAGGCCTCTATAAACTCCTGGCGTAATGTCGACTAGTATGCTTGAAAAAAATGCATATCACCAGTTTTTAACATCACAACTTAAATTTATGCACGTAATAACTAAATAATATTCACTTAGATTCTATGGAATGTTTGATCCAATTTTCTAAACTCTATTACAAAATCTGGATAACTTATTAGGGTGACGATAGGTCGCATAGTTTTCCTCATCCTGTGAATTTTAGGTAAACAACAGACCTAGGAAAACTGATATTGGGAAGAGTAAAATTAGATTATTTCTTTGGAATCAACAGAGGATAATCTCTGATTTTATTTTGAACTTTTGTGATAAACCGAGTTGAAGAGTGTTTTGGAATGCTTATATAAGAGCCGTTATCGACTTTAAATTCTAATCTGCTAGAAAAGTCGGACTTATCTAAATAGATATCGTGTTACCTTTATCAGCCTTTAAAACCTTTAACAATCGCATATTCTCTTTGCTTTTTAAAAGTCTTTCAAACGAAATTTATATAAATTTTTTTCTATTAAGAAATGACGATGAGATGTCAGATTGCCTACTGGTTTATTAAATACTGTAAAAGATGATGTTCGATATGCTGACTTGGATGTCTGTCTCAATACACACTTTTAGTAGATCTTTTTAATATGAAAATTTCGGACTTTCTTCTAATATTTTAATTTCATAGTAGGAGACGATGGACATGGATTTTGGTAACTTTCGATGATGTCACCAAGAGAGGGGGTGGTTCTCGGAAACAGAATCTGAAAGTGGTTTACCGAAACGTAGTCACCATTTTGGAAAAAGGCCCCCCTCCCCTGCCCCCTTACAGGACATTGGTATTACTGTTATTAAAGGCTGTCTCTAAGCCTGATGTGGGGGGAGGAGGGGCTCAAGACAAAACGTGTTTGAATGAGTGAGAATCTACATAGAAATTAAGGAGCTTACTCTATTATATACGTCTTTCTCCAGGGTGGCAGTTCGTTTTGGGTCCGAACACAATTTTGTTTTAAATTCTAATTATCTTTGGGTTTTCAAACACCCAAATTGTTTGTATGTCGTGGTTAGAATTTAACTACTTTCTTTTCAGTGCGCTCAGTTTTTTAATTTTAATTTTCAATTTGGTCTATATTGGTTGGACTTGCCCATCAAGACCAGGAATAGAGTGGTGCGCTTGAATGCTGGTTCGCGATTGCCTTGGTACAGCCACATCTTGTTTTCCTCTGTACCGTAGAAGCCACGGATTGCATCACTAAACATGGGGGTTAGAATGTTAGTTTTTATTACATGGTGTTGATTTTAGTCTTTGTTTCTACTCTACGTAAAGTTAACTTGCCGTTGTAGCTGTATCCCGCCATCATGATATTGCAATAAAAGGCAAAATTGTGGATAATATCATTAAAACAAAATACGCAGAAACTCTTTAATCTTGAAGTATTAAAATATTTTAAAAAAGCAAATTTTTCAATATGTACGAGGGTGAGTTAAAGAGAAAGTGAGCCAAAGTGAATATATGACAAACGGAATCTATTTAAAAGTATACTCCATGAGCATTTAGACATTTGTCCTAATGACTAACGAGTTGCGTGATTGCCTTCTGATAAAACTCCTTGGGCTCCTGCTTCAAAATGTCTCTGACTCCTTCACTTCATCGTCCGACATGAGACGGGTTCCTTTGAGCTGCGTTTTCTATTCCCCGAAAACATGGAAATAACAAGGCGAGAGGTCGGGGCTATATGGTGGAAGTTGCAGCATTTCCCACTTGAACATTTCCAGTATTTCCTTAGACATACTACCGATGTGAGGACGGGCATTGTCGTGTGGCAAGATGACCCCATTCGTCAATTTTCTCATATGATACGAATCGAACCGTGCCTGATGTTCACACACTCTGCCAGTTCGATGGTTATCCTCAGTTCTAGTCAGCTATCCAACCTGTGCAATTGTGTTGGGGGTGATTGCACGGTGGGTTGGCCCGGTAGGTTGGCCCGGTCTTGGATCGTCTTTGTAACTTTCACGTCCTTCTTTGAACCGTTTGCTCAAATGCTTCACAGTGACTATTGAAATGCAATGTTCGCCATATACGGCAGCCATACAGCGACTAATTTCGTGTTGGGAAACACCTTAAGCTTTCAAAATCCTTACCACACCACGCTGTTCATCTTTTGGAGCGTCTATTATGTCACGCAACCATGTTCAACCCAGTGTATGAGAGCATTAAATAAAGAGAGATGCCTACGTGTCACTTTCTTAAATGGGAGATGCCTGTGTGCTATGGACATGCGTCGCAGATAATGGACCAAACCATTTTTTGCGTCGGATGGGTTGGCACACTTTCATTTTACTCGCCCTCGTATTTTTGTAGCAAGGAATCCAAAGTCGGATTTTAAATTTCTCAAAAAATTTTAATGCATACACATACAGACACACACATGCACACAGACACACACACGCACATACGCGCACACACACACATACACACACACACACACACACACACACACATACACACACCCACAGTTTCGAATTTTATATCACTGGACAGCTTTTTGAATTTCGTGTTTTTTGTTGTTGTTTTTTTGATCCCATATGTATTTCTCCTGATATGCCATTATTACACTTTATTTGAAACACCCAGCATATAGAGGAAGAGCCAATCTAGCAGGTTGTCTATTAATTTGTGATTGGTTTGGAAGAATGACCACCATTTTATAAGAGCTGAATATGTGATTAGTCCTTGGTCTAGATTAAACAAATAATACTTACTAGCGCTTTGAATTGCTATGTTTTAGATGGGGTTAAGATGACTATTTTTTTCCAATGGATAAGGTAATTTTATGGGTTTTTAATCGAAAGAATGACTGGTATCGAGTGAACGTTTGGCCGTGCAGGCTTGTCTGATCTGCCATATTTTCTGTTGGAAATATAATCTTAAAATCTAGTATAATTGATGAAATCCATGACCAGTATCACGTGTATTAACGAAAAGAGGAAACGCCAAATATACGGAAAATATATATTGTCTGATACGTTTCGATTTTAAATCATCTTTGGAGGCAAACAATGTTACAAAGCTTAACTTACATTCGACAATCGAACAGTGAAGTGTACATTTGTTCAAAATGTGGAAAGCTTAACTGACAATCGACAATTGAACAGTGAACTGTATATTTCTTCAGATGGGACGAAAGCAGCGCTTTCACTAAGCTCATCGAACCAGAATAAATTCAAAATGAAAAACACTGAGATAGTCAAGAAGTCTACCTAACCAACCCAAGCGGTCTTCCATAGTATACAAAATAATATTGACGATTGTCAGAAACAAAATACAAGCGGAATAAAAGAACAACGAGAAAGAAGAGTATCACTTCTTCCAGTAGTACGGGAAAGAAACGTTGCTGATATCTCCAAAGTTGATGTCAAGAACGTGCCTCGGTTTTCGATACTTCATATGCCACTTCATATCCATTCAGTTCTTCAGTATTAGAGTCACTAGGTCATTGTAATGAATCTTCATCTTCTGCACCATAATCAAAAGGAGGTCCTGTATAAACTTTCCGATGTGGACCATGTTTAAATCTGAATAGATAGATTGGTTCTTCACAGTCCTTTGTGTCAAGCTGGGCAATGGTCCTCAGAGTTACAGCCTGGAATGACTGCAGTAAGATCCATCTGATTCTACAGATAGTCGCCCACGCAGGCATGCCATAGAGGAGTATGGTCCGAATAATCGCCTTGTACAGACTAACTTGTTCTGGTGAGAATGCTGTTGATGCTGAGGGTGCTGTTGTGACCCAGGAGAGCTTTGAGTCTGTACTTAGCCCTTTTCACTTTGTTCAGAGCGTAGGTCAGGTGACGATTCCACGAGAGTCTTAAGTCGATGATAACGCCAAGATATTTGCAGCTGTCTACCCAGTCCACTTTCCTATTGAATCGAACAAGAGACACTGGGGGACGCTTGAACTTTCTATTTAAGTACATGGCATTCCATTGACATTAAGGTTCAGCACTTAAACCAGTCTTCGAACATTTTCAAGGCGTGCTGTAGACGAGTGATAACGTGAGTCAGCTTGTGTGCCCAAGTCATAATGGCAGTATCGTGAGCATAGTAATATAGTACACGAACTTTTACAATTTTTGGGGTTTGGGAAATCATGCACAAAATAATTAAATAGCACGGGCCCGAGGACCCTTGAGGGACACAGGCCTTTACAACACGGGGCGTGGATAGATTTTCACCAACTTTAGCTTCTTAGGACCTGTCAGTGAGAAAGGATTTCACCATCAAAATCAAATCGGGAGGGAACCCGTCTATAGTTATCTTGTAGACTAGGCCCCCATGTCACACTTGGTCAAAAGCTTTACTGACATCAAGGAATACCACTCCGCAGTACCTACAAAGGTTTAAGGGGGTGCTCAGGTCTTCTACGAGCCTCTATATCTGCATCTGACAAGAGTGGGCGGCACGAGAGCCAAACTGATCTTTCCGAAGTAGATCATAGGCGAGACAGTGGTCTTGGAATCTAACGAGGATAGTTTTCTTTAAATCTTAACTGGACAATCGACAATCGAACAGTGAAGTTATATTTTTTCAGATGGGACGAAACCAGCCCTTTCACAAAGCGCATCGAACCAGATTATATTCCAAACGAAATACACTGAGGTAGTCAAGAAGCCTAACCAACCCATGCGGTCTTCCATATTATACAAAAAAAAAGAAAATAAGATTGACGATTGTCAGAAACAAAAGATAAACGAAATAAAAAACAAGGAGAAAGAAGATTATCCACCTTCCAGTAGTCAGGGAAAGAGATGTTGCTGACGTCTTCAAAGTTGATGTCTAGAATGTGCCTTGGTTTTTGATACTTCATATAGCACTTCATATCCATTGAGTTCTTCAGTATTCCAGTCACTACGTCATTGTCATGAATCTTCATCTTCTGTACCATAATCAAAAAGAGATCCTGTATAAACTCTTCGATGTGGACCATGTCTAAATCCGAGTGGATAGAATGGTTTTTCACAGTCTTTCTGTCAAGCTCGGCAATGGTCCTCTAAGTAAAATTCTGGAATGAGTGTAGCTCACTCCATCTGCTTGTATAGATAGTCTCCCACGCAGGCATGACATAGAGGAGTATGGTCTGAATAATCGGCTTGTACAGAAGTAACTTATTGTCCTTGCTGAGGGTGCTGTTGCGGCCCAGGAGAGCTATGAGACTATACTTAGCCCTCTTCGCTTTGTTCAGAGCGTAGGTCACGTGACGATTCCAAGAGAGTGTTAAGTCGATGATAAGGCCAACGTATTTGTAGTTGTCTACCCAGTCCAGTTTCTTATTAAATAGAACAAGAGAATCTGGGGGACGCTTGAACTTTCTGTTGAAGTACATAGCCTTGCACTTTCCGAAGTTAAGATTCAGCTTCCAGCAGTTAAACCTGTCTTCGAACATATTCAAGGCGTACTGCAGACGAGTGATAACGTGAGCCAGCTTGTGGGCCCATGTCATAATGGCAGTATCGTCAGCATAGAAATATAGATTACAATTTTTAGGGTTCGGGAAATCATGCACAAAATAATTAAATAGCACGGGCCCGAGGACAGAACCTTGAGGGACACCGGCCTTTATAACACGGAGCGTGGATAGGTTTTCACCAACTTTAGCTTGATATGACCTCTCAGTGAGAAAGGATTTCACTATCAAAATCAAATCAGGAGGAAACCCATCTCTATTCATCCTGTAGGCCCAATACTACTCCGCAGTATTTAGAAAGGTTTAAGGGGGTGCTCAGGTCTTCTATGAGCCTCGATATCTGCATCTGAAAAGAGTGGACGGCACAAAAGCCAAACTTAACTTACCGAAGAAGATCATTGGCTAGACAGTGTTCTTGGAATCTGACAAGGATCGTTTTCTCCAAAACTTTAGACATTGAGGGGATCAGACTAATAGGTCGGTAGCTCGAGGTAATTGCTGGATTTTCTCCCTGCTTGGGATACTCAAAACAATATATTGTTTCCAAGGTGCAGGGAAGTAAGAAAGTTTCCAGTAGTCGCTAATGATATTGGTGAGAAAGTCAATAAGGTTCTTTGGGAGATTCATAAGGGCATTATTGCTTGTCTTGTCTCTTCCTGGAGCCTTCTTCTTTTTCAGTTTACTTATGATGGTGGCGATCTCTCTGGCCTCGATGTTGTTCTTCGTTAAATGCTGCAGGACTTCATCAAATTTGACAAGACCATCTTCCACACGCTGAGACATGATTTGACTCTCGGGATTGTTGTTGATAGAAGTAACAAATTGCATTTCAAGTGAATCTGCAATGACTTGGCCTTGTCCTGATCAGTTTGCACATAGTTACCTTGTGGTGTATGGAGTGGAGGAGTGTATTGTTCTTCTTCCTCTGTAAAGCTCTGACCATACTCTAAATGGAATTGTCGCGAGCGGACAAGCTTTTCAGTTTTTCATTCCATCTAGTGTCGCGAAGCTCTTTTATCTCCTGTTGGACTCTTCGCACTAGCCTGTTGTACTTGGTTTTGAGCCAAGGTTAACGATAGCTTTGCCATAGTCTATGGTTCCTGTTTCTTTTGGCAATTAGGCGTTGGATTCCAGGAGTGAGTTAAATTCGATGAGGAGGTTTATTTTCTGATGGATAGTTACTAGCTTCTATGGAAAACTTAACTGGTAGACAGTGCTACTTATATACCCCTAGTTCTGGCGGACCTAATAGAAGGCTCATCTAAAACGCCGACCCACTGTAGAGCTGATCCGATCCTCCAATCCAATGATAAAATCTATTAAGCCGTCCTTCTCGAAAGATATTTGATTATAGAGGAGGGGGTATGTTTCGAACGTTGTTGTCTTTTGATTTCAATTTCCTCGTGGATTAATGGTTTGTCCTTGTCCTTCGCTCTCCATATGACATCCATACAGGTGGTTGGCAAAGGTCATCCTATGATCACAGAACCTCTCATGGAAGGACTGAGACATGGATCCGATCTAGATAGCATCAGAGTCCGGACATCGTAGTCTGTATATGCTTGCTCCTTGATACATGTCATTATCATGCTTAGCCGGATTTAACAGGCACCTGGATTTGTTTCGTGTGCATTACGCTATTCCAATCCCTTGTTCAGGATGTTCTATGTATGCCATCTCCATAGTAGTCCACGGGCTTCGTGCATTGACCTTGCCCCATATTAGTTATTTCTGGTTTCCTTGAGAATTGATTAGTGACTCTTCTGGGGAATCATTTCGTTCTAGTCAGTTCGAAAATCGTGGCCATCTCAGAGTGGTGAGCATTGTCATTGATTGGGTATGTCAAAGCCCTGCTAAATCCATGGTTTAAGGCACCGGTCTTATGTCTCAACAGATGCGCCATAATGTATGGTATTATATTGGTAGTAATTGTTTCTTTTCCTGTGGATACTAAACGTTAAACCCTTCTTCATCTGCTCTCGGGAAATATGGAAAACCTAAAATTTATTCATCCGTTCCCCTCTTCCTCCATAGTGTACTGCAGCTTCGGGTGAATTAGAAAGAACTTGTTCAAAAGCCCTTCAGATGAGCATTTGCTTGTGTCGTAGATGATTTGCATATCATCCACATAATGCTGCTACATTCAGATTATCCCCTGATTTAGCATCTTGCCGATGTGGGCTTCCTCAACGCTTTGTAAAAAAATCTGCAAAATAACAGCTAGCTGGCGAGCCTATGGCCACTCCATCGGGTATGGAAAAATAATCACCTTCAAATGTAAAGTAGTTTTGGTCGTGAAGTATCCTCCATTTTGTCATATTCGTTTAAAGACAGGCTCTGTCAGATCGTCGAATTGGGAAAAAAATTAAAAGAGAAGAAGTCGACGATCTAACTCGAAAACCTGAGCGAGGGAGAAGTAGAAGCAAGGGAAAAAATATACGGAGAAGAAGAAATCGAATCCCTTGCCACCCCGGGAAGAAGGTAGAAGATAAGCGAGAGCAAAAAGGAAGAAACCAAGCCGTGGATTGGGGGAAAAGGGGGAGGCGCAAGAGATGGAGAAAAAGAAGAGACAGAGAGAGTTTTGGAATTGAAGAGAAAGGACGGGAGAAGGAGGAGGTGAATGGAAACACGTTAGCCATAGGAGGAAATTGAAGGAAAGTCGAGAAGAGAAGCGGAAAAAAGATGTTCATTATGTTACAATGAATAAGGTGCTTTCTGCGAACTCAAGGAGAGGAAAGGAACGAAGGAGAGACAGGCGTGACTTTAGAAAAGAGAGGAACATAGACGTCTCGAGCGTGAGCGTTTCTGGCCAGCCTATTCGCCCAGATATTGAGTCTTTGGCCCGTGACTTGAAAGGACAGCGTTTCCAAGACATTTCTCAGGCAATTGACTCTAACATTAAAGCATGGGAGCGAACATTCGTAAACTCTAATAGGAATTATACCCGCTGACGAAGGACGCCTGCGCGAGGTCGACGAACCCGCCGTCAGCTGTGCCCTTTGCCGCCAGATTATGAAAGAAGGAATTACGTGAGGATTCCGACGTTGCCCGAGGAACCGACCAGGTATAGTGACCTGCCATTGCTGGACGACGGACCCGAGCCCGTCCAGCCAAACTCCGTAAGAGCGAATGACTGCCCGCATCCCGCCACGAAGTCGAGTCTCGACGACGCCGCTGTTTGCTCGTCAGCCTCCGAGGACCGTGCCGCGACAAGGGAACGACGTCCGAATTCCGACTCACCCTTCGACGAAGGAGGAGTTTGACCTGATTACGCTAGCCAAGACTGATTTCAGTAGCTCGACGTCTGCAAGCAACGCAGCGAGCCTACCGAGTGCCCCAGACCTGTCGTATTCGGACACAGATCGTATCGCGAGTGGGTGCCAGGCCGAGATCTCGAGCTGCGAGCCGCGCTCGGCTTTAGCGTATCCGGCACAGGGTACTGTAGACAATATTCTTTAGTGGCTATTTCTAGTGGAATTAAGAAGGATTAGTTTCTTTAATTTGAGGAATAATCTTTCTCTTTAATCTACTCTGTCCTCATTAAGAACTGGCAGCAGTTAAATGAACCTCAATATTTTTCATATAATTTTGTCAAATATTTAAACATGAAAATTTTTACATTTGCTTGTGAAGTTTCACTATCATTTATATTAAACGTAATGATTTCAATTACTCAGTTTTTCGTCCCTCTCCCTTCTCTTCACACGACTAGTGATAAGTTCTAATTATAATAGAAATCTTATTAAAGTCAAATTAAAGTCATGTAGCTCTTTGGTAAGAAATAAGGAATCTCGTTCGACATACCTTGTTTTCAATTGGGTAATGCGTCTTTAGCCTTTTAGCCACAAGTTTAGCCATTATGTAGAACGTTAATCCTTCACAATTGATGAACGGATGGATCTGGAAGCCTTTCTTAGGTACCTTTATCAAGGCGCGCATTCTCGGAGCCATTGGATTATTGAACGTCATCCGTACGGCAATCTCTTTAAAGGATTGGGAATTTAACTGTTTAACTGTTCGTTTTACCTTGTTCCCAAACTTTTTTGGTGGGGTCGTGGTCCAAACGTAAGAATCCATTTTCTTCAATCATTTGATTCTCCTCCAACTTAGTTCTAATATTTCTGGCCGTCTTATATTTAAGGTTTCACCGATCCACGACTTTTTCAGGTTCATAATTTCACGTGTCGTTATGATTCTAACGTGATATCTGGCTTCCAGTTTTAATTTTAGGATAGCTCGTTCTATATTGATAGCTTCGTCCCCATAATATTTGCTGTTTGTCTGACTACGCTAGATCATAGGACAATGGTTACAACTAATTTTGTAGATATAAGAGTTCGGAATTTATTGAATTGGAAATTAGAAAGAGTGTTCAGTTAAATATTATTTTAAATATTTTTTCTAAACTGATTTAAGAGCGACTTAAAATTTGTACAAATCACCCTTGTACAGGAAGGTTTATTATTCCATGTCCGTTAAAAACAATGAAAGAAGTATCAGATTGAAAAGGAGACAGAAATCAGATATGGATTTTAGCAAGGAATTTGGACCTTGGACCCACACGAAGGACAACGACGAGCTAACTAAATAACTCTTAAAGAGTCAACCTAAGTGATTGAAAAGGCAGATATAAAATATTGGATGTCAGATGATCAAAAAGAAATATCATGATTGGTTAAAGATCGAAAATTGTTGTCGAGGCACCAGAGAGAAAGTAGAAGTTTAATACTATCGATTATGACCTGAAAATGGCAAGAGTGACGAGCACAGCTCAAAGAGGAATATTGGATAACTTAGTGTGATACGAGTGGAAAATTCAAAAATGTTACTGTTATTCCCCGGAATAAGACTTAAGAACCAAATTTATACAGCCTGGAATAGGAACGATTTTCTGACCAACCACCACATCGCCCCCATCGACAGAGAGAGAGGGAGTAAGACCCGGAACCCTCTATATCAGGCCAGAGAAGCAAGATCCACGACGACGGAGAGAGGCAAGTAAGATGCCGGACATACGGGGAAGTTGCTACCACCTTATCGGAACGACCAGCAGAAGAAGCCTTAAAAGAACAACGAACCATTTAAGATCTGATTCCATACCTGAGGCCTAGTTTCACTTTCACCCATACCTAATAGCTCAACTAAACATTTTCCTTTGATTATTACATATCTATACTATTAGAGTACTATTTTGGAAACATTAGTATCAAAAATGATTAGTAAACGCACTTAGGACTTCATATAGTTTGTTTAGACCTATTCACAGACAACTACAGAGACATTTAATATTATGGATTAAAAATGGTTTATTGTTTATGTTGAAGATTTAGACAAATATCCAAACTAAATTTATCTCTTTATTACTGGAAACTACAGTACACTTTGATTACTTTTAAAGAACAAATTGAATCAATCTGAGTATTCACATCTAAATTGTAATTAGGAATCAAAAATTTATATTTCCCTTTACTGAAATCATATTCCATTAGATCTTATAATTATTTAAACATAAGATTGAACTTTATTGATTCTTATCTTAATTCATTTGTATTTGTTATTATCATTTATCTGTAATAAACCCTATTTTTATTATTGTTAAATGCTTATGCATTTTGTTGTCACCAGCTTGTTTCCGTTGGCCTGGCTTGTGTGGGACAAATTATTTATGTAAGGGAAGTCACAGTGTTTACACTAAATTATACTTCATTTGCATAATTATTAATTTGGCTTTCATTCAAAATTCTAAATTTTTATCAGACCATTAAGACCCCACCCACCTCAAGAAACCTTGCATATTTATATATATTATTTAAGATAAATAAAACTCCTTTAATTAAAATAAAACATTGAAAAAAGTCACCCAATTGATAAAGTAAATGTTGAAGGATGAAAAATAAAGAAACAAAGGTGTTGTGGAGAAACTCAGATGAAATACAGAAGAAACACAGGAGAAACGAAGATCAAGTGAAGAGATGTTACACGAACACAGGGAGGCACACAGTCACAGATGAAGAAGGTCTATGATGAAAGTTCGATGAATCGTAACACGTAGATGATTAGCTTGAAATATTTTATAACGTTTTCGGGATTTTTTCCCATCTTCAGTAATAAAGTTTTTTGAATGAATGGAAGATATAATAATAAAAAACAAAACAATGTAATCTAATGCAATGTGTGATATTATGATTATTTTGATTGTTGTGATCAGGATTGTTGAGTGTAAGGGAAGTGATATTATATTTTTAGTAGTAATTTCCATTTATTATTAATTTCTATAGATGGTTTGGCTAAATTTTTTTCATTCGAAATAATGTTGATGATTTCTTTTATTAGTCTTTTTTATAATTTATTTCTTTACTAATAATATTGATTTTGTTCCAATCCGGATTATGATTTTGGTTAATGCAGTGGTTCACTAAATGATTGAGTTTATCTTTGTTTCTAAGTGCTCTTTCATGTTCTTTTATTCGTGTTATTAATTGTCTTTTTGTTTGAACTGTGTAAATGTAATGACAATTGGCGCATGGAATTTGATATATTATGTTAGTGAGAGAATTGGAGCCAGAAACTGTGGACAAAGACTAACAAGGACTCAAGGAAACTACTAATCCACAACAAAAGTTTATTCATACGAATGCGCATTTCGGC
>JAHWFO010081983.1:1157425-1186310 GCA_023313115.1 Rhysida immarginata
TTTGGTTATGTTATTTGTTATTTTTGGTATGATTTTAATGTTTGGTATCTGTTCTAGTATTTTTTTTCTGTTTGTGAAAGTTTTTATTATTTTATTGTAAAGAATATCTTCTGTATTGTTCGTATTGGGTTGTGTTATTTTTTGTTGTGTTGGTGAATGCTTCTATATAAATTTTATCAATTAGTTCTATAGGATATTTATTTTTTGATAGGTTTATTTTCAGATTTTTTAATTTTAGTGGGATATATTTTGGAGATGTGAGATTTTTTATTCTTTGTATATATTGTTTAATTGTGTTAATTTTTTGGTGTGTGGGTTGTGATAAATAATGTGGTATGTTATTGCCTTTTGTAGGTTTTTCATATATTTCAAAATTTAGTGTATTTATATCTCTTATTATATTTAAATCTAGAAATGTGATTTGGTTGTTTGACATGCAATTATGGGTGAATTTCAGTGGATATCTTTCTTCTAATACTTGTGTTAATATTTCTATTGGCCTATTTGTGATAATTAAGATATCATCAACGTATCTCATCCAAATTTTTATGTATTGTTTATGTTGTGAAGTGTTAAGTAATACAAGTATGTGTTCTATGTGATTTAATTATATGTTGGCAAATATGGGTGATAATGGGCTGCCCATTGGTAATCCATCTGTTTGGGAATATATTTTGTCATTAAATTTGAATTGGTTATTTGTAAAACATAAATTTATGGCCTGGATGATTTTTAATATTTTGTTATAAGATAATTTTATTTTTAATTCATTTTTTTATGATTTCTAGTGTTGGTTTTATTGGAATGTTGTCATACATAGCTGTTATGTCAATTGTGAAAATTTTGTCATTTTTATCTAGTTTCGTTTTTTCTAATATTTGTTTAGCCAATATTGAATTTTTTATTGTGTAATTAAATTTGAAATTTTTTTTTAAGTATTCACTTGAAAATTTTGCCAATTTGTAAGTAGAAGACTGTTTTGTTGAAGTTATGATTCTGATAGGATTTTTTTCTTTATGTATTTTTTCACTCCATAAATTGAATTAGTTGATGATTCTGTTGGAATTAATTGTTTTTGTTGTTCTTCATTAATTATATTTTCTTTCTTTAGTTCATTTATCTTAATAATGACATTTTTTTGGAATTTTGTTGTTTGGTCCTTGTTATCTAATTTAGAGATTCTATTCTTATTTATGAATTCCTCAATGTTTGTAATGTAGTCATTTTTCTTTTATATCACCATAATTTTGCCTTTATCAGCTTTTGTTATGATTAGATCTTTTTCTTCTAAGCATGTCCTAAATTTCTTGATTTCATTGTGCCAATATAAATTTTCTTTATTGTGTTTGATTATTGTGGATACGTTTCGATTAATTATATGTTCTTTGTTGTTTGCTTCTTCTTTTTGTAATATGTATTCTATGTTGGTTATCATATTTGTTAGATTGATTGGCGTGTTAATGCAAATTTTGGTCCCATTTCTAAAATATCCATCCATTTTTTTGGGATATTTTCATTTGTTAGATTTATGATATTAGGTAGATTTTCTATCTTTAGTTGTTCATTCTGTTGATTATTTCCGTTGTTTGATTGGATATTCTTGATATCTTGGTCGGTGTTGTCTATGGTGTTTTGTCCTTTTCTTGTTATCATCCAATCTAATTTTTTGAGATATCTATTTGTATTTTGGTATACTATTTTGTTGATTATTTTGTTTGTGTGGTATCTTAAAGAATTAAAATCGTCAATGGTCATTATCTGCCTAAAATTCATGATATGATTCCATTTAAGCTTGTTAAGATTGGCTATATTATTAGAATTTTCATTGATAATCAAATTAAGGGTTTTTATTTTTAATTCTTTTTTAGATCATTAGCTATTCTATTGATGGTGTTATTTTTTATTTAAATAAATCTTGGAGTGATTTGGTGTTCTATACATTTTTTTAAAAAAATGTTTTTTTCTTTAGTCTTAATAATTATTGTTTCAATTTTGTTATAGCTTTTAAGTACGTTATAACAATTATATTTTGTTGCTAATATTTTTAGTTATATGAATTTTTGAGATCGGGAATTTGATTTTTTGGATGAACTGAAAAATTCTGTACAGTTAGCAATAGATCATGACTTTTAAAAATAGAATGGAAATTTTTGTTAAAAGAATTGTTATTGTTTAGTAATTCATTCTTCTTCAGCTTCGTAGGTTCAGAGATCTACATGTCGAAACTTCTTCTATGTAGTTTGTCTGAAGTTGTTCTTCTGAACCTCTTGCGATTCACAGAGTTGTAGTTCTTAGATAAAATCTGTCCCTATCATTTACTATCGTTAACCCAGTCGCATACTCGCATATTATTTATTGAACTTTACAGTCGGTCATCTGGTTATATCAGTTCAGCCGGTTTCTTCAACTAGTAATTAAATTGCTTAATCCAGTTCCTTCACTGAATCATTCCTAAGCTTACACATTCAAATTAACAAAAGCTCTTATAACCAGATAGTAACCAACATCCAGTTCTATTAGGTGCATTATCGCAATATGTATCCATTGATTGGACAGCTTCCTCAATTCATTTCCCATGGCGTTTGTTTTTTGTCTGTTAATTTAAGAACTTCCTGTTTTTTATTAAGTGGAATACTCTATTCTGTTTATCTTTTGTCTAGATTAATCATTCATACCTAACTCTCAGTCGGGCATAATTAAAGTGATTCAATTTATTTTTTTCTTTTCTTCACATCACTCACTATCTTGTATTTTTCCAGATAACTTTATTCCACTACAATTATCAATGTCTACTGGCTTGCGGTAGCACTAACATGTAAAATATAAAAAGATACAGTGGTGGAAAAAAGTTTGAGACCACCACAAATCTGAAAATAGGCAAATTAGAAAGTATTTTGAGAAACTATAGGGATATGCATGTTTATTTTCATATTCGACTTCGTATGTTTCCAAAAAAAAATTAAAAAATTATTCAAACAGTATATTATGCTATAAGAGAGTCGGCAAAAATGTTTGAAGCCAGGAAAACTCCATGCAAATAAATTCTAACTGCTTTAATGAATGTCATCTTACATAGACTATTTAATATGGGTTCTGACAAACAACTATCACATCACCAAAAGAGTCAAATTGATGCATATCTCTCACGTGCTTTTTAATGAACTCTAAATTTGTACCCAGAGGATCAAGCCATATCAGTGTTGAAATGAGGAGATGGGAGTTTATTAGGAATGAATGATTTAATTTTCTCTGCTAAAATAAGAAAATATCTTTTAGGGAAACATAACATGGCTCTTCTTATCAATGAGAGCTGAAAGGTTTTCTTACAGAGAAATCGAAACTTCAATACAATTAATAAAAATTTGGGGACGTCTCCAATCCACTGGCGATGTAGCTTCGAAATATTTGTCTGACTCAGTAGGTAGGTGAGTTGAGTAAGTATTGGACCAGGGCCGCTGAACCTAACACAGAATGCAGCAACATTTCCTGGTAAAACGCCTGTGAGGATGGGCCTAATGTAAAATATAATTTGAAAATTTCTGCAATGCCAATGTTTAACAGAATAGAAAGCAGAATACCAACGTAAGAGAAGGAATTCCTTACAGAAGCTTAACACACAAAAAGTATAATATGATTAAACACGCTACCATACGCTGATGCTCTGAGAAGCCAAGCGCAGCGCACGCACTGAGGTCTCTATTGTGGCGCCGCAACTTGCAAAGCTTTCAGAAGAAGCGGTTTTGTTGGCCGGATCCTCCCAGGGAAATAACGCCGTCGACGCTACTGGCTGCGCAGAGGTAATGGCGATGCTTGAATCACTGGCCGACGAGCATGGGACATCCGCTGTTGCACCAGCTTCGGAAGAGCTAAGTCCTTTATGCAAGGTAATATAGTAGTTATGGCAGGGGTGGTTGGTGTCGAACGTTTAAGGTTCCAAAAGTCCGTACTCGATGCCGAGGTAATTTGCCTTGCCGAGAAAGAGCGGGACAAGCAGATTGGCGGAATTTATTCTTGCTAGTGTTCAAATTGCTTGCCTGCTTAGTAACAAAGTTCCCTTTGTTCTATGTAGGGTGATCACCGTGATGGCTCAATTCCCTTGGCTTGGAGCTCACTGTCTGATGACGGGATTCTTTCCTGATGCTGAGAACCTCCGTTGCCTCCTTGGTTGCTCGGTTTCGCCTCAGATATCCTCTGTCTGGCTAAATTCGATTCGGAAGAAATACTCAATGCAGTAATCATAATCGAATCTTGCAACTAGCTTAAGGACGAAATCCTTTCCTCCTTATTGCTTGAGCAAGGGATGCATGGCCTCGATCTAGTCCTTCGAATAGCAGAGGCGACCCTTCTGCTGTTGGAGCTAAGGCTGGAGTTATTGCCTCAGCAGATGCCTCGACTTTGAATCTTTATGGCAGCGTCTTGCGCTCATGTGGTAAAAGTTCGCGCAGCCCAAACAGATGCCTGAAATTTAGTTTGTTTGCGATTTTGACTAATCATCATAGCTCGATCGGCA
Source organism: Rhysida immarginata (assembly GCA_023313115.1). Lineage (NCBI taxonomy): Eukaryota > Metazoa > Arthropoda > Chilopoda > Scolopendromorpha > Scolopendridae > Rhysida > Rhysida immarginata. Next base: position 1,161,936 of record JAHWFO010081983.1, read on the forward strand.
AGGTGAAGAGGAAAGATCGGGCTCTTCCTATGACTGAGCATAAACGCTTAGATGAAGTAAATTTGCGTTTGAAAAATAAAGGACCTAGCCGCACCCACTCAAGCTATAAGAAAGACCTCAGTTGAAAGGTGGCCTTCCTCCAGACTGAAAAAGATGGTGACAATGACAAATGTCCCATGGAGATTTCCGCACGGGCAAACTACCCTGTCTTATTTAGAAACATAACTGGCACAGCTACGTCCAATTTATATGGTTTGCCAGTGAGATCCTCAAGCAGAAAACACACAGAATAATACGTAAAATCTTTTAAGGTATAATACTGCTTGAAACGATCCCATATGGACTGTTCAAACGGACACTCAAAGAAAACATGCTGGACTGATTCTTTCATATTGCAAACTGGAAAACTAGCAGACCTGACCACTCTCCACAAATGTAAATGTTGGAACCCGTGGTGTAGCAATCTCTATTGAGAATTAAACACAGTTCTTTAAAAAGCAATCATTGTGATAGCCTTCATAATGGCTGCTCACGGATAACCTGAATGCAAACAAAATTTGTCAGTGGTCGTATTCAGACTGATCTGCCATGAAAGTCTTATATAACCCCAATCATGGGTATGCATTTGACGCAATCGGGGAATAAAAGTCACTATGACTAATTGTAAATTCTTAAGAAAGCTCAGTTGGGAGAAATTCGTAATAAGTAACGATAGACTATTCACCTTGAAAAAGAAACGCAGATGTATAAACACAAAGTTCGCCCAAATAGGAGAAGACACATTTGCATCATCGCAGCTAGCCTCACTGCAATTAGGTATGATCGTAAATCGTGAACAAGCCCTCCTCTCTCAAATGGGGTAAAGAGATATGCTGAACGAAGTGGATTGCACTGCGCACTTTTTGAAGAAGCCGATGGGAAGGCTAGGTAGATAAGCACTTAACGCTCAGAAGTGAATTTTGATAAAACATGACTTTTGATAAACCTTAACTTGACAAGCATTGCAGTAGGGAAACGAAGATTCGTATCAAGGCGAGTGACACATTTATCAATCACTTGTTGCCATTGGCTCGAGTCTTTGTCTGGTAGATAAGAAAATATATATCCTAACACTGTCAGTTGGCCACACTGTGTTATTGGAGAGCTCTTCAGATCTTCGGCTGACCACTACCCAACAACAATACCTTTAGACTTGTTGAGGTTGATGGAGCTCCCCGTCGAAGCACTAAAGCATTTGAAGGTGACACTAAAAATGTTCCAGGAATATGCATCAGATACGAAAAGAACCACATCATCGTCATCAGCTAGCATCCATATGTTGGTCGACCAACAGGTAAGTCATATTCTCGAATATCTTTGTGATGATTTAGGTATTGAAATAATAGCTCCAAATAGAAAACGTATAAAAGAGGTGACAAAGGGGCACCGTTGCCTAACCCCTTTTGAGAGTTCGAAGAAAGATGAAATGGAGCCATTAATCACCACACACAATGTGGCCACAGTGTAAAGTGCAGAGATTATCGTAGCAAAATTCCGAAGTTGAAGCTGGTGAAACACTTGGAAAAGGAATTGGTGGTTCACTTTATCAAAAGCCTTTTCCTGGTTGACAATTAACACTGCATGATTTTGATGTCGAACTTGCGCTTTTTATTATCCATGACACACCGGATAGTAAAAACATTGTCTGTATTCCTTTGTGATGGTATTGAGCAGGATAGCCCTAAATCGAAAAACCCGCCAGCATGCAGTTTCAATCGTTGTTGAAAGGCCCCACTGAAGATCTTATAATCCGTATTAAGAAGGGTTATTGGCCTCCACTGGGACACTAGTTCGGAGTTTTGCAGTTTGAGGAGTAAGATGATTTTCCCACACAATAAATTCATTGTGATAGAAGAAAAAGCCCTCATAATCGAGCTAAATACTCGCACCAGAAAAGGTCCAAGAAGAGTGTAAAAAGAAAATGGGATGCAACCCAATCCCGGACTAGACTCACAATGACCATCCTTTCTAGAAACTTCTTTACTTCATCTTCACTGAATGAACAGGTCACTTTCCTCTGAGAAAGGTCTTAGTGTCTCTATCCATTGCTTCATAACATCGGTCGGAGCAATTGGATTGGCGAAAAAGGATGAGAATGTGGAACAAAAGGCTGAGAAGGTGTCGGAGTCAGACTGCATTAACCTACCTTCTACCATCAAATGATATGATTTGAATGGTATGCCGGCTGCTTTACGGATCATTAGAGCATTGATCTCGCTCTTCACCTGATGGATGTCATCAACAAACTCTTCCCTTTAGTTTAGTGAAGCTATAGAGAAGACGCAAGATTTCTTGCAACATGGAGAGGTGACGATGATGGCGTCTAGCACCATCCAATCCAATTTTTCGGAAAAAACGGTTTAATTTATTTTTGAAATCTATCCACGAAGGTAACTTCAGAGGCACATTGCAGAGTTGCTTTTCCACAAGCTGAACGAACACACTCTTACGTAGAGCCCTCCCATATTTCTTGTTCCAAATTAAAATATCAGCCTCGGTGGCTCAGGGGTTGCGTGCTCGCCTCTGATGCCCGAATACAGGACGACGAGGATTTTTTCAGCGGGGGGGGGGGGGGATCCTGAGATCACACACTACCTTCGGAAGGGAAGTAAAGTCGTTGGTCCCGTGTAGTCGTTTGCCGGCTGCACGTTAAAGAACCCTTGCAAGGCAAAATTTGCGGCCCCTATAACGCCGTCCTGAAATGACCATGGCAGTTGAAAAGGACATTATTACCAAACAAACCAAACCAAACCAAATTAATGTATTTTCTTTCAGCCCTTCTGGCTTATTTCATGTGTTATCTGCAATTATTTATTTTTACTTGTTTAGTAACGCAAATTTTTTAGAATTCATTGTTTTAACGCGTTATTATTGTTACTAATTGTAGAGTGTTTCTCCCCGATAACCCGTTACTATGTTCTTTCTCTTAATTGTTATGCTGTGACGTTTTGTTTCTCCTTCACCTAGCAACATGTAAGAATACACAAGTTTTTTTTTCTTTATCGGGTGTCCATAGCGAATGGATGCAAGGTTGGCTGTTTAAGGAACGGCATGTTATCTTCTCAAATTGTAAAAGGAATAGAGCATAGAATTCTCTTGTGTGCTAATGCTACTTTATTTAAATACAAGCAGAAACGCCGTATGAAGCCTTCTTAATGGAAATATATTTTGGACAGTGTGGACTGCAGCAATTTTTTAAGGTAGGAATTCCTCAAGCTGTTCGAACGTGCACAGTCAGGCGCCTTTAAAGCATATCTCTGTGGCCTTGTTGTATAATGAATTGCGTATTGGACTGTATATGTTAGTCAGCTTCTTGTATTGGTTCACGTGCGACTAAGTTCTTTCCTTGGTGCATATTGCCAAATATTGACTGTTTCTTTTTTGTTTTCCTCTATTTATGAGCGTTCATTTCTGCAACATTATCAATGAAGTATGCCAATAATGGCATCCTTCGAATTCATGCAGAAACTCGGCCTCTGCATCTTACGACTTGGAACTGTCGAACGAAGACTAAGTAACTTAATCTGTATCTTAGGCTTAAGTGGGGAAGACACTCTGTCTGTTAAAATTCTGTGAAATTAAATTATTCTAAAATTTGATGTTGTGAGCGGCTGTTGTTGAACATTTACACAGTTAGTAAGTTGGGGTGAACGAACCTTGGATCATTCCTGGCGTCTCTGTACTGAGGAATAAACCCACCCAGACCGGACGCATAACACCCTTGTATTCTTCCTCATCAAGTAGAGAAACATTCAGGAACCAGTTACTTTGGAAAACAGAATCTGCAGCTGATGCTGGATGTGGAGGGTTCTATGACCACTTGATGGCACTGTGGTCAGTGAACGAGCATAGAATAACCTCCATCTTTCCAAGGGCATCAGCAAATGCATTGTCTCCGAGGAATAAATCCAACCTTGAGGACACATTGGGCCCTTGGTGGAATGTAGGCCCATGCTGATTATTGTTCGTGGATTTCGTCCATAAGTCAAACAATGCATTTTACTGGCATAGTTCAAACATATCCGGACCAAAATATGTTACACTCGTCTGGGTGAAAATTTAAGTCTCCAGCAATCACTACAGTTAAAGATTGTAGCAAGCGTAAAAATTATTTCCTAACTTAGTTTTTTTTCCACCCTGCTAATTTGTGAATTTTTCTGTGTTTTATCTTTAATTTACTTTATTTTCCGCGCCTTTATGGGTCTAGAGCTATTTCCGGCAGACATCCACACAGCCATGCTGTCTCAAGGTGTCTTAAAGACAACCAAGTTTTCCTTTCATTTTTCGATAGAAAAATATTTACCTGATGCTTGGTAGGCTTATCTCTAGTTTATAATATGAATTATTATTTATTTATCTGTGATTTTCACAAACTTTCTAATGGTTGGATAGGAGAGACTCTCGATCTGTGAGCAAGATGCCCGCCTCCCATTGAGCTTTCAACCTTGACAACTTGGTTGTCTTTAAGACACCTTGAGACAGCATGGCTGTTTGGGTGTCTGCGATAGTCCAACTGGTGGAGGCCTTGGCCATGACAGCCAAGGTTCCTGGTTCGAAGACAGGAAGCAGAATTTTCCTTCCATTTTTCCGGATAACTAGTTGTCAGCATTAGCTCATGAACTGGCAGAATTTTTCGTACTTTTATGTCTTTTTGCCATGTACGTCAGTGGCATCGATTCAAGGACTGAATTTTATCGTTATTTGTCCATTTTACCGGATCTTTCCAGTTTATGGCCCAGCTCATGCATCGACTCGTGCGCCGTTCCATTGGACTCAAACGTGCCTAGTCAGACCGTGATTGGTGTAGCTGTAGCATGTTTTCAAATGTTTTTCTGAATTTCAAGTCTTTTGATTTTATATTTTATTTTCAGTCTGATCCTTTGCTCTATTCTGTTTCACCCTTAATAGTTTTCTACCCTACCATTCTTTTTTGTTTCCTTTTAGTGTATCTCGTTGTTGTCATGTTGTGTCGTTGTTCTTTCCCTCATCCTCTCCCTGTCTTGTCACTCTCCTTTAGGTTTAGCGGGATTAAACTTTTATATTTTCTTTTATTTTCTTTGCTGTAATTGTTTATTCTTTGTTTCTTTTGCTTTAGTTTTGTCGTTTTGTTTCTTTTTGCAGTTTTGGCTTTTTACCTTTTTCTCCCTATTTTTGTCAGAGAATGCATAACCAACTCTGTACACTGTTCCCGTTGCTTGATTCATCTTCAGCTGATTTTTTTGTCTCGATGTTTTATCCTTCCTTTTCCTGGAAGTTTAATTAAGTGATTCCTTTGCTGTTTGTATTATAACAACTTGAACTATTTACTCAGCAATTTCTTTGTAAACACGTTTCATATCGTCACCAGAATCCTCCCAGAATTCCAATCAGAAACCTAAAATTTGTATATATTGGTCCCGAATCTTCATTAAGGCTGGCTTAACAGTTGTTTCAAGGGTCTCAACATAGGCTGCAGATTTAACTTTCAGTGGTTTTAATCAACTTTTGATATTTTATCGAAGATGTTTTTGCCTCTCACCTGAAGATTTGTTTAGGAAGTGTTGTGTACACTTTCGATGTTCTGAGAGCTGGTGGACTGTATTGAATTGAATGAATGATACCAGATTGAAAACAAAACAACTTTAATTTAAATATTTGTGTATATACATGGGTGGTTGTGGAGAGCACTCTGTCTTGAGCATTCTCTCTCCCACATGTCCAGAAGCGCACTGCCCGCTTCCCCTTCACTCTGTCCTTTCTGAAACTCAGTGGGGGTGTTGGAGACAGGGGAGCGTCACATTTCAGTGGGAGAAAGTTTTGAAGGGAGATGAATATATCAAGTTTTAAAATAAAACAAAAATGCACAAACACCCTCCCCGCCTTAAGACGAAGTCTTAATATGAAACAATGAATATTAAAAATATCAATGATTATGAAATAGTTGAAAAATGCTGAAAAATATACAACATGAATAATATATGAGTCATAAAATATTTGAATATGAAATAAAGATAAAAAGGGTATTTAAATGTAATATGCAGATGAATGAATAACACCATCAAATTGATAAACACAAGGAACAATGAATGATGTGAGATGCACAAATGGAAAGGAGATCCTACAACTATAGATGCAATCATTGGCTCTTAGTTCAAGTTAATAAAATTGTTCGGATGTCTTGAGACAGTTAGAGAATGGGAAGCACACAGATGCGTGAAACGGCTCGTTTCAGAGTTCCATTTTGCACCTTTAGAGTAACTACTCTAACCACACCATCATTACCTGGATGTGTATCGATGATGCGGCCGAGCCTCCACTTTCATGAGAACTAAGCTTCCAATTGCGATATTTGGTTTTCGTTCTTTCCATTTGGTGCGATGTTGCAATTCGCTGACGTAGTCCTTGGACCATCTCCTCCAAAAGTGCTGATGCATCTGTTGCAGGTGTTGAAATCGAGACAATCGATTTGATGCTATGTCTCTTAGATCTGGTTCTGGTAGTGAGGTGAAATTCCGACCGATCAAGAAATGGGCAGGGGTAAGAGCAGAGAGATCGTTAGGTGAGGAGCTTAGGGGATGTAAAGGTCTAGAGTTTAAGACAGATTCAATTTGGATCAATAGTGTAAGAAACTCCTCAAAGGTGACTAATGTATTGGTGAGTACTCTTTTTAAGTGTGATTTTGTAGCTTTAATCCCTGCTTCCCATATACCCCCCCTGTGGGGACTGTTTGGTGGAATGAAACTCCATTCGATTTGATCGTTAGCCATGTGTGACGCCAAATCCTTGCCTAAAGACTGAAATAATTTTTTGAATTCAGCTGCATAATTGTTGATGGTCTTCCTCTTCTACCCATAAATCTACGAAATGTTGCCATGAAACCACTGATAGTTAACTCAGTCACTGGTTCCAAATGTACGGCCTTAGTGGTGAAACAAATGAATAGACATATATAACATTTGAATGTCTTGCTGCCACGACCTCTGTTATTTTTAATACTGAATGGCCCAGCAAAATCGATGCCTACTGTATGAAATGGATGAATGGCGGTTACTCTTTTGGATGGTAGATCACCCATTAATTGATTGGAACCCTTGGCACGAATTTTGAAACACTTTACGCACTCGTGCACAACTGATCTTGCCAAGCATCTCCCCACCGTGGGCCAAAATCTTTCCCTTATGGAGCATAGAGTCTGTTGAGGACCAGCATGCAAAAGGCGACTGTGTTCATACATCATAAGAATTTTGGCAAGAATATGTTTACCTGAAATCAAGTAGGGAAATTTTTTGTCAAAACTAAAACTGGAATTTTTCAGTCTGCCACCTACTCTTAATAAACCATCTGAGTCAACAAAAGGTGTTAGTTGACTGAGTTTTTTGCTAATGGTAGTGTTGGATTCAACAGTGAGGCTCTTACATAAATTTGGGAATGATTCCCTTTGTGAAAGTTTGATCAGTCGCTTTGTTGCTTGATTCAGTTCTTCAATTCTTAGAGTTCCTGTCTTTCTTAATTCATGTTTTACCTTGCAGTTGCTGCAAAATCTTAAGCACCAAGCAAGCACTCGTTGGAGCTTTATAAAGGACATAGTGTAGAAGAAAGGGAAAGTCTCTTGATCCCGTTGAACAACTGCTAATGACTCAGTGGCTTTGTCTCTGGGATTTCACCTAATGCTGTATGACCGAGAGGAGTCGGCCAGTTTTCCTCTGGTAAAGACAGTCAATGAGGGCCATGCCAACAAATAGAAATGTTCAATTGTGTAGGAGAAAATCCTCTCGAAATCAAATCAGCAGGGTTCTCTTTTGTATTAACGTATCTCCACGTATCAGTTTTTGTGAGTCGTTGTATTTCTGCCACTCTGTGAGAGACAAAGGTATTTAAAGTGTGTGGTGACATGTGAATCCAACTTAAAACTACATTTGAATCTGACCAGTAGTAGGTTTTGCTTATTGTGTGATTCAGTGATTGTTGAACCTTTTCTACTAGTTTCGCTGCGATTAAAGCCCCGCATAATTCTAATAGGGGAATGGTTTGTGTTTTGATGGGAGCCACCCTGGACTTGGCACAAAACAGGTGAACTGATACCTGATTGTTTGAATTTACTCTCAAATAGACACAAGCTTTGTTTGCTCTTTCGGAGCTGTCTGAAAATGCATGTAGCTCGACAGAATTGATAGGAGAGTAATTGACATAACGTGGTATGCTTAATTGATTTAAATGTATTAATTCAATTTTGAGTGAATTCTACTTCACTAAAATTCGATCAGGCACTGGATCATCCCAACCCAAGTTCTCAGCCCAAAGTTGTTGAATTACGCATGGCCCGATCAGGCCCAGTGGATCGAATATTTTTGATATCGTAGATAACATTTCACGTTTTGTTTTATCTACTTTGTTCAGAAATGACTGAGTTTCATAACTGAGATTATCTGACCTGGGGGACCAAATTAAACCTAAAGTTCTGGTGGGTTCTTGCTCACCAATGCGTAACACTTCAGGGTCCTGCTTGCTTGATAAAGTGAATTCATTTCGCAAGTGTTCGATATTGGATACCCATTTTCTTAAATTAAATCCACATGAAGCAAGAATGTGTGTTATTTCCGTGCGCAATTGCTTACACTCATATAGGGATCCAGCTCCAGTTAGTAAATCGTCCACATAAAAATCTTCTAGAATGATTCTAGCTGCTCTAGGATGAATGTCTTTGTGCTTGTGGGCACATTGAAGCAAAGCGCGAATAGCCAGGAAAGGAGCGCACGCTTGCCCATAGGTAACCGTGTTAAGCAAGAAGTGAGTCAATTCGTCTTCAGTGCTAGCTCTCCATAATATTCGCTGACAGTTGCGTTGTTGTGGATTGATCAGCACCTGGCGATACATTTTTTCGATGTCAGCAGACAAAACATACTTAAATGTTCGGAAACGAATTAAAATGTTGAATAAGTCTTGCTGAATAGTGGGGCCAATGTGTTGAATATCATTTAACGAGGTTCCATTACTAGTTTTACAGGACCCGTCAAACACTACTCGAAACTTTGTAGTTAGACTGTTATCTAACTAACGCCGTGATGAGGTAAGTAGTATGCATTTTTTAATTCATTGAAAGGGTCATCAAGTTTGGTCATGTGTCCCAAGGTCTGGTATTCTTCCATAAAATTGGTATATTGTGTCTTTAACATTGGAAATCTTTCTAATTTTCTTTCTAGCGCAAAGAACCGATTTTCCGCGATTTGTAAAGATTCGCCTAAATCTGATAGGGGTGCTTTGAATGGAATGGTTACAATATATCTACCGTCATCGCCTTTAATTGTTGTTTCTGTGAACAGATCTTCACAATATGTGTCACTTAAAGTTGACGGCCCTTTGAGAGTAATCTCCTCTAACTCCCAGAACAATTTTAATTGTTCTTGAATGTCGTGCGTTTGAATTAAATTGCACGTAATTGCCTTGGAATCCACCATACTGCATGTAAATGGACCTGCGATTATCCATCCAAAGGCTGTGTTTTGCAAATGTGGCTGCCCCCGACCTATATTAATTTGCTCTGAGAATAATATATCCCAGAATAAATCGGCGCCTATTAAAATATCAATTGCGTTTGATTTATGAAAACCTTCATCAGCTAGCCTTATATTCTTAGGGATGTTAAAAATTGAAATTTGAAAAGTTTTCGAAGGTGTGTTTTCAGTTATTTTATTGACTACATAACAAGTTAGTTTGCTCTTAAATGAATTATCACGTGATTGCAATTGTATTTCGGTCTTATATTTGACCGTGCTTATCTTTTGATTGACACCTATTACTGAGATGTTTACCTTTGTTTTGTTTAAATTTAATTTATTTTGAAAATCAGAAGTGATTAAACTAGCTTGAGAGGCACAATCCAATAGAGCTCTAGCTGTCACCTCTTTGCCGGTATTATCTTTTATTTTTATAAGAGCTATGGATAGCATAATGTGCTGATTTGTTGAATTGAAATTGGTCAAAATAGTCTCAATCGACTCATTTTGTGGCTCATTATTCTCTAAGATGGGCTCATTTGTCTGTCTGCTTAAATGTAAAAGCGTATTATGCCTCTTATTGCATTTTTTGCAATTGCCTAATTTACATTCCTGATGATTGTGACCCTTCTTCAAACAATTAAGGCACAACTTCCTTCCCTTCACCTCATTTATTCTTTTGACGGCATCTAATTTTAAAAATTCCATACAAGAAAAAATAAAAGAATTTAACCCATTGCAAAAATTACATTTGGTTTGAATTTGTTTCTCACTTGCTACAAATGTATTAATTGGATTTTGTTTCTTGAATTCTGATTTAAAATTTACATTTCTCTTTGGTTTCAGTTGATTTTCCAAGGTTTCCAGCAATTGACACCTTTCTTTGAGGAAAGATTGAACATGTGCAACATCTGGAAATTCCTTGTCAAAGACGCTACTCTCCCATTCGCGTTTCGTGGAGGCATCAAATTTCAGAGTGATCAAATAAATCAATAGGGTGCTCCACTGCTTGACAGGCTGACCCAATGCCTCTAAACAAAGGAGTTGTTTGGATAAACCATCCGATAATTTACTCAGTTCAGATGCGCTTTCAGATTTTATATTTGGAAGATCAAGCAATGAATGAATATGATTATGAACTAAAAGTTTGTTATTATCATACCGTTCGCAAAGTACTTTCCATGCTATTGAATAATTTGCCTGACTAATTTCCAATGAGTTGACTATTTGAGTTGCTGATCCATATAGGCACGATCTCAGATAGTGTAGTTTTTGAATATCTGTGATGCTGGGATTTGAATGTATAATTGAGACGAAAGTCTTTAAACCACTAGCCAAGTTTCAATATTTCCTGAATAGTTAGGCAGTTGCATAATGGGCAATTTAATAGAATTTTCGTTAGCACTAAAGTCGTTCTAGGGGAGGAGTCAGAGACTGAGTGATTGTTCCCTGAATTGGTTTCAGAATTATATTTTTTGATGGATAACTCTGCCGTTGCAACAGCTGAAAAATAATCATTTTCAAAGCTATTTCTTTCATGTAACTGATTTTCTAAATCGCTTTCGTCACAAATAGCTTCGATATCATTTTGAATGGCGCTGAATTCCTCAAACACCCCCTGTATTCGAGCTAAACGCTTTTCTAATTCGCAAATTTGCTGAATTTGTAAATCCTGATTTGTAATTATAAATCTGTGTGATTTTTGAATAATTTTAATGCATGTTTTTTCCTGCTTCGTTTCCTTGACAGAGCCTTTAATTCGCTCATTTTGAAAGTGCAAGTTAATGTGAATGATTATGTACTTTGAAGACAGTGATAGAATAAAATACAGAACGGGAAAAATTGTCGCTAAGGATAACGTGGGTTGAAGAATAGATAATGAATAGTCGGAACTCACCCCTCTAACCGAAGATTCTCTCGATCGACGTTGCTGGATGTTACTGATGTATACTCGATGATTGCTGGATGTATGTGCGATGGTTGATCGATGTATGCTCGTTGTTTCTTGATGGAGCTGGATGTTTTCTTTAGTTGTCTCTCTCAGGTCGTTTCTCAACCTTGATCAGGGGATGATGCACGCTGCTCCGAGATGAAACGGGATAGAGTTCCGTGAGTTGCAAGTTGTTTTGAGATATCTGGCTCGAAGGACCAGAAAATGTTGTGTACACTTTCGATGCTCTGAGAGCTGGTGGACTGTATTGAATTGAATGAATGATACCGGATTGAAAAAAAACAACTTTAATTTAAATATTTGTGTATATACATGGGTGGTTGTGGAGAGCACTCTGTGTTGAGCGTTCTCTCTCCCACATGTCCAGAAGCGCATTGCCCGCTTCCCCTTCGCTCTGTCCCTTCTGAAACTCAGTAAGGGTGTTGGAGACAGGAGAGCGTCAGATTTCAGTGGGAGAAAGTTTTGAAGTGAGATGAATATATCAAGTTTTAAAATAAAACAAAAATGCACAAACAGGAAGACTTTTTTGCTTGATTTTACTTCCAAGCAAGATTTTACTACTGCCTGTTGTGCAGCCTGTGTTGGACCGTAATAATCCCACTCTTCAATTCCGACTGTACAGCCAGTTCCTGCTAGCTTACTTCAAGTTTTTCGCTGTAATCAATGATTTTTATTATTTTTGTAAAAGATTATTTTTTGGACTTTATTTATTCCCGATTGAACTAATAATTGAAGTTCTCTGCAATAAAGCTTCATATTTTTGCTTGAAGGTTTTGTATTTCTCCCCTTTGATCCTTGAACCCGTATTGTTAAATTAACTGGAAATTCTTTTGGGAATATTTGGGAGGGTCCATTTTTTCTTAAATTGCTACTTACTTGGGGTTGGGCCAGTAGTTCTAGCTGTTTCTGCTCTCACCTCGCTTTGATTGTTCATGCCTTTTTCAGCACGTTACAAGATGTGGACAGAAAATTGTCCAAATAGCTGAAAAAAGTTCGTTTCCCCGCATCGTCACATGGAGCATACACCTTAAACAATCAGAACTCAAAACCAAATGATGAAATTTCCGTTGTGATTACTCTGTACTCGCAGTCAAATACACAACTCAACACCACAGAGGAGGGGTTAAAATTGATGGTAACACTCCTCCCCTGTATGTGGCGATGAAGAATTCAAATAAAATTGACTGTAAAACCCAGTAAGATAGTAGCACTACTGCGAAGACCCTAACTTCGTTTTCTGAAGAAACAGTATATCTGGCCTATATCTGAATATTGATAAGATCGATTGCTTAAAAGAAGAACCAAGGAATCATATGTTCAGTGATATGACCTTCATTTAGGAATTAAGATGCCAGATGCTGACCTGTATCTGGTGGGGGCTGTATCCTCTCAGATATTGGGTTGGCTCTGTTTTCTTCCACCTCGCAGATCAAGCTCAACCTGAAGGAAAAGAATGGCTGATGATCTGCGCATGTGTCTCGCTCAGTGGAAGAAGAGCGAACCCATCCTTTCTGGACTCTCGCCAACACAAGATGATCTAGCTGCGTCTGTGCTGATGGCCTCAACGTCCCAGCTGATGATCTTATCCTGACCATAGAAGATGAGCAGGTGATCCACAGTGGTTGCGAAGATGCTTCTGCTGGAGGGGGGAGGGATGGAAATTCTTCCACTGCGCACACTGATCCAAAACCCAATGACGTGTTGAAACTTCTGCAGAGCTTTCCTCTCCAACCAGCGAACTGTCGCTCGATGGCTGAGGAGGGGGGAACTACTTCCTGAACCTCTGAAGCAGAGGAGGAGGTTGCATTTCTCTTCTTGGTTCTGCTGGGAGAGATAGCAGATATGACGATGCTTGCAGCCTTTGAGGTGGAGGAGAAGGTAGTATACCTCTGCACGGCACAGGAGGCTTGCCTGGTGATGTCATCATTGATGTCTGCTGAGAAAACACGTTCCTAGGCTGTCATGTTGGGCTGCTGGTGATGCATAAGTCTTCTCTAGGCAACGAATATATTCGGCCATAATATGCTGACATGTATCACACTTCTTAAGGAGAAGACACGGGAAAGAGAAAACAATCCTTCCTGACATGGGATTGTTTCTTGCCATACCAGCACCACTGCCTTTGTAAGACATATAGACACCACTGCCCTTGTAAGACATATAGACATGACCTCCGTGCATCACAAGGTGTTCTGGGATGTGCTTATGTAGATTCATAATTCTGTCCGCCATGTTGCGCTGCCGTCAGAGCATCCTCGACTAGATCGATGATAATCTCTGTAGGACAGCAACAGCGGGATCCCCAGACGATAAAACTGGACGAATACGCGCCTTCGCGTATAACTCTTTCATAAACGCCCCAACAGCGAAGGTGCCATCTGCAATCATCATCAGCATGTTTTCCATGATGATGAGATTAAAGTTTTAAAAAAGTTCGGGGGGGGGGGGGTCGAATCCTCACACACAAAAGTTCCTTTGCAGTCACTAGCACTTATTAATTTTTGTATTCACAGGTGTAAAGTCCAATCAACTGAGTCGCACTGAAGTACTTGAAGCAACAGAAAAGTATGGTGATCCTTCCATCTAGATTGTCTTTGGTTGCTCTGTCATTGCTTTCTGACAATTTACTCTCATCAGCCCGCTTACAAGCCCAATTAATGAGCTTATTATTCATGGAAATATGCGAGGCCAATGAGATCATTGGCTTGATTTTTCTGAGACGCCCAGCGAGTCTACTGCCTTTGCCTGTTTTGGGCTTTAACGTAGCTTCCTTCGTTCGTTTTCAGTTTCTTCTTCCACCGTCGCTCGCTTGTGAATCTTCGGCCGAGCTCGGTTGGAGACATGACAATATCGAAAATGTGAAAAGTCTGAACGTGTAATTACCGCTCTTATTGGTAAATCAAAGACTGTGGTCTACAATTATCTTGGTAACCCACAAATATATGGAAAAACAGCGATCAGGATGGCTGAAAAAGCTCCATACAAAAGAGATATCTAGATTGGCCAGTGCTACAGGTAGCTCATCCTGTTCAATTACAATATCACTGCAGCTGCTGGTTCACCCAACAACATTCTGAAATATGTTGTCAGCATCATAGCATCATCCATACATAAATATGAAGTCCATATGAAGGTGTCTTCTCACGATAAAGGAGCTAGACTGAAGTTTGCAAAGGGATACATCAGTGATAGTGAACTTTGGAGCCATGTCGCTTTTAGTAACGAAAAATGTTTAATTTTTATGGCGCAGATGGTGTTCAGTATTACTGGCATGATTTGCATCAAGAACTACCATATTTTTCACGACGTGTATAGAGCGGAGGTTGGGTTATGATATGGACTGCTGTCAATGAGTGAGAGAAATCCCAGATGGCATTTGTTTCTCCACTATCGAAAACAACTAGCTACCAGGACATCTTTGGCAACCTCCTCTTTTCTCATCGAGATGAAATAAATGATCCGGAATTTGTTTTTCAGAATTACAATGTGCCAATACAACTTTGGCTCCATTCCCTCCCTTAAACCGATTGAAAATTTGAGGGGTAATCTGGTTCAAGTGGTTTCTGGTCATGAAAAACAGTATTGTGAAGCATCTCCTATCTGAAAAAGCAATACAGACTGTGTGGGTCCAAATAACTTCACGAAACTTCAAGCTCTTGTGAACTCTATGTCATAGAGATTTATTGATATTATCCAACAAAACACTAATCCACACAGTTTTAATGATTCTCAAGGCAAAATCATTCTGGTCTCAAACTTTTTTCGTGACCTCCTTACAGCAAAATGTATCGTTTTTTTGAATTTGCAAATATTTTTAAAGAATAATTCATAAGATGTTCAGTGAGGGTTTTATCATATGCCATACTTTAGCTGTTCAAGTCTTTCCTATTTTTCATCATTAAATATTTTTAGTTTTTTGGAGATTAATCATATTGAATGTGACAATAAACATATATATCACTATAAATCCTCAAAGAATTTTGTAATTTTGTTTGCCTATATTTTGAAATGTGGTGGTCTGAAATTTTTTTCCACCAATATATACTTATCTGAACTCCGTGAGGTACCATACGTCATGATCATTGAACCTACTATACATCATCATACGCAGGAATCTAGGAAGTTGGCCTCTGTGACAGCCTAGCGCGAATGCCCTATTCTTTAACATGGGAACACGAATTTAAGCAGCTCTGATAAAAATATTTTAATAGATATCAGCACTCCAGAAAAAACGTATCTGCATTCGAGCTTTTTCTTTCAATTGGTGCGTTTTTCATGCCAGTACAATTAAAACTTGATTTTTTAGCAGGTGTCTGCAATTTTTTTTGTACATTTTAGCTCTTAACCTTATGTGTTTGGTGAAAAGTTCAACACTCGCATCAAAAAGAATTTATTTCTCCTAAACGAAAACGCAGCACCAAAAGCGTTTTTTTGTCACTGAATATAAACATTCCAAGGAAAACTTTCCTTATTTTTAAATGAAAAATTAAACTTTATTTGAAGGTGCAAAATAGTTTTATTTCTTAATTTTATACATAATTATCGTTATTACTGATCGTTAATGCGCATGACTGCAGTATCTCAACTTCCGCTTTCTCTAGTAGCCCGCTGAACTGGTCGTCAC
Source organism: Rhysida immarginata (assembly GCA_023313115.1). Taxonomy (NCBI): domain Eukaryota; kingdom Metazoa; phylum Arthropoda; class Chilopoda; order Scolopendromorpha; family Scolopendridae; genus Rhysida; species Rhysida immarginata. Next base: position 1,178,023 of record JAHWFO010081983.1, read on the forward strand.
GACACGTCGATTAAATTGAAAATTTGGAAGACTGATTAAAGAAAACTTGTATTAAATAGTCAATACTAGAAATAAAACACTCTTTAACCACAAAAGAGTTAATTTCTTGATTAGCTTTAACTTATCCACATCCTTTTGTCTTATAAAAATTTCTTTTCGGTCCTCTGCATTTTTTGCATTATTGCCAGTTCCGGAAATTATATTTTTACTTTTATATTAAATAGTCATCTAAGAGTCATAGTATACAGGGTGATTTACATCGAATGTAAAATACTTAAAGGGGGTATTATAGAGGTTTATATAAACACAAAACGTCCTATGAACATGGGTCCGAATTTGAACGATAACTGAGATATGAACAGAAATAAAAATGCCGCCACCAAGATCAACAAGTTAAAAACTCAGGTTCTGTAAAGCCTAGATTAAAGAAATTTAGAGGAATAACAGGGTACATAAGACTGTATATACCGTTAAAATTTGATTGAATTCCAACGAGAAGTTTCCGAGTTACACAGTCAAAATTGTAACAAGTGCTAGTTAGTACTCACAAGTGAGCACGTGTTATGATGTTGAATGAGTAACTCGGAAACTACTTGCTAAAATTAGATCAAATTTTAACGGTATACACAGTCTTATGTACCCTGTTACTTCTCCAAATTTCATTAATCTAGGCCTTACGGAACCTGAGTTATTAACTTGTTGAACTTGGTGTTTGCATTTTTATTTCTGTTCATATCTCAGTTATCGTTCAAATTCGGACCCATGTTCATAGGACGTTTTGTGTTTATCTTAACCTCTATAATACCTCCTTTAAGTATTTTACATTCGTTGTAAATGACCCTGTATGTACATAAGAGTTTTGTTTCCTGCATGTTTCCTTAATTTATACAAGCTCTTGGAAGTAGATTCTCTCCGTAAGCAGCAGGAGCTGTTTCTCTCTCCACTCTCTCTCCCAGCTTATGTATGTTCCCAGGAGACAAGTTTCTACATCAACCAGACTGTCGAGAAAATGGGTCCTAACGAAAATAGGATGGGTTATTGGCATCACATAACAACTAAATCATGTACGATCATTGGTTTCGGATAAACACGTTTTATGCGAAACGTAGGCCCAGGAATGCATGAAATGGAGGGGGGGGGACTTGTTTCTCGATGCTTAAACATCAAAACTATCGTTTCTCGTATGCTTCTACCTAAGTGATGATAGCTAAGTGATAAATTAAGAGACTGTTAATCTGTAATCTATGTTTATTTCTTTATATTATTAATAATGAAAATTTAGTTAAATAAAATTAATAAAATAAGTTCGTGTTACAAGAAGATTTAACATTTTTTATTCTCACTACTACTGTGTTTGTTTTCATCTTAGATAATAAGATAATATAATATTCTTTTGAAACAACCGAAAATACAATTGCATACAGTAAGTTAAATATTGGGAGAAAACTTTAAAGTAACGTATATACCCTAGGCCTGAAAATTTAGGCTAATTTTCTTTTAAAATTATACTCAACTGCCAGAATATATACACCCCCCCCCTCTCTCAACTAGTCATTGACAAGAAAAGAGAGAAATACATCCATCCTTCTTCCCCAAGGCACTGTTGTTTTTTAAACCATTTTTTCCGTATTTATTTGACAAAAAGGCATTTTCAATTTTCAGAGGATGGAAATGCCACTCGAATGCTGAATCAAGTATTTCATATGTCAGAAAGAGTTTAAGATAGGATCTCCTGTAAATATTGAATTATGTAATACTATGAAATGCTGATATTTTAAATTTAATATTTATATGTTGTTTCAAGTTTTCTTTCAAGAATTAAAGTTTAGCCTAAGAAGTATTTCTCCTTTTATGATTTTTGATGAACTTATTTCATCCTTAAAAAGTTTTGAAAAAAAACATTAGAAGTGAATTGTGGTATTCTCAATAATATATTAGAATACTTCATTTTGCTAAAAATCTACTATATTTATAAGATTTAACAACCAGCTGTGTAATATTTGTACTATTGTATTTAGTAATGAAAATGATCTATCAAAACATATTTCTACTTTGGCAAATTGACGTTTTCTGAAATTACTAAAGTATGCAAATATCCTGTTTAGCATCCTCAGCATGCATATACACCCTTCTTATAAGTAGGTTTAATAACTTTTTTTAAAAAAGGTTCCTTAACATTTTCTTTGATAGAATGAGAATTGTCAAAGATATCCCTATGATATTCAATTTTTTTATAGAATAATTGAAGTACTTGGTTTTGGAAACATTACAGTTGGTGATTTTGGTAATATAATTTACATGGTACATGTGTCTGCTATATGTTATATGGTATATAACATTGTTATTATTTCCATATGTCTTTGCAAGATTCTTATAAAGAGCATTTTAATGTAATGGATTGTTACATGGATTTAATATAATGGACATAATCCACGTCTGATATTTTAAAATTTCAAAATATATTACTGATAAAATGATAACAAGCTTTCCCCTGGATTTAATTAATTAACCTATTAATAAGCCTCTCCCCTTTAGACTATTAAAAATATCTGTGAAGGTTTATGGAACATAACTGTATATTAACTGTTGCATTGAGGACATGATTCAGCAATTTTTATTCATCTCATTAGGGTTCTTGGGTGTTCTAAAACCTTCTAAGAAGTCTATAATCTTAAGTATAAGTCATCAGCTTTCAAACTTTTTCTTTCTGACCTGTACAAATAAGCAGCAGTGAAGAATTTAGTATTTATATTCCCAAGAGTTTCATTATCATATAGGCCTAGTAATAATCAATGAAGGATTAACACATAATTTGTGAATATGTATAAGATATGGACTGTTCAAGTTATTCAATTACTATATGTGCTTTGACATATTTAAAATAATTTTAATGTGCAATAGATACTTGTATTGATTCTTTGAAATTGAATAAGTCAGATTAAGAGGGTATTAAGCCACACTTATGGCATAGACTGGTAAAAAAACAACAACAAAAAACAGGAATCTAATATACACTATTCTCGATACATATTAGTGTAAATTTAATTTTACACAGTGGAAAGAATACTATGTTATTTGTTCTAAATAACTTCAATTAATATAAATAAAAATTATTAAACATTTCTAACGCGTGTATTTTGTCTGAATTCAGTTTCAAAACTTTTAAAGCATCTTTCTCAAAATGTTACTTATGTCCAACATCATCAGATTGTGCAGAATTAAATGGCATCATTAAATAAAGATATGTTTATGAAAATTGATATACTAAATGAAAGACATGAGAAATTCAATACATATGTCTTTCAATGAGAAAAATCCATATTTTTAATCACAAGAATATATAAAAACTATTCTCTACCTAAAATGGTGAAAAATGTTTTTAAAATAGTTATTATTTTTTCCATGAAACATTATTAAGAAATTAATAAATATCTTATTGCTATTGAATAATATATGGTTTCTACTATAGAAATATAAAAGTAACATTGTAAAAATATTGATTACATTTTTTTTTATCAATTACATAAGATACTGTATTGGATCAAATATAAGCCAGCCTCGAATCTAAGCCGACCCTAAAATTTTCACGGTGTTTTGGAAAGAAAAAATGTTTTTATGCTAAAACTAGTTTAGTTATTAAAAATATTATTAAAACAAATCCACACATAAATAATTCAATAAAACATTTCAATTTGAAAAAAAAATGGTGAATATTACTTATACAAAAACTATAGTATTGTATATATTTACCAAAAGTATAAAATAAATATTAAAAAACACACACACAAATTTAGTTTAATTATTTACTTCAAATCTGTGACTAAAATTTCATATGATTCTTTTTATTTTAAATTACATTCAGATTTCTCTTATCCCTTTCATTTTCGGTCGCATTCATGATCTGAATTTATTACTGTATCATCTCTACATAATAAACAAATGGTTTTCTATAGTTTGACAATTTATATAAAATTCACACAGAATAGTCATGAAAGCTGGTGTCAGCCATCGCCAATGCTTGCCAAACAGGCTTTCGTGATGTCATTTTTTTCCATTGTGATTTTCTTAATAAATAAACTGTATTTGTTATTAATCATGCGCCACATCGTTTTTATAATTATCTAAAATAAAGGTAAATATATGGTGGAATAAGAAATGCATGGTTAACCATGTTATGTAACAAGAAGAGAACACAATACCGCAACAGGGATGGATGAATGGGGGGGGGGGGTTACAGTTTCTCCCGGGAAGTTAGGGAACCACTCTCAATTTATTGATGAAATTAACCTCTTCCAGGGTTTTATTCCGTTTAGGAGAGATTTAGGATATCCTGCAAGATTTTTATATTTCAACTATTGCGATTTCGACAATTTCTAATCATTTACTGACAATCTTATTTTTTTTGCACATCCTTAATACAACATAGTCCCAAAAGTGTATTCATGCGCTTCTCTCACAGTAATAAAATATCGCATCCCTTAAGTGAAAAATGATTTAGGAAACGTGCATGAAACCGAAAATAAGAGTTAGCTTTAAAAAATAACTTTTATTCAAATTCTACATGCATACTTAGGCCTATGCATACTGCGATTTGTCCATAATCAAAAAAAAAAGTTCGCGAAAAAAGTTCTGTCCGAAGGGCTCTCCCAAAAGTTACATTTTGCTGTCTACCTTAAATTAACATAATTTGATTGATTATCGTTTTGAAATATGTAATTAATTTTACAATGGTAGGTTAAGTAGGAGTTAGCTGGATGCGTCGGGTTGGGGGGAGGGGTTGGTATTGCGATTTCATTTTTAGGATGAAAAGGTCGGAATATATTCGAGCCTTTTTTAATTTGCCTTTTTTATAACAATTTATTGTACTAGAAAAATGAGAGAATATAAAAAAATAACCAAAATTTTGTCTTAAGTGCCATATAAGTAAAATTACAGCTTCACAGGCTTCACTGAAGTTCTTCGAGGCTTGTTTCGTAGCTTTAACTATGTATATATGTGGCAGACACATAGCGTAATTGGACTCATACTATAATTAGGTCTTCATGAAGTGTCTACAGCAGGTCAGACCGATACAGTAACGATGTCAAATCCCATGGAAGAAAATTTTAGCTATCGCAGTGACAAAAAACTGTTTTAAAATTTTCCATATTATAATTAACTTAAATTTAAAATTTTTAATACGAATTTATTTTATATATTATTTTCAAAAAATGGTTTAGTTATTAGTCATAAATTTCAACAATTTTTTGCAATGATTATTTTTGTATTTATAAAATTAAAAAATGTAATTGTATAATTAAATATTAATGCAAGGAAAAACTTTTTGAATGGTTATGGTATGAATGTCTTGTAATATATTCGGTTCTAACTTGTGAAATGGATGACAATCTCAAAAACAAAATTCTATGTGAAAAATTTAATAAACGGAAACAGAAATGATTATTCAAAGAAAGTGAAGCAAGAAGAAGGAAGCATAAACAATTTATGGTGAATATTATAAGATAATAGTGAATATTAATTCTTAAAAAGTAATAAAATGGATAAAAGGAAACACAAATTTCATTTTTCTGTATTTAATACTAGCTGTTTTACTCTCCGTTGCTCAGGCTCTTTTTTGATGAAATTTTGCAATTTCTGTGAGTTATATCCAGAAAAAGAACACATGAAGAAAGATTAGAATTTTTTGGAAAGAATTCATGTTTTATATTTTGCTAAAAGGCCGTATCTGGGGACGACTTCCATTGGGAAGTTTTTAAAAAAAATCTTTTTTAATTTTGAATATGAATTCTTTCTATTTAAATTGAAAGCTTTTTTCGTAGCTCGGGGTCAACTTCGAAAAAATTTTGATTCATCTGAATGTGAATGTACAGCTAAAATGAACAAATGAACAAAATTTAGAATTAATAAACCATAAAGGAATGACATAACTAAGTACCGAAAATCTAAATTAAAAAATTAAACCAGATTTTTCAACTGGCCTATATTAACATTGAAAGTTTCTAATAGACCATAATGGTACCATTAAATCACGTACCTTGGAACCAATTTGAATTATCATTAACTTTACGTTGTGTTCATAATTACACATCATGGAAAGTTGTTAAATATAAGTATAGCATAATTAAATAGCATTGAAAGTTCCAATGAATCATAATGGCTCCACTAAACCAGGTGCCTTTGAAACAATTTCGACTATCTTTAATTTTATGTTATATTCATTCATGACACGTCATTCCAAATTGTTTGATATATTACATGCAATATCTTAGCTATGAAAGATCCAATGAACCATAATAGTTCCACTAAACCAGGTGCCTTTGATCCTATTTCATCTATCAATAATTGGACGTTATATTCATTTATGACATCTGATTCCATGTTGATTGAAATATAACCTCAATATCTTAACATTGAAAGTTCTATTGAATTTTAATGGTTCCATTAAACCCGGGCCATCCAGGTGGTCGAGAGGGCTGGGGCGTAAGCTTTCTAGTTCTCGAGTCTGCCTGGCCGTGGGTTCGAATCCCACCGTGGCCAAGGTTGTTTGTGTTTGTCCCGGGTTGCGTACATATATAAATTGTGTAAAAGGCGCAAAATGACCATAGTAGTCGAAGCTAAATTTCTAGAACCCCCCTCCCCTTTTAAACCAGGTGCCTTTGAACCAATTTTGACTATCATTAATTTTAAGTTATACCATTCATGACACATCATTCCAAGTTGTTTGATATATCACATACCATATTTTAGCATTGAAAGTTCCAGTGAACAATAATGTTTCCACTAAATCAGGTACCATTGGTATTATTTCAACTATCAATAATTTGACGTTATAATTCATTCATGACACATCATTCGAAGTTCTTTGATATATAACATGCCAAATCTTACCATTCAAAGAGCCTTAATGGTTCCACTAAACCAGGTGCCTTTATTACAATTTCGACTATCATTAATATTACGTTATATACATTCATGAGACTTCACTCCAAATTTTTTGATATATAACATGCCATATATTAGCATTCAAAATTCTAATGTACCATAATGGTTCCACTAAACCAGGTGTTATGTAAACAATTATGACTACCATTAATTTCACGTTATATTTATTCATAAGACTTCAATCCAAATTGTTTGATATATAAAATGCTTAATCTCAGCATTGAAAGTAGGCTACCAAAGAACCATAGTGGACCCACTAAACCAGGTGTATTTAAAACAATTTCAACTACCATTAATTTCACGTTATATTCATTCATGAAACGTCACTCCAAGTTGATTGATATATTACATGCCATATTATAGCATTGAATGTTCCAATAAACCATATTGGTCCCACTAAACCAGGTGCCTTTGAAACAATTTTGACTATCATTAATTTTACGTTATATACATTCATGACACATCAGTCGAAGTTATTAGATATATAACCTGCAAATATCTATGCTATTAACGTTCCAATGAACCTTAATGGTTCCACTTTAACCAGGTGTATTTAAAACAATTTAGACTACCATTAATTTAACGTTATATTCATTCATGAGACCTTATATTCATTCATATATATGTCATAAAGCACCTTTCAGTATTTAATAATAGTAAAAATTCTTGTTTAAAAATTGAAAACACTATTCTTAATATGCACCCAATAGATGGCGACACAAAATTGAAACTAAAACCATGCACGGAAAATTGTTTTAAAATGCTCCCAAAGGATGGCACTGTCATCTGAATATAGATTTTCATTGAATAATTTCGAGAAAAATTTTTTTGAGAAATGTCACGTAGACAGTGCGTATCCCCTTGCTTTGAAGGTCAAGTGTGCATAATTTCATCAAGATAGGAATAAAACTGTAGATTTGTATAAGACACAAACATATATATATATACATACATACTGTAACGTGCCGGAATGAAAGCTAATTCCGACTCGTTCAGCCAAACTCCGCGGAAAAAGGTAAATCGAGATAGTTAAGAAGAAATAATAAAAGTTGAAAAACTAGTTATTAAAGGAATTACAAAGTGAATTTGATGATAAATTAAAAATTAACCTTTAGTTCTAAAAGTTTCTAGATCCCTACTTAATCCCCCAATTCTTTAAATAGATTAGATTATAATTTATTTTTAATTAGATTTTATTTAAAAATATACTTAAACCTTTTTTATTAATGAAAATTTTATCTTTCCTAAGATAAATAGTTTTAAGGGAAAAAAAATTTAAAGACGAAAACCTAAATCCAAATGAACAAAATTTTCCTTTATTACAATAAAGATTGAGAAAGGAAGTA
>JAHWFO010081983.1:1186320-1200579 GCA_023313115.1 Rhysida immarginata
GTAAAGGATCAAGGAGCCATTTGGAAATAAAATAAAAATTTAAATAAAAAAAAATAGAATTTTGATTATGATCACACAAGCAGAACTTGAAATACGGATATAATCTCGGACCAGCAGTAAGATGGTCCTAAGAAGAAAATGGGAAGAAAAAAAATAAAAAAAAATATTCAAATAATATAAAAAAAGAATGAACGACTACTCACCACAAAAGATACAAATAAAACGATAAACGGGAGACCGACAAAGGAAGGGAAACAGAAAAAAAAAGGAATACTCACAACACGAAAAAAAAGGATAAATAATAAACAAAGACAACGAGAAGGGAAGGAACACAGTCATCCTAGGGAGAGAGGTGAAGACACGATGAGGTGAGCAACGCTAAAAAAAAACCAAAAAAAAAACTGATTAATTAAACAATAGTCATTTCAAAAGAATAAAGAATAAATAAATAAAGGTGATTAAAAAAAAGGAATGAAGAGAGTCTTCAGTAGGAAGTCCGCACAGAGGTAAACATGATTAAGAATGTTCACTTGTTGTCTGGTTCTGGTTCTGAAAACAGAGCCTTCAATTTACGATAAGAGACGACGTCCTGTGAAGACAGTTAGGTCCGTAAGAAGAAAATGAACGCTGACTGACGATATGCAAGCTGCTGTAGAAAGACGGTAGGAAACATCCATGAACTCCATTTAAAAAGTTAGAATCGGGGAAGCTAGAAAAATCGATGTACTTCCAATGAAATGTCTAAACGGTAAAGGTGAAGTAAGCACCGGATACAGAGGCTCGTCCCAGCGACAACCCACTGGTTGGATCCTAAACCGCATAGTGAATGTAGCAAACGACTAAGTCAGGTAAGCGTTGAACTTGAATCATCGTCAGTTAAAGTGAGCACCAAAGTACAAGGAACCTCAACGGCGGCTAAGTGGATACATCCCCTAATAAAGCTGAGCGGCTTCTGCCATGACGAAAGCTCAGTTAATTCAGCCTCGACTGAGGCCAAGCTACTTCTGCTCAATTGACTTTGCCTCGACGGAGCTCCAGCTGCTTCTGCCTAATTGAAACCTAATCATTTCCCAAGAAAAAAATTTCAAAGCACGCGAAAGCGAAACGCTGGCAAGACACGCGGACAAGACCAAAGGCACGGACACATGAAAAGAAAAAAAATTTAAGCCTGAAATAACCTTACAACAATATGGATAGAAAGTAAAAAGTTAAGTAACAATAGAGCAATAAAAAGAAAATATTTTCTAGATGCAAGGAAAATTCGTAGCTAATATTTGAAACAATGTATTAGACAAAAGATAAATTTCCTAAAATCCTTCAAAAAAAATTTTTTTTAAATTCGTTTTATAGCTTATAAGAAAAAGATTAGGAAAACCTAATTTGGGCGATTAAGAATTATAAAGATTAAATTTACCTTTTTCTTTTTTTTTTTTATTTTAAATAAAAATTACAGAGATAAAGGTCAAAAACTCTTCAGTATAAGATAAGCCTATCATAGAGCGCCTACGGGAATTTTTGCTTCTAAAGCCTCAGTTAATTCTACAGTTCCGAATACATGGAACTAACTTTTATGGACTTATTGCGTGAGAATTCCTATTATTTGTTTATAAAATGTAGAATAATGTAACCTGGCCAGGTTGAGTCAGGACTAATGAAAGACCTGAAGAAAAAAAAGAAAAACAAAGATCAACGAGGAAGACCATGATAGCCATAATTTCAATTTAAAACTTAACGTTATGGAGAACGTCATGTGAACCCTTTTAAATTATTTTTATTGAGGAGGGGGCCACCGTAACCTCCTCGGAGGATTAGAGAACTGCTCACGTAGGTTGGCTTTCTGACGGCAAAAGGACCAAAAGGAGCTTTGACGAGAAAAGAAAGAATTAGGCATTATCAAAATGACCATAGCTTTAAAGCGCCGAATAAAAAAGAATTTTTAATCAAGCGATTTTTAAATCGTAAGGCTCTGTCAAAAAAAAATCAATTTATATACTAACTTAGTTAGGTCGAGAAGAAAAGGTGTAAGATCAAGAGGACCCCGGAACACCATCCACAAACGGGAAGAAAGGTAAAATGGGAAAAAATTTTTTCCCTATAACGGGACTAAAAATGCACCTTATAATACATACATACATACATACATACATAATACATTTATATATATATTCATTTCTTTTCATTCAAAACAAAAAGAATTTGGTCTGATTTGCAAAACAGTATTTAAACCAGAATTCTTGATATTCTCGATTCCGAACCAACCTTTTACAATTCCATGTTTGTATTTAATTTGTTATAAACTATATTTTTCAGTGGTCACAACGCCTACAAGATTTTGTGGATCAACTGGCTCCTTGTCAAGCTTTGGAATTGCTAAAAGAATACAATCTCCTACCGCCTATGTGGGCAATTTCTAAATCTCGATTGCTGTTGTACGCTCATGTAAATGCTTTAACATTCCCCATTTACGCCACCCATTACATCATTCATCAACAGTGGCGCTATCATTATGCTGTGAATTTGGCTAACAGCTAAAATTTTTCTGCATGGGATTTGACATCGTTATTGTGTTGGTCTGACCTGCCTTATACATTTCCTGAAGTGTCTAGACACTTCGCGAATTGTCCAGACAAATACTGTAATTCAGTGGATTTGCAGTATGAGTCCAATGCAACTGGACACTTCGCGAAGAAAAGAAAAAAGGTAAAGAATAAAAAAGATCACGTTAGCCTCGATATTACCCGACTTCGTAAGCGTTAGTTTAGTAGGGTAAATTTATCAATGACTAAATTTGACTCTTTTGCTAGCTTTGACTAGCTGTATAGGGTTTAATTCAATCAGGAATTCAAGGTTATTCCCCATGATAAAATCCGTTACTTAATAAAATGTCATATTCTTTGTAATTTCAATACTGTTCATTGTACGGGTGGATTGCTGATTGTTATAGTTGGATTGTCATATTGTTGTATGTAGTATTATTGTTGGATTTTTAAATTTAAATATATATTGTTGCATGAAAAAGGGAGGGGGCAGTGCACTCATAAAACCCTTGCAACCTGCGGAAATCCATGGCAGGTTGTGAAAAACCTTTCCCGAACTACAGGGTGAGTCAAATGTCGCAGTGCATCCTGTTTTTTTGAAATCCTTGCGAGAATTGGGAAATCTGAATATTCCAGTAAGGTATGGGTGAGATGGTCTATCTTTTACAGTATGTACCGAACGCATAATCATGTACTCTTGAAGTGAGCGATTAGCTACTTGCGATGGCTTAAAATGCCAGGTCTTAAAATGGAAAGTTCCTACGGTATTAATTGTAAGATTCGGACACGTACAAATAAACTAATTCCCACTAGCATTAATTACTCGTTATATTCATTCATGACACTTTATTCCAATTCGTTTGATATATTTCATGCCATATCTTATCATTGAAAATTTTTGAGGGTGTCATAAGTGTACCATTAGAACACGAGCCATTGTTTTGATTACAACCATATTCAAAATAGTCCTTTTTCTGAACCATATTTATTAATTGGCTAAAATAGTAATTTAAATCTGCTTCTATATTGTCCTTACGATTTGTTTGATATATTACTTAATATAACTCTCCATTAAAAATTGCCTGGTGGGATCGTGAAAATACCATTTCTGCACGTGCTATTAAACGTATTTACATAATATTTGTGATTGGTTCATGCTATGAATCACATTCATCTAATGACAAAAAAAGACTTTGAAAACCTTTCATAGCCTCGGAAGAGTTACAGACAGAGAGACATACAGACACGTTTCCCCACACCGATAGCATAAAGCACCTTTCGGTACTTAATAAACCATTAAGGAATGCCCTAACCAAGTACCGAAAGGTTAAACTAAGCCATTAGCGAAAATATATTTTTAAACAGCCCTATGTTAACAGTGTAAGTTTCTAATGGACCATAAAGATACCATTACACAACGTACCTTTAAACCAAATTCGATTATCATTAATTTTACGTTATATTCACTCATGACACATTCCAAGTCGTTTGATATATAACATGCCATATTTTAGCATTCAAATTCCAATGAACCATAGTAGTTCCATTAAACCAGGTTCCTTGAGGCCATTAACGACTATTATTAAATTTTACGTTATGGTCATTCATGACACATCATTGCAAATTCTCTGATATATTACATGCCATATTTTAGCAAAGAAATTGTAAGGAATCATAATGGTTCCATTAAACCAGGCTCCTTGAAACCAATTCGGATTATCAATAATTTTACGTTATATTCATTCATGACACATCATTCCATGTCGTTGGATATATTTAAAATATTTCATTTCCTGAACCATATTTAATAATATTAAAATAGTAATTTAAATCCGCTTCTATCTAATCATTACGATTTGTTTGATATATTACCTAAAATATCTCTCCATTGAAAATTGCTTGGTGGGATCATGAAGGTACCATTTGTGCACGTCCTATTGAACGAATTTAGAAAATATTTGTGAATGGTTCGTGCCATGTACCATATTCTTCATCTGACGAAAAGAGTAATGAATAACCGCTTCTATCTCGCCATTATGATTTGTTTGATATATTACTTAATATGTCTTCACATTGAAAATTCCTTGGAGGGAAAATAGAGGTACCATTTGTGCACGTGCCTATAAGCCGATTTAAATAATATATGTGACTGTTTCGTGCCATGAACCATATTAATCAAATGACGAAAAAAGATTTTGAAAATCTTTCATAGCTACGGAGGAGTTAGAGTTAGAGACAGAGGATACGTTTCACCACATAGATAGCATAAAGCAGCTTTCAATACTTAATAGACCTTTAAAGAATGACATAACCGAATACCGAAAGGTTAAACTAAACCTTTCGCGAAACTATATTTTTAAACAGCCCTATGTTAACATTTTAAGTTTCTAATGGACCATAAAGATACCATTACACAAAGTACCTATGAACTAATTTTGACTATAATTAATTTTACGTTATATTCATTCATGACATATTCCAAGTCGTTTGATATATTACATACAATATATTAGCACTTAAATTATAATGAAACATATTGGTTCCCCTAAACCAAGTGCCGTTGAACTAATTTTGCCTATCAATAATCTTACGTTATGTTCATTCATGACACATCATTCCAAATTCTATGATATAATAATGCCATATTTTTGCAAAGAAAGTTCTAATGAAACATAATGGGTTCACTAAACCATAATGGTTCCACTAAACCAGTTTCCTTGTAACCAATTTGGACTAGCATTAATTTTACATTATATTCATTCATGACACATCATTGCAAATCGTTTGATACACTACATGCCATAGATCAGTAATGAAAGTTCCAATGAACCATAATGGTTCCACTAAAGCAGGTTCCTTGAAACCATTTTGGTCGTTTGATATATTACAGGGCATATTTTAGTATGGAATAGTTCCAATGAACTATAATGGTTCACCTATAACATGTTCCTGAAAACCAATTTGGATTTTCATTATTTTTCGTTATATTCATTTATGACACATCATTCCAAACCGTTTGGTATATTACATGCCATATTTTAGCTTTGAAATTCTAATGAATCATAGTGGTTCCACTAAACCAAGTGCCTTTGAAATAATTTCGACTATCAATAAATTTACATTATATTCAATCAGGACACATCATTCCAAGTCGTTTGGTATACTACATGCAAAATTTAACATTGGAATTTCCAATGAACCATATTGGTTCCATTTAACCAGGTTCCTTGAGGCCAATAATGACAATCATAAAATTTTACGTTATATTCATTAATGACACATTAATCCAAGTCGTTTGATTTATTATATGAAATATTTTAGCATTGAAAGTTCCAACGAACCGTAATGGTTCCAATATACCAGGTTCTTTGATACCAATCTGGACTCTCATTAATTTTACGTTTACCATTTGTGCACGTGCCAATAAGCCGATTTAGATAATATTTGTGAATGTTTCGTGCCATGAACCATCTTTATCAAATGACGACAAAATAAATTTTTTTAAATCTTTCATAGCCTCGGAGGAGTTACAGTTAAAGACAGACAGACATACGGATACGTTTCCTTACACACATAGCATAAAGCAGCGTTCAATACTTAATAAACCATTAAAGAATGACCTAACCAAGTACTGAAAGGTTAAACTAAACCTTTCGCGAAACTATATTTTTAAACAGCCCTATCTTTACATTGTAAGTTTCTAATGGACCATAAAGATAACATTACACCACGTACCTTTGAACCAATTTCGACTATCATTAATTTTACGTTATATTCATTCATGCCATATTCCAAGTCGTTTGATATATTACATGCCATATTTTAGCATTGAAATTACATTGAACCATAGTGGTTCCACTAAACCAAGTGCCTTTGAACTAATTTCGTCTATCAGTAATCTTACGTTATGTTCATTCATGACACATCATTCCAAATTCTTTGCTATATTACATGCCATATTTTAGCATTGAAATTGCAAAGAACCATAATGTTTCCACAAAAACAGGTTCCTTGAAACTAATTTCCAATACCATTAATTTTACGTTATGTTCATGCATGACACATCATTCCAAGTTGTCTGATATACCACATGCCATAGATTAGCATTAAAAGTTCTAATGAACCATAATGGGTTCAATAAATCAAGTTCCTTGATACCATCTGGACTGTCATTAATTTTACGTTATATTCATGCATGACACATCATCCCAAGTCTTTTGTTATATTACATGCCATATTTTAGCAAAGAAAGGTCCAATGAACAATAATGGGTTGACTAAATTATAATGGTTCCACTAAACCGGGTTCCTTGAAACCAATTTGGACTATCAACTATTTTACGTTATATTCAATTCTGGCACCTCATTCCAAATCGTTTGATATTTTACATGCCATATATTATTATTGAAAATTTTTGAGTCTGTCATAAGTGTAATATTAGAGCACGTGCCATTGTTTTGATAACAATCATATTCAAAATTGTTCATATCCTGAACAAGATTTATTACTTGCCTGAAAAAGTAATTTAAATCCGCTACTATCTTGACATTATGATTTGTTTGATATATTACTAAATATATCTCTCCATTGAAAATTGCTTGGTTCGATCGTGAACGTACCATTTGTGCACGTGCTATTGAACAGACTTACATAATATTTGTGATTGGTTCGTTGACATGTACCGTACTCATCGTCTGAAGAAAATAGTAATGAATAACCGCTACTATCTACTAAACGCATTACAATTTGTTCGACATATTACTTAATTTGTCTTCCCATTGAAATCTGCTTGGCGGGAACATAGACTTACAATTTATGCACGTGCCAAGTCGTTTGATATATAACATGCCATATTTTAGCATTGAATGTTCCAATGAACCATAGTGGTTCCATGAAACCAGAATGGTTCCACTGAACCAGTTCTTTCAAACCAATTTGCACTATCTTTCATTTTACATTATATTCATACAGGACACACCATTCAAAGTCCTTTGATATATTACATGCCATATTTAGGAATGAAAGTTCCAATGAACGATAATGGTTCCACTAAAACAGGTTACTTGAAACAAATTTGGACTATAATTCTTTTACGTTATCTTCATTCAAGACACCTCATTCCAAGTCGAATGAGTGGTCTGGTTATGCAATATCTGTTTATTATGTTGCTTACTTGTCGCCATCATTATAGCAAGATTTTACAGATAATAAATATGTACTGATACTTGCATTAAAATTTAGCCGCTAAAAAAAGTTGGTTGATTGAAACCAATTTGGACTATCATTAATTTTACATTATATTCATTTATGGCACCTTATTCCAGCTCATTTGATATATTACATGCCATATTTTAGCATTGAAATTACAATGAACCATAATGGTTCCTGTCAACCAAGTTCTTTGTAACCAATTTATACTATTATTAATTTTACGTTATATTCAGAAGACATCCTCATTCCAAGACGTTTGATATATACCATGCCGTATTTTAGCACTGAAATACCCACTGAACCATGATAGTTCCACTAAACCAGGTTCCTTGAAACCAATTTGAACTGTCATTAATTTTACCTAATATTCATTCATGACACCTCATTACACGTCGTTTGATATATTACATGCCATATTTTGGCAATAAAATTTCCAATGACTCATAATGATTCCACTATACCATAATGGATCAAACTAATACAGGTGTCTTTGAAACCAATTTGGACTATCGTTAATTTTACAATATATTCATTCATGACACTTCATTCCAAGTCGTTTCATAAATTACATTACATATTTTAGCGTTGAAAGTTCCTCTAAACCATAATGGTTCTAGTAAACCATTAAGTATTTGGACTATCATTAAATTAATTTTACTATATATTCATTCATGACACATCATTCCAAGTCATTCGATATATTACATGCCGTATTATAGCATTGAAAGTTCCAGTGAACCATAATGGTTCCACTAAAGCAGGTTACTTGAATCTTGCTATATTTGGACTATAATTACTTTTACGTTGTATTCATTCAGGACACCTCATTCCAAGTCGAATGAGTGGTCTGGTTATGCATTATCTGTTTATTATGTTGCTTACGTGTCGCGGTTTGCACCATCATTATAGCAAGATTTTACATGTAAAAAATACGTACTGATATTTGCAATTAGCCGCTAAAAAAAGTTGGCTGTTTGATATATTACAT
This sequence comes from Rhysida immarginata, assembly GCA_023313115.1. Taxonomy (NCBI): domain Eukaryota; kingdom Metazoa; phylum Arthropoda; class Chilopoda; order Scolopendromorpha; family Scolopendridae; genus Rhysida; species Rhysida immarginata. Next base: position 1,195,057 of record JAHWFO010081983.1, read on the forward strand.
GCCATATTTTAGCATTGAATTTCCAATGAACCGTAATGGTTCCTCTAAACCAGGTTCTTTGAAACCAATTTGGAGTATCATTTATTTTACGTTATATTCATTCCTGGCCGTTTATCCCAAGTCTTTTGATTTATTACATGCCATATTTAAGCAAAGAAAGTTCCACAAAACCAGAATGGTTCCACTAAACCAGGTACCTTGAAACCAATTTGGACTATCAATAATTTTAAGTTATATTCATTCATGATACCTGATTCGAAGTCGTTTGATATATTACATGCCACCATTTGGGCACTTTTTTAATTTTTTTTTTAATTAATTAATTAGATCCAATACGTCCATCCAGGGCTTGTATGGCCAGAGGCCGACGAGTTGGGTCCCTGGATGGACCTGGATTCTCGACGGCTGTATGATGGTTACATGCCATATTATAACATTGAATGTTCCAATGAACCATATTGGTTCCACTAATCAAGAATAGATTCACTAAACTAGGTTTCTTTAAACCAATTTGGACTATCATAAATCTTACGTTATATTAATTCATAGCAGCTCATTCCAAGACGTTTGCTATATTACTTGTTATATTTTGGCGATTAAATTTCCAATGACCCATAATGGTTCCACTATACCATAATGGATCCACTAAAACAGGTTCCTTGAAACCAATTTGGAATATCATTTATTTTATGTTATATTCCAGATATGGGCAAATGAGATTGCGAGAGCCTCTTGCGGCTCTTTGTTGAGTTAGGTGTGGCTCTTATTGAGAATTTAAACTTGTTTTTTCAGAACCTATTTCACTAAATTTTAATAAATTAAATATATAACTAATATTTAGTTATTTGAGATGGTGTATTTAATAATATGTAACAGTAGTGTGGCTCTTTATAATATATGAAAATCCGCAATGCAGCTGACTTTGATCTCAAGCTTGCCCACCCCTGTTATATTCATTTATGACACCGTATTCGAAGTCATTTGAGATATTATGTGCCGTATTATAGCATTGAAAATTCCACTAAACCAGAATGGTTCCACTAAACCAGGTTGATTGAAATCAATTTGGACTATCATTATTTTGCAGTATATTCATATGACACCTCATTCCAAGAAATTTGATATTTTTCATGCCATATTTTAGCACTGAAAGTTCCACTGATCCATAATGGTTCCACTAATTAGGAATGGTTACACTAAACCAGGTTCCTTGAAACCAATTTGGACTCTCAATAATTTTACGTTATAATGATTCACGACACCTCATTCTAAGACGTTTGATATATTACATGCCACCATTTTGGCAATTAAATTTCCAATGAACCATAATGGTTCCACCAAACCAGGTTCCATGAAACCAATTTGAATTATCACTAAATTTACGTTATATTCATTTATGACATCTCATTCCAAGTCGAATGAGTGGTCTGGTTATGCAATATCTGTTTATTATGTTGCTTACGTGTCGCGGTTTGCACCATCATAATAGCAAGACTTTACAAGTATTAAATATGTACTGATAGTTGCATTTAGCCGCTAAAAAAAAGTTGGCTGTTTGATATATTACATGCCATATTTTAGCATTGAAATTCCAATTAACCGTAATGGTTCCTGTAAACCAGGTTCTTTGAAACCAGTTTGGACTATCATTTATTTTAGGTTATATTTATTTATGGCCGTTTATACCAAGTCGTTTAATTTATTACATTGAAAGTTACACTAAACTAGACTGGTTCCACTAAACCGGGTTCCATGAAACCAATTTAGACTATCTTTAATTTTACGTTATATTCATTCATGACACCTGATTCGAAGTCGTTTAATATATTACATGCCACCATTTTGGTAATTAAATTTCCAATGAACCATATTTGTTCCACTAAACCAGGTTCCATGAAACCAATATGAACTATCATTAAATTTACGTTATATGAAATTATGACACCTCATTCCAAGTCGTTTGATATATTACATGCCATATTATATCATTGAATGTTACAATGAACCATAATGGTTCCACTAAACCAGAATGCTTTCAATAAATTAGGTTTCTTGAAACCAATTTGGACTATCATAAATTTTACGTTATATTAATTTATGACACCTCATTCCAAGACTTTTGCTATATTACTTGCAATATTTTGGCGATTAAATTTCCAATGACCCATAATGGTTCCACTATACCATAATGGATCCACTAATACAGGTGTCTTTGAAACCAATTTTGACTATCGTTAATTTTACGTTATATTCATTAATGATACATGATTCCAAGTGTTTGATATATCACATGCCGTATTTTAGCATTGAAAGTTCTAGTGAACAATAATGGTTACACAAAACCAGGTTTCTTTATACCAATTTAGACTATCATAAATTTTACAATATATTCATTGATGACACATCATTCCTAGTCGTTTGATATATTATATGCCTTATTTTATAATTGAAAGTTCCACTAAACCACAATGGTTCCACTAAACCAGGTTCCATGAAACCAATTTGGACTGTCATTAATTTTAAGTTATATTCATTCATGTCACCTTATTCGAAGTCGTTTTATATATAGTGTGCCGTGTTTTAGCATTGAAAATTCTACTAAACCATAATGGTTCCACTTAACTAGAATGGTTCCTCTAAACCAAGTTCCTTGAAACCTATTTAGACTATCATTAATTTTACGTTATTTTCCGGACATGGGTAAATGAGGTTCCGAGTGCTTCATGTGGCTGTTCATTCAGTTAATTGTGGCTCCCATTGAGAATTTAAACCTTTCAGAAACTTTTTCACTAAATCTTAAAAAATTAACTATATAGCTAATATGTTTTTATTTGAAATCGTGTATTTAATAATATGTAACTGTAGTGTGGCTCTTTATAATATAGGAAAAATCGGAATGTGGATCTTTATAACATATGAAAATCCGCAGTGCGGATTTACTTGATTTCTAGCGTACCCACCCCTGTTTTATTCACTTCTGACACCTCATTCCAAGTCGTTTGATATATTACATGCCATATTTTAGCTTTGAAAGTTCCACTAAACTATAATGGTTCCACTAAACCAGAATAGTTCCACTAAACCAGAATCCTTGAAAGCAATTTGGACTATCAATAATTTTACGTTAAATTCATTCATGGCACCTTATAAAAGGTCATTTTATATATTACATGCCATTTGGCAAATAAATTTCCAATGAACCAGAATGCTTCCACTAAACCAGGTTCCTTGAAACCAATTTGAACTATTCATATGACACTCCTAAGTTCTACTAAACCAGGTTCCTTGAAAGCAATTTGGACTCTCAATAATATTATGTTATAATAATTTATGACACCTTATTCCAAGACGATTGATATATTACATGCCATATTTTAACATTGAAAGTTCTACTAAACCAGAATGGTTCCACAAACGAGGTTTATTTAAAACAATCTGGACTATCATTAATTTTGCATTATACTCATGGTACATTATTCCAGGTCATTTGATATATTATATGCCATATTTTGGTAATTAAATTTCCAATGAACCATAATGGTTCCACTAAAGCATGTTCCTTGAAACCAATTTGGATTGTCATTAATTTTACATTGTATTCAATCATGACACCTCATTCCAAGTCGTTTGATATATTACATGCCACATTTTTGCAATTAAATTTCCAATGAACCATAATGGTTCCACCAAACCAGATTCCTTGAAACCAGTTTGGACTGTCATTAATTTTACGTTATATTCATATGACGCCTCTTTTCAAGACGTTTGATATATTTCATGCCATATTTTAGTACTGAAAGTTCCACTAAACCAGGTTACTTGAAAGCAATTTGGACTATCATTAATTTTGCATTATATTCGTACATGTAACCTTATTCCAGGTCATTTAATATATAACATGCCACATTTTGGTAATTAAATTTCCAATAAACCATAATGGTTCTACTAAACCAGGTTCCTTGAAATCAATTTAGATTGTCATTAATTTTACGTTATATTCATTCATGTCACCTTATTCCAAGTCGATAGATATATTACATGCCGTATTTTAGCATTGAGAATTCCACTAAACAATAATGGTTCGACTTCACCAGAATGGTTCCACTAAACCAGGTTCTTTGAAACCAATTTGGACTATTATAAATTTTACGTTATATTCGTTCATTACACCTCATTCCAAGTCGTTTCATATATTATATACCTTATTATAGCATCGTATGTTTTAATGAACCATAATGGTTCCGCTAAACCAGAATGTTTTAACTAAACTAGGTTTCTTGAAACGAGTTCGGACTGTCATTAATTTTACGTTATATTCATTCATGTCACCTATTTCCAAGATGCTTGATATATTACATGCCATATTATAGCATTGAATGTTCCAATGAACCATAATGGTTCCACTAAACCAGAATGGTTTCACTAAACCAGGTTCCTTGAAACCAATTTGGACTATCATTTACTTTACGTTATATTAATTCATGATTGTTTATTCCAAGTCGTTTGATATATTAAATGCCATATTTGAGCATTGAAATTTCAAATGAATCAAAATGGTTACACTAAACCAGAATGCTTCCACTAAACCAGTTTCCTTTGAACCAATTTTAACTATTATTAATTTTACGTTATATTCATGTGACACCTCTTTTCAAGACGTTTGATATATTTCATGCCATATTTTAGCATTGAATGGTCCACTAAACCAGGTTCCTTGAAATCAATTTAGATTGCCATTAATTTTACGTTATATTCATTCATGTCACCTTATTCCAAGTCGTTTGATATATTACATGCCGTATTTTAGCATTGAAACTTCCAGTAAACAATAAAAGTTCGACTTCACCAGAATGGTTCCACTAAACCAAAATGGTTTCACTAAACAAGGTTTCTTGAAACCAATTCGGACTTTCATAAATATTACGTTAAATTAATTCATGACGACTCATTCCAAGTCGTTTAATATATTACATGCCATATTTTAGCATTGAAAGTTCCACTGAACCATAATGGTTCTACTAAACCAGAATAGTTCCATTAAACCCAGTTCCTTGAAACCAATTTGAAATGTCTTTAATTTTACGTTATATTCATTTATGTCACCTAATTCCAAGTTGGTTGATATATTACATGCCATATTATAGCATTGAATATAACAATGAACCATAATGGTTCCACTAAACCAGAATGGTTTCTCTAAACCAGGTTCCTTGAAACCAATTTGAATTGTCAATAATTTTGCGTTATATTCATTCATCACACATCATTCTAAGTCGTTTGATATATTACATGCCACATTTTGGCAATTAAATTTCCAATGAACCATAATGGATCCACCAAACCATGTTCCTTGAAACCAGTTTGAACTATCATTAATTTTACGTTATATTCATATGACAGCTCTTTTCAAGACGTTTGATATATTTCATGCCATATTTTAGCACTGAAAGTTCCACTAAACCAGGTTCCTTGAAAGCAATTTGGACTATCATTAATTTTGTATTATATTCATACATGGTAACT
>JAHWFO010082004.1:0-14131 GCA_023313115.1 Rhysida immarginata
AATGGTTACATTAAACTATGTTTCTTGGAACCAATTTTATCTAACATAATTTTACATTGTATTCATTCATGACACATCATTTCACGCTTTTTGACATATAACATGCTATATTTTAGCAGTGAAAGTTCAATGAACTATAATGGTTCCACTAAATCAGGTTTCTCGGAACCAAAATTAACTATCATTATTTTCACGTAATATTCATTCGTGCCACATCATTCCAAGTCGTTTGACATATTACATGCTATATTCTAGCATTGAAAGTTCCAAAGAAACATAATGGTTACATTAAACTATGTTTCTTGGAACCAATTTTATCTAACATTATTTTTCATTGTATTCATTCATGACACATCATTTCAAGCCGATTGACATATTACATGCCATACTTTAGCATTGAAAGTTCCAATGAACTATAATGAGCCACTAAATCAGGTTCCTTCTAACCAAATTCCACTATCATTATTTTCACGTTATATTCATTCATGTCACATCATTCCTAGACGTTTGATATATATTACATGCTATATTTTAGCATTGAAATTTCCAATGAACTATAATGGTGTCACTAAATCAGATTCATGAAAAGAAATTCTACAATCCTTTATTTCACGTTATATTCGTTTATGACACATCATTCTAAATCGTTTTACATTTATTACATGCCATATTTTAGCATTGAAAGTTCCAATAAACTAAAATGGTTCCACTAAATCAGCTTCCTTGGAAACAAATTCAACTATCATTATTTTTACGTTATATTCATTCATTCCACATCATTTCAAGTCTTTTGATATATTACATGCTATATTTTAGCAGTGAAAGTTCAATGAACTATAATGGTTCAACTAAATAACGTTTCTCAGAACCAAAATCAACTATCATTATTTTCACGTTATATTCATTCATGCCACATCATTCCAAGTCGTTTGACTAATTACATGCTATATTCTATCAGTGAAAGTTCTAATGAACTATAATAGTTCCACTAAATCAGATTCCTTAGAACTAAATCCTACAATCATTATTTCACGTTATATTCATTTATGACACATCATTTGAAGTCTTTTAATATATTACATGACATATTTTAGCATTGAATGTTCCAAAGAACCATGCAGGTTCCACTAAACTAGGTTCTTTGCAACGAATTATGTCTAACAATAATTTTACGTTGTATTCATTCATGACACATTATTCCAGGTCTTCCGATATATTACATGCAATATTTTAGCATTGAAAGTTCCAATGAACTATAATGAGCCCACTAAATCAGGTTCCTTCTAACCAAATTCCACTATCATTATTTTCACGTTATATTCATTCATATCACATCATTTGAAGTCGTTTGATATATTACATGCTATATTTTAGCATTGAAATTTCCAATGAACTATAATGGCTTCACTAAATCAGATTCCTTGGAAACAAATTCAATTATCATTATTTTCAAGTTATATTCATTCATTCCACATCATTTCAAGTCTTTTGATATATTACATGCTATATTTTAGCAGTGAAAGTTCAATGAACTATAATGGTTCCACTAAATCAGATTCCTTGGAACTAAATCCTACAATCATTAATTTCACGTTATATTCATTTATGACACATCATTTGAAGTCTTTTAATATTTTACATAACATATTTTAGCATTGAATGTTCCAAAGAACCATGAAGGTTCCACAAAACTAGGTTCTTTGAAACCAATTATGTCTAACAATAATTTTACGTTGTATTCATTTATGACACATTATTCCAAGTCGTTTGATATATTACATGCTATATTTTAGCGGTAAAATTTGCAATGAACTATAATGGTTGCACTTAATCAGATTCCTTGAAACCAAATTCGACAATCATTAATTTCACGTTATATTCGTTTATGACACATCATTCTAAATCGTTTAACATTTATCACATGCTATATTTTAACATTGAAAGTTAATGTGAACCATAATGGTCCGGTTAAACTGCGTTCATCGGAACCAATTTCGACAATCATTAATTTAAAATAATATTCATTCATGACAGATCATTTCAAATCGTTTTACATTTATCACATGCCTTATTTTAGCATTGAAAGTTACTATGCACCATATTGATTCCACTAAATCAGGTTGCTTGGAACCAATTTCAACTATCATTATTTTCACGTTATTTTAATTCATGCCACATCATTTCAAGACGTTTGATATATTACATGACATATTTAGCATTTTAAACTCCAATAAAAGTTCCAATAAACCAGGTTACTTGAAACCAATTATGTCTAACATTAATTTCACGTTATATTCTTTAACGACAGATCATTTATTTATTTATTTATTTATTTATTTATTTATTTATTTATTTATTTATTTATTTATTAGTTAAGTATAGTACATCGGAGCTCGTCTAAGACCAGTATGGTATTACACCGACAAGTTAGGTCTTAGGGGCTCCATCATTCAAATTACAAACGTGATGTAGCAGAATGAAAACAGAATAAAATTTTTAAAAAATAAATAAAAAAAATAGATAATAAATAATAAATTTGGGTTAATGTCAGTTTTTTGAAGTGAAGGATAGTCTAATTTAATGAATATACACTATATATAAATTTGCAACATATTAAGTATATAAATTTAATTATCAACAAAAATTATCAAAATATATATATAAGAAATGATACAATCTCATTAATACATTGGCAAAGAATAAATTTAAATATGGTTAAGATTAGAGGGAAGAGGAGAGCTTGGATGTATTTAGAAAGGGCTTTAACTTTCTTTTAAATGAAGCAGGGGTTGGAGCTTGCTGTAGATGTTCAGGTACACGGGCCCACCAATTTATACCAGCAACAGAAACACAGTTGTTATGATAATTTCGACGGGTTAATGGGCATCTTATTGAGGAGGCAAATCGGGTAGGGTAATTGTGAAAATCTTGTTGATGATGTATTATTGGAGGATTAGATACAATTAAATGTCCATTAATAATTTTAAATATAAACGTAAGTAATTGTTGGATATATATTTGAAAAATAGTTATTATTTTATAATATTCAAAGTAGGGCGATACATGAGAACGTATTGGGAGCTTTAGAAGAATCCTAAGAAACCTTTTTTGGATGCGTAGGATTTTTGTTAAGTTAAATTTAGAGGTAGAGCCCCAGAACTGTATTCCATAGCAGATAGTTGAATGTATCAGTGTACTGTATAATAGTAATAATATTCTAGATGGAAGATAGTGATGTTGCGAGATTATGCCAAGTCGTTTACTAAGAGTCTTAGATAATTCTTTTACGTGATTGTTCCATGGTAAATCCGGGGATATATGCAATCCTAAGAATTTAAAAGTTTCAGTAAAAAATAGAGGTTGAGAATTGTAGTAAATGGGTAATTCACGAGGTACAGATTGTTTATTCCGTTGTGCAAAGATCATGTATTTAGTTTTATTAAGGTTAAGAGATAATTGATTTAATTCGATCCAATTATTTAGGATAATCAGGGATTGATTGATAGAAGTTTGTAGATTCGCAATTGTACTATCAGCATAAGAGAGAGTAACATCATCAGCATACAAGATAGTGAAAGAGGGCGAAAGAGCATGTGATAGGTCATTTATAAAAAGGCTGAAAAGCAGCAGAGATAGTATTGATCCTTGGGGAACACCTAGGTTACGTACTAAAGTTCTGGAAGTTATATTTCCTTAAGTTAAAGTATACTGTCGATCGGTTAAAAATTCAGTTAGCCAGTTTAGTGGGGGACCCCGTATGTTATAGAAGTTGGAAAGTTTATAAATCAGGAGGTTTATTGGGACAGAATCAAAGGCTTTTGAGAAGTCCAGGAATATAGAAATTACATGCCTGTTTTCGGTCATATTAATTGTTATATATTCCATTAATTCATAAATAGCACTGTCGGTACCACGTTTTGGTGTAAAACCATGTTGTGTCGAGGAGATTAATTTTTTACTAAACACATAGTTAGATAAACGACTTAAATAGAGTTTTTCGAAAGTTTTAGAGAATATAGAAACAATTGAGATGGGTCGATAGTTACCAAAGTCCATTGAATTTCCTTGTTTAAATATAGGGATAATCTTAGCACGTCGAAGACTTTTAGGAAAGTTTCCACAAACAATAGAGGTGTTAAAAATGTGAGACAGGGGAGTTGCTAAGCTAGAGGCTACTGATTTTATTATATCTGCTCGAAATCCGAGGGGGTCAATACTAACCAAAGGTTTTAGTTGACGTATAATTTTTATAATTTCTTCGGGGGAGGTTGGTGAGATAAAAAAGGAAAGAGGAACAGAGGAAGTAACATACGGGTAATGTAATGTTAAGTTGGGTTCATTCCTAGTGGAAGGTAATAGTGTTTCCAGAAACTCCGTTAACAAAGTTGGGGTAATTACAGTAGGGTCAGAAAAAGGAATAGTTGGTGAGCGAGAGCCATGAATTAATCGGTTGATTGCTCTCCATTTATGTTTACAGTTTGAAACTTTATGAAAGAAACGATCAAAATAAACTTGCTTAGTTGATTTGATAATATTGCGAGTAAAATTTGAGAAGGATCTAAATCTAGCCTTCGTTCGCTGACACGGGTTACGACGAAATTTTTTGTATAGAGCATTTTTATGTGTGATTAGATTGAATACATAATCATTCATCCAAGGTTTTCTAAAAGGTTGATTGATTCTAGAGGACGTGGAAATAAAAGGGAATTAGCGATTTTAACCGGCTAAAATTTGTTCTATAAACTTATCCATTAGGATATCAGTATTGCTGAGATTTCCAAAAATCGCTGACCAGTCAGATAATTCGAGGAAGGAATGGAAAATAGCTAATCTAAAGGGAGTGATTAACCTATGTTTACGTGTAGGGAATGATGGTTTAGAAACTGTTAGGGGAGCATAGATGAAAAAAATAGGGAAATGGTCTGAGATGGACAAGTCAATACAGCCACTTAAGGAATTATCAGTATGGGTAGCAAAACATTGATCGATGGCAGAATATGTATTATGGGCTGGGGAATAATGGGTAAAAAGAAATTGTATGGGAGAGTCCAGAACTGGACATTAAATCTAAAAGATTATTTAAACTAGTTGAAGATTTGGAAAAATCAATATTAAAATCACCCATAATAATTAGTTTTTTATTTGTCAAAGTAAGGTCTAGAAGCACTGAAGAAATGTAATCTAAAAAAATTGGGAAGTGACCAGATGGAGGACGGTAAACTGTACTGAAGATGAGATTGTTGTTAATAGTGGCCGACAAAATCTAATAATCAGGGGTAATTTCAGTGTAATTAGTGCAGAGGGTGTAATGTATTGAATTTGCGATAAATAGCGCAATACCTCCTCCTTTTTTGTGCGGCGATGGATGGCTATAGAAGTATAATCATCTATAGTGGGGATTTCATAGTTAGAATTCGTCCAGGTTTCCGTTAAAGCAATTATATGGGGAGGGATTTTTAGAAGGGATAGAGACAGGAGAAAGGGGGTAAAATTCGTCTTAATACTTCGGATGTTCAGACAGTAAGTAAATAAGGGAGTTTTAATTAGATCAGAATAGCGATTGGAGTAAAGGGTGTTAAAGTTGTTAGGTGAAATTGGATAATTATAGGTTGTCGTAGTAGTAGTTTGCTGACAGGTATCAAAAGAGACTATACTGGAATTAAAAAGAGTTGATGGGGAGCCGGGGGCTGCCGTGGTTGTGAGTGGGGGATTAGTGAAGATTGAGGTAGATGGTAGTAGGAAGAATAGAAATAGTAAATCAAAATTTCGGGAGAAGTGAATATTGTACAGTTATTAGCGTAAACAGGGGTATGTAATAGTAAAAAATAATACAAACTAACAGAATAATCTCCAAGTAACGGCTACAGGTCGGGTGAAAATGAATTGTTACCTAAACGTTGAAGATCAGTTGAATTCTGTATGATGATAATTTTCCCTGTTGGAACTTTCGTGAGAAATCTCCCATTAGAAGCCCAGACATTACGGGGGCCGAGTTTGGATTTGGCAGAGCATAGAAGGCGGTATCGGGAGGGCGTCAGGTCCTCCGCAATATGGATGGGTGTGCCTTTTAGCATCTTCCGGTTTTTTATTATGAGAACTTTTTGCAGAGGGGAGGTGAATTGCAACAGGATTGGGCGAGTCTTGTTGGGAGCACGATGGCCAATGCGGAATGCAGTGTAGATTGACGAAGAGTCCAGAGGTACATCAAGATTTAAGGAAAATAAGTTTAGACATTCAGAAACAGTGTTCTCTGTCGGAGTCTCTGGAAGGCCATATATCCTTATATTGGAAAGTCGCCGATATTGATCAAAATCGTCAATGTTCTGTTGCATGGTGGTAAGTAAATCACAGGGAACCGACGCGGTGGGGAGATCCAAAGAAGAGGGCGGCAAGGTGAAGTTTGAAATTGTAGCGTCAATTTTGTCAAGACGAATGCTGAATTCATCGAGGCGAGCCTCAGCTGAAGAAATACGGTCGATAATGTCAGTAAATAGGGTGTCGATCTTAATGGTGAGACGTTGAAGAAGAGAGTTGAATAGGCTATCAATATTGGCCGGATTTGTGAAGAAATTTGCGACTGCCTTCTCAATGGCGGGACAGACAGATTCGTCTAAAGAAGATGATGAGGGCGAGCTCAAAACAGTACTGCGGGTCATTGGTTTACCAGGCGCACCTTTGTGTTTTGCTTCGCGTGACGACATAATAATAAATTAGGGATTGAATTAAATATTTGGTAAAGAATTATATGAGAATGCCGGTCAAAGGTAAGAAAACAAAAATCTACCAAACTACCTCTAAATTTTTAGAGAGAGATCACATGTGGCTAGTTGTACTCAGGATGATAACAATGGAGTAGGTAAATTAGCTGTTGTATTTCACAACAATAGACGCCAGAAAACAGATTATAAAGTCAAATTGATTGTTTAAAATTAAAGTTCTTATGGCGATTTAACCAAATTTAATTTAGGAATCGTAGAAATCGGAAGATATACAACCTACAGATTCATGAGATGATTCCAACGAGGCGCAGAAGCTACATTGACCCACAGTATTAAAAGCAGTAGATTTAAAACAGGTAGGCACAACCAGAAGCAGTCAGAACGCGGAAGAGATGAGAAACGATGTTGTCCGTGTTGTTGTCCGTGTTTTGTTGCAGTCCTTCTTGTTGTCGTTTCATTCTCCTCTTTTTATTTCTTTCGCTACTTTTCTCTCCTTTTTTTTTTTTAGTTCCGTAAATCTTTCTCTTGATTCGTGAAATCGGACTGCAATTCAGAGTCTTGTGTTGTGGACGATTTTTCTCGGTCTTTGAATTCCAAAACGTTTTACATTTATATCATGCCATATTTTAGCATTGAAAGATACAATGAACTATAATGCTTCCTCTAAATCAGGTTCCTTGGAACCAAATTCTACAATCCATGATTTCATTTTATATTCATTTATGACACGTCATTCCAGGCGTTTGATATATCACATGCTATATTTTAGCATTGAAATTCCAAAGAAACATAATGGTTACATTAAACTAGGTTTCTTGGAACCAATTTTATCTAACATTATTTTACATTGTATTCATTCATGACACATCATTTCAAACCGTTTGACATATTACATGCCATTCTTTAGCATTGAAAGTTCCAATGAACTATAATGGTTCCACTAAATCAGGTTCCTTCTAACCAAATTCTACTATCATTATTTTCACGTTATATTCATTCAGGTCACATCATTCCAAGTCGTTTGATATATTACATGCTATCTTTTAGCATTGAAATTTCCAATGAACTATAATGGTTTCACTAAATCAGATTCATGAAACGAAATTCTACAATCCTTAATTTCACGTTATATTCGTTTATGACAAATCATTCTAAATCGCTTTACATTTATCACATGCCATATTTTAGCATTAAAAGCTTCAATGAAACATAATGGTCTAATTAAACTGGGTTCATCGGAACCAATTTCGAGAATCATTAATTTAACGTTATATTCATTCATGACAGATAATTCCAAATTTTTTTAAATTTATAACATGCCATATTTTAGCATTGAAAGTTCCAATGAACTATAATGGTTCTACTAAATCAGGTTCCTTGGAACGAAATTCAACTATCATTATTTTCACGTTATATCCATTCATTCCACATCATTTCAAGTCTTTTGATAAATTACATGCTATGTTTTAGCAGTGAAAGTTCAATGAACTATAATGGTTCCACAAAATCAGATTCCTTGGAAACAAATTCGACAATCATTAATTTCACGTTATATTCGTTTATGACACATAATTCTAAATCGTTTTACATTTATCACATGCCATATATTAGAATTGAAAGTTATAATGAACTATAATGGTTCCACTAAATCAGGTTCCTTGGAAACAAATTCAACTATCATTATTTTCACGTTATATTCATTCATTCCACATCATTTCAAGTCTTTTGATATATTACATGCTATTTTTTAGCAGTGAAAATTCAATGAACTATAATGGTTCCACTAAATAACGTTTCTCGGAACCAAAATACCATCATTATTTTCACGTTATATTCATTCATGCCACATCATTCCAAGTCGTTTGACATATTACATGCTATATTCTAGCAGAGAAAGTTCCAATGAACTATAATGGTTCCACTAAATCAGATTCCTTGGAACTGAATCCTACAATCATTAATTTAACGTTATATTCATTTATGACACATCATTTGAAGTCTTTTATTATATTACATGACATATTTTAGCATTGAATGTTCCAAAGAACCATGAAGGTTCCACTAAACTAGATTCTTCGAAACCAATTATGTCTAACAATAATTTTACGTTGTATTCATTTATGACACATTATTCCAAGTCGTTTGATATATTACATGCTATATTTAAGCGGTAAAATTTGCAATGAACTATAATGGTTCCACTAAATCAGGTTCCTTGAAACGAAATTCAACCATCCATAATTTCACTTTATATTCATTCATTCCACATCATTTCAAGTCTTTTGATAAATTACATGCTATATTTTAGCATTGAAAGTTCAATGAACTATGATGGTTCCACTAAATCAGATTCCTTGGAACTAAATCCTACAATCATAATTTCACGTTATATTCGATTATGACACATCATTTGAAGTCTTTTAATATATTACATGACATATTTTAGCATTGAAGGTTCCACTAAACTAGGTTCTTTGAAACCAATTATGTTTAACAATAATTTTACGTTGTATTCATTCATGTGCACATTATTCCAGGTCTTCCGATATATTAAATGCAATATTTTAGCATTGAAAGTTCCAATGAACTTTAATGGGCCCACTAAATACGGTTCCTTGTAACCGAATTCTACTATCATTATTTTCACGTTATATTTATTCATGTCACATCATTCCAAGTCGTTTGATATATTACATGCTATATTTTAGCATTGAAATTTCCAATGAACTATAATGGTTCCGCTAAATCAGCATCCTTGGAACTAAATCCTACAGTCATTTATTTTAACGTTGTATTTATTTATGACACATCATTTGAAGTCTTTTAATATATAACATGACATATTTTAGCATTGAATGTTCCGAAGAACCATGAAGGTTCCACTAAACTAAGTTTCTTGAAACCAATTATGTCTAACAATAACTTTACGTTGTATTCATTCATGACACATTATTCCAGGTCTTCCGATATATTACATGCAATATTTTAGCTTTGAAAGTTCCAATAAACTATAATGAGCCTACTTACTTAGGTTCCTTCTAACCAAATTCCACTATCATTATTTTCACGTTATATTCATTCATGTCACATCATTACAAGTCGTTGCATATTTTACATGCTATATTTTAGCATTGAAATTTACAATGAACTATAATGGTTTCACTAAATCAGATTCTTGAAAAGAAATTCTACAATCCTTAATTTCACGTTATATTCGTTTATGACACATCATTCTAAATCGCTTTACATTTATTACATGCCATATTTTAGCATTGAAAGTTCCAATGAACTATAATGGTTCCACTAAATCAGGTTCCTTGGAAACAAATTCAACTATCATTATTTTCACGTTATATACATTCATTCCACATCATTTCAAGTGTTTTGATATATTATATGCTATATTTTAGCAGTGAAAGTTCAATGAACTATAATGGTTCTACTAAATAACGTTTCTCAGAACCAAACTCAACTATCATTATTTTCACGTTATATTCATTGATGCCACATCATTCCAAGTCGTTTGACATATTACATGCTATAATCTAGCAGTGAAAGTTCCAATGAACTATAATGGTTCCACTGAATCAGATTCCTTGGAACTGAATCCTACAATCATTAATTTCACGTTATATTCATTTATGACACATCATTTGAAGTCTTTTCATATATTACATGACATATTTTAGCATTGAATGTTCCAAAGAACCATGAAGGTTCCTCTAAACTAGGTTCTTTGAAAATATTTATGTCAAACAATAATTTTACGTTGTATTCATTCATGACACATTATTCCAGGTCTTCCGATATATTACATGCAATATTTTAGCATTGAAAGTTCCAATGAACTATAATGGGCCCACTAAATCAGGTTCCTTCTAACCAATTTCTTTTATCATTATTTTCACGTTATATTCATTCATGTCACATCATTCCAAGTCGTTTGATATATTACATGCTATATTTTAGCATTGAAATTTCCAATGAACTATAATGGTTCCACTAAATCAGAATCTTTGGAACTAAATCCTACAGTTATTAATTTCACGTTATATTCATTTATGACACATCATTTGAAGTCTTTTACTATATTACATGACATATTTTAGCATTGAATGTTCTGAAGAACCATGAAGGTTCCACTAAACTAGGTTCTTTGGAACCAATTATGTCTAACAATAATTTTACATTGTATTCATTCTTGACACATTATTCCAAGTCTTCTGATATATTACATGCCATATTTTAGCATTGAAAGTCCCAATGAACCATAGTGGTTCCACTAAATCAGGTTTCTCGGAACCAAAATCAACTATCATTATTTTCACGTTATATTCATTCATGCCACATCATTCCAAGTCGTTTGACATATTATATGCTATATTTTAGCATTGAAATTTCCAATGAACTATAATGTTTCCACTAAATCAGGTTCCTTGGAACCAAATTCAACTATCATTATTTTCACGTTATATTCATTCTTTCCACGTCATTTCAAGTCTTTTGATATATTACATGCTATATTTTAGCAGTGAAAGTTCAATGAACTATAATGGTTCCACTAAATCAGGTTGCTCGGAACCAAAATCAACTTACATTATTTTCACGTTATATTCATTCGTGTCACATCATTCCAAGTCGTTTGATATATTACATGCTATATTTTAGCATTGAAATTTCCAATAAACTATAATACTTACTTACTTTTCAAACCCGCTTATCCGTTAGGGTCGCGGGGGCAGTAGCTCTATGGAGGATCTCCAGCGATCGCGATCTTCCGCCATCAGGCGCATGTCCTCCCTGGTAATATCCAAGCGACTCGAACCCAGATTCTCCATGTAGTCTAGCCACCTGGTTCTAGGCCGACCCCTTGGTCTCTTACCCACCGGCTTGGAAAATAACAACTGCCTAGGAAGACTAGATTGCGGCATCCGTATCACGTGGCCATACCAGCGCAACTGAGATCTCTCAATGCGGAGAAGTAGCGGCTCAACACCTAAAGATTCCCTTATTGTGCTGCTGTACACTCTATCTAGTAGGGTAACACCTGCCACACCTCTCAGGTATCTCATTTCGGCCGCTTGTACCCGCGATCGCACTCTTTCGGTCATTACCCAAGCCTCATGACCATAGGTGAGAATGGGGACAAAGATAGATTTGAAGACGGAGAGCTTGGCTTTGTTACCCAGCTCTCGTTTCGTTACCACGGATCGCCACAGTTCACGTCTGACACAGCTTGCTGCACCGATCCGAGCATCCAATTCTTTCTCCTGCCGTCCATCACTCGTGAATGCTATCCCGAGATACTTGAACTTCTCCACCTGTCTCAATGAGGCTCCCCTAACATGGAGAGCACACTGAGCAGGCTGTCTTGAAAGAACCAGAATTTCGGTTTTAGCCACACTGATCTTCATCCCAGCTTCTTCACATTTGGCTGCAAACCGGTCTAGTGCATGCTGAAGGTTCGTGCGAGAAGACCCAAGCAGGACAAGGTCGTCCGCAAAGAGCAACCTCTCCACCAGGCAGTCGCCCACACAAACACGCTCATCGCCTCGGCCCCTGTCTATCCAGTCCATAAAGATAATGAACAAGATGGGCGACAGTATGCACCCTTGGCGGAGTCCAACACCCACGGTGAACGGTCTTGACTTAATGCCATTTATCCGGACACACATCTCAGGGCTTTCGTACAGAGACATGATAGCAACCAGTAATTGCCCATCCAGTCCATACTCTTGCAACACTTGCCAGAGCTTCTCCCGAGGAACTCTGTCATATGCTTTTTCGAGGTCCACAAAGCAAGCGTAGACTTCTTTTGCATATTCCCAGGATTTCTCAAAGATTTGTCTCAGAGCAAAGATGTGATCCGTCGTGCTTCGGCCAGGTCGGAAACCACACTGCTCCCCCGACAGTTTGGAGTCTACTATTTCCCGACTTCTCTTCTCCAGACACTTAGCGTACACTTTCCCAGGAATGCTGAGCAAAGAGATGCCTCGATAGTTGTTGCAATCTCTCTGATCTCCCTTTTTGAAGATATGGATCACAATTCCTGTCTGCCATTGCTTAGGGGCCTGTCCAGATATCCAAGCAACCTGACACACTCGAGTCAGCCACAGGATACCATCCTGATTTAAGGCCTTTAACATCTCGGACCGGATTTCATCATCACCTGCAGCTTTGCCAGTCTTCAGGGACTTAATTGCCCATCTGACTTCTGTTTCAGTGATACTACCATGACTATTCTCCGCTCCAAGGTGCACCTCGTATGCCTCAGTTGTTGTTGTCACCGGATTAAGAAGAGATGCAAAGTATTCCTTCCACCTATGCAATACACTCTCCTCCGTTTTCAGAAGCCTCCCATCTGAACTCTAAATAGTTTGTGATGAAAGAGACTTCTTTCCACGGAGGCGGCGCACGGTCTGCCACAACACCTTGTTTGCCGAACCATAGTCTGCCTCCAATTTCTCCCCGAACTTCTCCCAGGCCTTGGCTTTAGCTGTTGATACTGTCTTTGCTGCTGCTTTTCGCGCCTCTGTGTACCGCACTCGACTCGAAGTTGATTTATTTGCAAGCCATAGCAAATAGGCTTCCTTGTTTGCCTTGACAGCTTCTTGGATTTCACCGTTCCACCATGCAGTCCTTTTCTGACCGCCCTGCGCCACACTCAGCCGCTTACGACCACAGCACAAAGCAGCCGAAGTAATCACAGCAGTTTTAAACAACTGCCACTCCTCTTCAACAGTACCACGATCACTGGGTAGTTCTTTGAAACTTGAAGATATGCTATCTGCAAAGGTCTTCCTCACAGCTCTGTCCTCCAGTGCCTCCCATTTGATGCGCCAAGTTTGTCTGAACCTAGTATTTCGCTTGGTTGGCTTGGATTCAGAGAACCCCAAAGTGCAGACAACAAGGTGGTGATCAGTTGATAGTTCTGCCCCTCTTCTCACACGAGTATCCAACACTGATCGGAATAAGTCAGCTGAAACGATTACAAAATCAATCAGTGACTTCTGGTCCATTGCATCCCTGTACCAGGTATACTTATGGACATCCCCGTGCTGGAAGAAGGTGTTTGTGATGGAAAGTCCATTGTTGCAACAGAGATCCAACAAGCACCTCCCATTCGCATTTAAATCGGGGTCACCATTCCTACCAATCACGCCCCTCCACGTTTGGTCATCAGCCCCTACGTGTGCATTGAAGTCGCCCATCAGGATGACAGAATCTGCACTCCCTCTCCTGCTAAGAGCAGCATCAACTTCATCTAGAAAAAGTGGGTACTCTGTGACTGCATTCGGAGCATATGCAACGAATAGAGAGAGAGACCGTTTCCCTATCTGAAGCCTCAGGAGACACAGTCTTCCACCTAAGAGGGTCCAATCTGCAACATAATCTGCCAGCCGGGGACTTGT
>JAHWFO010082006.1:0-23360 GCA_023313115.1 Rhysida immarginata
TCGCACCACAAGCTCAGTCTAGTCCTTCCCGCTCTTTAAATTTCTTCTTTAATTCTAACCTCACTGCCGAGCGTCTTTCTTTCTTCAAAACTTTCTCTCGAGCAATCCGTCTTTCCTGAGCTTCTACACTCATGTCACCATTGAGCTCATTGTCTAATTTTCGTTGGAGGATTTTACGAGCTCGCTTTCTGTTCTCTTGTTGCGAGCGTGTTTCGTGGCACTTTACGACAATACCTGTTGGTAAATGTTTAAGAAGCACACAGTTTGATGTCTTATTGACGGATTGTCCACCTGGGCCGCTTCCTCGAACGAATTCCTCTTCCAAATCATGTTCGATTATCTCGGGCACTCTGGAGTAGTCAATGGTTTGTTTTAAGCGCACTATCTCGGTAATGTATTTTGGGAGCACTAAGAGAGTCCTCCTGAAAGCGAGCATGTTGGACGTAGTTCTTCCGTCAAATCATACCAATCTCCTCTTTTCGAGAAACGCTTTACCTTTCTGCAGGAAAAGAAATAAAAGATAACGTTTAGAATTTTTACAGAAGATTATTGTTATTTTTTTTAAATTTAAACACAAGCGAATGCTTGAATGTTTTACACAAGTTACAGCCTGCCATGCACTAGAATGTCTACAACTGTAAATTAAAATTTAAATCGACATGGCACCTAATCATATAAATGGGAAAATGGATGGGGAGAATTCTGAAAGTTCCTTTTGAACTAGGGATCACGGGTATCACGGTTTAAACCAACTGGACTTTCGTGGACATGGGACAGCAAGACATGACTTGCAAATCAGGAATTCCACTTCTACACATAATTTTATCAAGGAAACATACACTAAAGTGCCAAAAATCATGGGAGCGTCGTATGCAAATCAGGAATCAATGCCACCTTTTGCCTTTATTACTGCGATGATTCTTCGTGGCATTGATTCCATGAAATGTTGGAAGGCGGTGGGAGGAATCTGAAACCATGCCTGATGGATAGCACTGTCTAGTTGTGCTAGATTGGATTGTGGTGGATCCAGCCGTCTGATGGTGTGTTCAACTTCGTCCCAATATGCTCAATTGGAGTGAGATCTGGAGATTGTAGGGGCCACCGAAGTAAGGTAAAGTTCCTCTCACGTTCCTGGAACCACTCCTGCACAATATGAGCTCTGTGGCATGGTACATTGTCTTGCATGACAGGGTGGACTTGATCGGTGACGATATGGAGGTAAGCTATGCCACCCAGACAACGTTCGATATGTATGCCAGGCAAACATTCCCCAGACCACAACACTGCTTGCACTGGCCTAAAGGGTTGTACTCGTGCATGCAGGGTCCATGCTTTCGTGCCATTTCCTCCATCTGCATGATATAACTGGAATCGTGACTCGTCAGACCACATAATTTGTTTCCACTGCTCGATAGTCAAGTCCTTTGTGCTCCTGAGCGAATTGGAGTAGTTTCCGCTTGTTGGCGGCAGACAGCAAAGGTGTGCTGACAGGTCTTCGGCTTCCGTATCCCATGCGATGCAGTGTGCTGCAGACAATGCATTCAGAGACCGTTTTGGAGGACCCCTGATAAAGTTCAGCAGTGATTTGATGCACAGTTGCCCTTATGTTATCCTTTACCAGTTGTGACAGTCTCCGTTCTGTCCGATCATCACCATCCGCGGGTGGCCACAACGCGAACGTTCAGACCCCGTCTTCCGGCTAATCGTCCAGTCTTTAAATACTTTAACGACGGCTGCTCTCGAGCACCCCACGAATGCTGCTGTTTTGTTGATACTCGCTCCATAGCTCCGAGCACCTACAATCACCCCAAGCTTTTTAATCGCGTCGTTTATCCATAGTTGAAGAATGGAACACATCTACTGTTGTCGACGGCACTCGGCTTCCCATTTTATATTGGTCCGGCCCGTTAGCAACATTGTGGCGACGTCCGTGCGCGCACTTGCATAAACATGTTAGGTGGTCATAATAATATGCTAACTCAGTGTATAAGTAGGCAGAACAGTATCAGTGCTGTCAATTCGACTATTGCTTGATGAGATTATACCATCTTAAGCATCTTGTAACCTAATTATAGCTACACTACGAGAATCATAGTTGGATGAAATATTCTGTTTCTGAAGTGGTATAGGCATTCAACATTCCTCAATCCATGGTGTCAAGGGTATACAGAGAGTACCTCATTTCAGACATTACCTCTCAAGTAGAATGGTCCTACACAACAGCCATATTTAATGAAGAATGTACTATTTCGCTATATGAACAATGCTGCAAGGCAGTATGGGAAAGTCACGTTACCAACTGTCATTTCACCCAGATCAACGTGCAGCCAATAAAAATGACAGCACCACATGGCTAAAATGAAACTGAAACAGTCAGAGACTACTTTGTGGGGCATAGTAACAAGCTCAATGCATCGAAATATGCCATTGATGGGATATGCCAGCAGAAGAGCGGCAAGAGTGCTGGAGGCTCACAGCACTCATGAACATATCCATTGGACCTTAGATGACTGGAAACAAATAGCTTGGTCCAATGAGTCACAATTTTCGTTGGTGCAAGCTGATGGTAGGGTTCTTGCGTGGCACAGTTACTGTGCAAGCTGGTGGTGGCGGTATCGCAATGTGGGATGTGTTTACATGGCAGGGTTTGGGTCTTTTGATCAAATTTGACCTACCATTGACAGGGTATCGTTATGTCCTGCTACTTGGTGACCATTTGCAGCCCTTCGTGACCTTCAAGTACAAACCTTAGGGATTTCATGTCACTGGGCCAACATTACTCAAAATTTGTTTGTGAAGCAATCTGAACAATTCCAATGAAGAATTGGCTACCTGGGTCACTAGACATGAAACCCATCAAACATATCTGGGATGTTATCGAAAGATCATTCATGCATAAGGGCCTGCATCTGCAACACCCATGGGTGGCTATAAAGATTGCATGGCTTAGCATCTCTTCAGAGGACTTCCGCCAATTGGTAAATTCCATGCCATGTCGAATTGTTGCACTTCGCTGGGCAAAAAGAGGTCCTACACTATAATGAATGGGCCTCTCATGAGGTTTGGCACTTGAATGTAACTGAGCAATATACTCATTCCTTTTTATTCATTTACTTCATATTGTTTACTGTATGAGTAGTGCCTAAACCATTGCAATTCGGATTTGGACTATTCAGCTCATAAAAATCCCAAGAACTCGTAGTTAAGCTATGGACACTTAATGCGGGAAATCTTGTATAACTGGGTTAATAATATACACGTCAAATGTAGGTAAAAGTGCAGATTAACGTCCCCTGACTTTCCTGGATTATAGTGACCCAAATTAGTCGCGATCTTGGTACCATATTAACTGCAAGTAATAATTAAACCCATATCCTTATTTATAATAAATTATGAAGAAATTTGTGAAGAACATTACAAAAATGCCAGGCAGGAGAATATGAGCAACGGGCGGCCATGGTTGAGAATCATGGCCGCCCGCAAGCACTCTTCGCTGGCCTGGCATTTTTTAAAAGGTAAATTCCTTAATAATTATAATCACGATGAGTTACTTATTGTTTTGAAGCGATCCAATATTAAATTAACAGCACGATCGTTCTGGGGAAGTAGGAAAACGTTTGTCTGCACTCTTCCTATGTATAAGGAGAGGCCCAAAATTGGTGTCTTTAAGAGGGGCGGCTAATTACCTCGTAGAAGTACTTTATGTCTTCATTTGCAGTCAGATCTTTGTTTTTAGCAAATTCACTACGAATGCGCTGCCTATAAAACTCCTTGTCTGTGTATTTTAATGCGTTTCCGTAGCGTAGTAAGCTTTTGTATAGTTGAATTACAGCTGAACGTGAAACTCCTCCGAGCGCCGCCATTTTCAGCCTTCTGGTTTCCTGTTTCGTTTTGAGCTCTTCCGGTTTCAAATTTGTAGTTTCGCCACCATGGAGTTAGGAATTACTTGAAAAGTTATTACAGTAGATTGCTTGTGTTAATTGTTAAATAAAATAATGTAGGCCTACCAACGCACACTGCGTCCCGGTGTCATTTGATTTTCAATGCAGTATTGGAAGTAAACGGAGCTGCGGGGACCCCATGTTAATATGACAAAAAATACTTCTAAGGACCTCGCTACTCCATAGAACTCGGGTTTAAGATGTCAACTTTGAGTGTAGCGGTCCGGAAAGCCACCTCTTTAGTGACGGATAACGCGGAATATGCATAAGAAATTATACTGAAAGTAAATGCTGCTAGTGTGTTAACATTTCGTTAAGTTTTATCTTTATTTCCCGCAATTATTAACGAATCCTGAATAGGAAACTTGACACTATAATTATTATGATTTTAGCGACACCTACTATTGACATTTAAAATTATTATATTGTAAAATGGCGGATTCCTCAATAGAAAATGCTGTAAAACAGTACTAAAAAGGACGTGTGGCGGCATCTATTGCTGCATCCTAGGATGTGATTTGAATAGTTATTCGATACCAAAGATATCTATCTTTAATTTGCCAAGTATAAAAAAGAATTCTGAAGGCAAAATAAATGGATTAAAATAATTAGGCAGATAAAGTATAAACTCTTTTTAATACTTATACAAATGCATTAATTGTTTTACACATATTTACATTTTCAATAGTAAGGATAAAATATGGAATCCAAGTAAATGCAGCAAGATATGTGGAAAATATTTTTACTGTGGCCATCCAATAAACCATCCAAATAGTGCTGATTACATGCCATATTTATTCCACCAATCTAAAAATATCTCCAATCAAGCAAATGAAAATCTTTGGGCGCGTTCGGCATGTGCACACTAAACGCACCTAATGACATCACTCAGTGCGAGCGGTGAAAAAAGTGTAGTGCATTTTCTGTGTGTCATGAAAAACAGGAAAGAGCACGGAAGTGGGATGTTCACCTCACCCGTGCTACCATGAATAGTATGCGTACTGCTGAAAATAAAACTCATCATAACATCTGCATTCATATAACACGCCGAAATCGATCATTACACAGGTAGATTTCAATGTCAGTTTAAACGATATGCAGAATTCAATTATTTTTATACCTGTTGGCTCTTTAACGGTAACTAAAATTCCGAACTATCTATCGCTACATTTCAAGCTCTAGGGCAGCGCCATCTTGCAACGCACTAAACGACTCTACTCCTAACCTAGGGTCATTTAGTGCGCGCACTAAACGCCCGGTAGTGCGCGCACTGGCGATGACGAACACGACCGGGTTCCATGACGAACACGTTAGTGCGTTTAGTGGACGCACAAAGACGTTTAGTGCGCGATGTCGAACGCGCCCTTTATTTACCATATAAAAGTACAAATTTTACACACTAGATGGCGCAAAATGTAATGCGACTGCAGCGCCCCTGCCAGGTTTCTTAATGCCTATTAGTATGAGCTTTGGTATACTAAAATACACATATGCCGAGGAGTTTTAGTATATAGATTCCATGTTTGCATCTATTTGATATAAACCATTTTTTTCAGTGATCACAACACCTACAGTCTGTCAAATTTAGGAAGGCGGTTAGAGGGGGGAATTGAGGGTAGAGTCTATTTTATTTTTAAGGGTCAAGATATGTAAGGAAGTTGGACTCCACTAATTGCTTATCCCTTTCCCCTCTCTTTAAATCAGATAAGAACAAAGGTGGTAAGCAAATCCGGTGACATGTTTACTGAATTTGTGTTGTTTTTATTTAAAAATTGCTTAAGTTAAGAGAAAAGTTTTTTCTTTTAATTTTATTGAATTTCATTTTTTTCAAATTTTGATTTGTTAAGTTTTTTATTTAATCCTTTCTGCTCGAGTGATTCCATTTGTGTTCATAAGCTAGTTACCCATTGATTCCGATTGGAATCGGTATTTTAGTTACTTTCTACGACAACAGATGGC
The DNA here is from genome assembly GCA_023313115.1 of Rhysida immarginata. Taxonomy (NCBI): domain Eukaryota; kingdom Metazoa; phylum Arthropoda; class Chilopoda; order Scolopendromorpha; family Scolopendridae; genus Rhysida; species Rhysida immarginata. The sequence continues at coordinate 5,901 of JAHWFO010082006.1, forward strand.
ACCTGTTTTTGGTGGCTTTCATTGGCTTATCAAGCAGAAATTTAGTTTCAATTGTGGTTTCGATTGAGAAAGTTCAACGTGAAGCTATACGGAATTTTTTTTCAACTACTTATCTGATTACAAAAAGGTATTTTTCTTACCAGATATAATATTTAATACATGTAGAATAATCCTTATATGTTGCTAGCCCGATCCAACACATAATTTCTGATACAGAATGTAATGAAATTTGACGATTCCATTTGGCGTCAGCAGGCCATTCTTATGATGACGCTTATGACTATGCGGTTCGTACACTGTAAACTTTTATATGTAGATATGATAAAAATAATATGAAATATTTACATGTTTCACCTAACTTCAAATATATTGTACAGGTAAATTTTGTTTGTAGATTTTATAAAAACATACAATTTTGCATGAATCCGCACCTCTACATTACACTGAGTTAGCAAAACTCATGGGATAGTTACTTAATATCTGGTCGGGCCACCTCTGGCCCTGTGGAGTGCAGCAATACGGCGTGGTAGTGGGTCTGCAAGTCCCTGGTACACTACTGGAGGCAGTTGACACCAGATAGTTTGCAGAGCCGAAGATAGTTGCTGCCCGTTCGTGGGCGGATGATCCAATGCCCGGAGCCTGAGTTTTTAACATGTTTTTAAAAATGCCGCCACCAAGATCAACAAGTTAAAAACTCAGGTTCTGTAAAGCCTAGATTAAAGAAATTTGGAGGAATAACAGGGTACATAAGACTGTGTATACCATTAAAATTTGATTGAATTCCAACGAAAAGTTTCCGAGTTACACAGTCAAAATTGTAACAAGTGCTAGTTAGTACTCACAAGTGAGCACGTGTTATAATGTTGAATGAGTAACGCGGAAACTACTTGTTAGAATTAGATCAAATTTTAACGGTATACACAGTCTTATGTACGCTGTTATTTCTCCAAATTTCATTAATCTAGGCCTTACAGAACCTGAGTTATTAACTTGTTGAACTTGGTGTTTGCATTTTTATTTCTGTTCATATCTCAGTTATCGTTCAAATTCGGACACCCCCATGTTCATAGGACGTTTTGTGTTTATCTTAACCTCTATAATACCCCCTTTAAGTATTTTACATTCGATGTAAATCACCCTGTATATATGCGAGATTTTGTAGATCAACTGGTCCCCTGTCAACCTTTAGACTTGCTAAAAGTATACAATCTCCTAACGCCAACGTGGGCAGTTTCTAAATCTCGATTGCTGTTGTACGCTCGTGTGAACGCTTTAACATTCCCCGTTTACGCCACCCATTACTCATCAATAGTCGCGTGAATCTGGCTAATAGCTGTATCGGTCTGACACTTCGCGTATTGTCCAGACAGATACTGTAATTCTACCGAATTAAATGACAGTAAGAGTCCAATGCAACTGGGCATTTCACGAAGTGTCCAATTACGCTATGTGTCTGCGACATATAGATTTGTAGAAGTTTATTGTTAGTGATAGAGACGTCCAAAAAAGGAACGGTCGTGATAGAATAATTACTAATATTCTCTTGGCTTTTAGAGAATTATCCTTTTTGCTTTGATAAAAGTATAGTCTATCCGAAACGTCAGCTTTTATTTTATTTTTTATTTTAGTTATTTTTTTTTATTTTTTAAACTATTAATAACTAATATTTTTTGTATTCCAGGTTTTTTGTGTCTCGTCTTTCTCATATCAGGCCATAACTTAAGGTTTAATATTAAAAAAAAAAACAAACCTTGTTAATTATTCTGCCTCACCTTGTAATCGAATTTGGAAGAAAAAAAATGTGTTCACAGATTAAAAAAAAAAAAAAAAAAAAATTAAAAAACATTTTTTAATCATTTTACATGTAGAAATGAGAACAAGCTTAATTTTTTTCTAGAATTGGCATATCTTACACAACACAGTAAAAAAAATTGGGTATTAATATCTTCATTCTTGACCGAGTTATGATTTTTTTTATAACAAGCGCCACGGACATCGCGGAGCTGCGGAAATTGCCAAAATTTACTTAAACTTTGACATTCCTACATCTCCAAAAGTATTTCACTTCAGCCAAAAGTTGGCATGGTTTCATAACTTGGTATTAGCAACAGTTAAAAAAAAAAATTGTCAAAATCTGAAGAGGTGAGCGACATGGCCTGGGTGAGCCGATATGGAATGACCCAGTGTCATTACGGCAAAGGACAGAGGGACTAGATTTAACAGTTTTTGACAAAAGAATAGACATTGAGGTCACCCAGCCAACAAGGAGTCGTGATCTGGAGTGTCATTTCCTATGATAGGACAACTGTGCCATCCTCGCAGGTCATTGGTGATTATAAATATACTACGCGAGATAGAAATAGGAAACAGCTACATTTGCAAGTTATCTTGTTGTTTTAGTCCTTTCCTACTTTCTCAATAGAAAACCGGGCACTGGTGGCTGAGCCAGTTTTGCACTTCACTTTCAATCTGTTCGTTGTTTGGAAAACGCTCGCTGCCAAAATGGAATTCGCTTAGAAAAAAGCAAATGTTGGAGAGGTTGAAACTGAAGTGCAAAACCGACTCGGCTAGCAAAACTCAGTTTTCTATTGAGAAAGTATGGAATGGTGGTAATGTACAAATCTAGCTGTATTCCACTTTGCATATTTTAAAGCACCTGGATAACTCTTCAACAAGATAATGCTAGATCTACGAATTGTCTCAATGCATGGTACACCCTGCTTATCCAGATCACTAGATCATTGGCTAAATAGCCTTGACAACACCATCAGCAGCTTCATGAATCTGAATCCACGTCAGGTAACAGCTTGTATCCTGACATGTCCAATATCCTTCTGGAACATCGATTCTTTTGTCAAAGAGTCTATAAGGACACCTAAGTAATGGGGTACATGCCAGAAGTTTGAATTGAAAGTACAGATCCTTACCATCGACTTATTGGTTTATACAGGATGATCCAGCTTTCCAGTACAGCATTTACAGAATGGTGACTTCAAGAGTACAATATGAGGAACTAGATTTTGGGGTAAATGACCAACCTGGTATTCGCCATCCTGGACGCAGGTCATTTATCTCCATAGGAAAGTTGGTCATGTGACATATCAAACAGCATGAGAATTTTCTCAGTAAATCGGTCCAGTTGTCAGATTTCATCGATCTGTCGCGGTTTGGAAGTAATCGTTAATAAAAGGTAACGTGATGTTGGTAACCAAATTTTCAATAGGGACTGCTTCCAAACCGGTGAAGTCTGACAATTGGAATGAATGAGAAAATTTTAAAAACTCACCTGCATCTAGTATGCTGAATTTCAAGAAATTGGCCAAGATAGTCCTCTACCCCAAAATGTACTCAGATCTGCATATCCTTTTCTCAGTTTTCTGCCTAATTTGGAAAGAAACTACTGAACTGGAACTCCTGGACCTTCCTGTATCAGGTTTATCAGCTCGTGCATACAAGATAAATGACCAGGACACTCTTCAGTAGATAATGAACTTTCAGCTTTATTAGGTTGAATTTTTTTCCATGAATTTTCAATGATTTAGGCCAATGAATGAACTGTCTTTACAAAACCATGCGCTGTTCATTTTCAGCAGCAATTGCTACAATGATCGACAACCTGCTTACATTTGATTCCCATCGTCTCCATAGAACAGCACGATTCGCGTCGAAACTCAGCCAGGTCTTGAAGCAGCTCGCTGAAATCATTGTTCTCATCGGCACACACGTCGCCAGTGTCGCAGGCGTTCAGAATCCAGTCATTCATGTCTACGGTGAACTCGGCCAGGTTGGTGAAGATGCGTTTGAAGGAGGAGACAATACTGCGCGGTGGAAGGTCCGGCGACTCGGAGACACACAGGCCCATGAAGTCCAAGCGGTCGACCTCGTTCTCCAGATTCATCTGGAAGCCGTTGATGGACTCTCTGGCTAAGTTGAGGAAGCTCTTCTTCTCCTCGTCTACCGCGTCCATGTTGAAGTATTTGAACTTCTCCAGCATGATGCTGGCAGAGGTCAGCATTTTGTGGACGATTTCAGAGATTTCCATGATCCAACGGCCGACGTTTACGAAGTCGTCACTCATTGTTGACTGAAGATTTTGAAGGACTGACCAAACTGTAATGGAACCACCCTTGCTGGGGGTATAGATGACCTCCTTCAGCTATGGAGAAGCTTTAAGGAATGACAAATTCCATAAAGTCTCGCGACTCGGGACATTATTGTGCATATGACAATGGCTATGTTCGTGGCTTATACTGGAAGTCAGCTGCTAGTAGATTGTAACGCGACAAAGACAACAATGTTAAGCATCACGGAAACTCCTTTATTCTTAAAAAATATTATTAATGCGTATAAAAAGGGACTAATATTTTCATGATTTATGTAGGGAAAAATTGTACTATTCTTCGTTAAGAGTCGTAAATTGAAGATCAGCCGTTCGCAGACTATGGCTTCATTGCCTAATACGCCGTTTTTAGCGATCAAAACAGCCCAAATCTATTTCTTATGCATTACAAATGACGTCACAGATAAGCATTGACATCAACAATGTAAAAAAGGAATGGCTGCGCCCAGTAGCTTCCAAGCTTAAATAAAATATATTATTATTGATGTAAGGAGTTTAAATGATTAATTTTAAATTTAAATGTGGGTAGTCTCCTTTTAATGGGGAAAATCGTAAAATTAAAATTTAATAAAAACAAAAAAATAAAGTCACCAATCTTGAAAAACGATGAAGAAACTTGTGAGATAGAAGAAAACTTAAACGCTGTAGTCTATTGAAGATGTTGTTGATAGTAGAAATAAACTTAGTCTATTGAGGATGTAGATGAAGTCTTGTGAAGATAATGTTGATAGTGGAAAGCGATAATCTTGAAGGAAGTGTTGGTTTTGAAATCAGATGAAATTTTGAAGAGGGTGATCCAAATATTCGGGATAAAATTTCTATAAAATGTTTTCGAGAATATTTCTCATCATCAATAGGATAAAACAGTTTTGAATGGTAAAAACAGTTGAAATAAGAATTTAACAATTGATAAGAAAAACAATTGATACACTGGTGGACAAAGGTTTGGGGTAGGTGTGTTTTCTAAGAAAACAGTTATTTAGAGATTTTATTATTATGGCACCTTTTAAGTTACTATTGAATATATCAAAATTGACAATTGAAAAATTGATCTTTTAATTTGTTTTTAAGTTACATGCAAAGTATGCAAACTGAACTTTTCAAAAGTTTGGGGTAACAGGTAAATAACTGATATTTTTTACAGTAAAGTGCATGAATATTTGTCCATTGATTTTTTGGAATGTGAAGAAGTGTCTTACAGCTTTTTTCAGTTGGTTTAATGTAAGTTTCAAGCATTTAATGTTTGTTTCATATCATTTAATGTCTTTTTCATAACATTTAGTGTTTGTTTCAAATCATTTAATGTATATTCCAATACTTTAATACATGTTTCAAATCAAATAGTGTAAGCATTCAAAATAAATAATGTGCGTTTCAAAATTGATAATGTGAAATAAATCGCCCTCTAAGGTCACTATACTGCTTTACAGCGTCAATTCTGCTAAACCAAACGACATTTGAATAAAAATGAGTTTGGCTGAAAATATTTTACAGCAGTTAGCTACGAAAGGCCATTATGACTCTTCCTCATCTACTCAAGTTATTATACTTGTATATGCAAGTAATCATCATTTTATGCAAATGTAAAATTTTTAGGCTCCATCGTCTGCATTATATTCATTAGACGAAAACTTTAACACTGATGAGCATTTTGAAAACACTAAGGTAATATAAATTTTCTTACATTACTGTAATACATGTAAAATAGTCAGTGCATGAACCAAATCAACAAGTGCAAAATGAGCAACACCAAATACCAGTTGAGGAACAACAGTGCAGTAGTAGACAAAGAAAAAAGGGTTGCAAGAATGCAAAAATCCCAAACAACCAACGGCAATGGATTATTGATCGCAAATACAATGTGATGTCCCAGAAGTTGAAGAAGTAGAAGAACAGTTGTAATTTACTGTGTACAAATATTTTCATTTCCATTCATTTTAGTTTTTTATAGTACATATATGTACAATGCTACTTTCCTACTGTATTTCTACATACAGTAATTTCTTACATACAATTGCTAAATTCTTATAAATTTACGCTATTCCGGATATGAATAGTATTTCTGTAAATCACAGTTCATAAAAGGTGTATTTGTTTTTTGTAAAACTTACATTACAGTAAACTCTTTACAAACTTGCATTATGCATGTAGACTTCACATTATCAATTTTGAAAGGCACATTATTTATTTTGAATGCTTACACTATTCGATTTGAAACATGCAATAAAGTATCGGAATGTACATTAAATGACTTGAAACAAACATTAAATGTTATGAAACAAACATTAAATGATTTGAAACTAACATTAAATGATGTGAAAAAGACATTAAATGATATGAAACAAACATTAAATGTTTGAAACTTATATTAAACCAACTGAAAAAAGCTGTAAGATGATTTCTGATGAGAAACGAAGGAAATTCATGCTTTGTATGCTCAACACAACAACTTCAAGCGAGAAGCTCAAATTGCATGATGTTGGCTACAATACAGTAATTAGGGCAATTAAAAATGAAAACAGAAAGACAGGAAAGAAGATGGGAAACCCATCTGCATTTACAAGACGGACAAAATCTAGCATAAAACGCCATGAGAGAAGAGAAATTGTAGCTGGCCACATTGTAAACAGTATGCGCATCGAAGTAAATCTTGATTTGAAGGCTTCAACCAGAACCAGAAGGCGTGAATTGCAGCGTGAGAACTTTCACTATGAAGCTATTGAAAAAGCACTGCCATTAATACCAAAAAATAAAATAGCAAGACTTCAATTTGCTCAGAAACACATCATGAGAAGACTGATTTTGGGTTGGTGGTATTTCTTGATGAAAAACGATTTTTCCATGGATGGACCTGATAACATGTGCAGTTATGTTAAAAAACAAGGCCAAAAACCAATTGCTCTGGTCAAAAATAAGCACCAAATGGGAGGAGATGTGATGCCATTAGGTGCCATTTCAAACACGGGTCACCTGAAGATAAAAGTAATTGAGGGCAAATATACCGCAACCAATACTTAGAGAACCTTCAAAGCACATCCATTCTTTTCTGCAAGAGACACTATAGACAAAAACAATGGGTATGGCAGCAAGACAATGCATCTATCCACACAGCACGAATTTTTACTGAATGATTTTCCACTAACAAAGTTCGTACACTAGACTGGCCAGCAAGGAGTCCCGACCTCAACATTATAGAAAATGTTTGGCATTTTATGAGTCAAGATATTTATGCTGACAAACAGTGTTCAACTCTTATGCAGCTAATCAATGCAATTGAGGCCTCCGCTGTTAAAATAGCACCAAACACCATCAAGAAGTTATTTTCATCAATGACAAATCAAGTTATAAAGTCAAATAGCGGTCAGATTTCATATTAATTTCCTTTACTTTTGATATCTTGATGATTAGTTACCTGTTACCCCAAATTTTTGGCCAGTGTAATTTGCATTATTTGGATGTAACTTAAAAACAAATTAAAAGATCAATTATTTAATTGTCAATTTTGATATATTCAATAGTAAGTAAAAAGGTATCATAACAATAAAATCTCTAAATAATTGTTTTCTTAGAAAACACACTTAGCCCAAACTTTTGTCCACCAGTGTATAACAAACAATACAACAAAAAAGATATTCAATACAATAATAAAATTTTCCACAAACAGGAAAAAATATTAGAACAAATACCAAACATAAAAATCATACCAAAAATAATAAATAACATTAATAACCACCACCAACCTAAAAACAACAATCAATCAAAATAATAGCATAAATGTTAAAATAATAAAGAAAAATGCAACACTAGAAATATAATTTATCAAATACCATGTAAAAATTGTGAACATATCTACACAGGTCAAACTAAACGACAATTAGAAATAAGATTAAAAGAACATGAAAGAGCACTTCGCCACAAAGACAAATACAACCATTTAGTAAATCATTGTATCAAAGAAAACCACACACCACATTGGAATAACACAAAAATCATTGGAAAAGAAGAAAATTATAAAAATAGATTAATTAAAGAAACAATAAATATCATTACAAATAACAAAAATTTAGCCAAGCCATCAATAGAGATAAACAATAAATGGACACTACTTTTAAACAACAATCATAACCAACAATTACAACCAACTTAGCTTCATCACCTTAATATCAATTGCTAAATTCTTATTTCAACTGTTTTTCACATTCAAAAATGTTTAATCCAACTGATGATGAGAAATATTCTCGAAAACGTTTTTTTATATAAATTTTATCCCAAATATTTGGATCACCCTCTTCAAAATTTCATCTCTACTTCAAAACCAACACTACCTTCACGATTATCGTTTTCTACTATCTTCACAAGACTTCATCTACATCCTCAATAGACTAAATTTATTTCTACTATCAATAACATCTTCAATAGACTACATCGTTTAAGTTTTCTTCCATCTCACAAGTTTCTTCCATCGTTTTTCAAGATTTTTGTTTTTCAAGACTTTATTTTTGTTTTTATTAAATTTTATTTTACGATGTTCCCCATTAAAAGGAGACTACACACATTTAAATTTAAAATTAATCATTTAAACTCCTTAGATCAATAATATTCATGTTAAAGATAATTACTTTGATTGTCTTTCAAAGTGAGGGTTATCAGAGTTTATTTGATATATTTGCGTTATGTTTATAAGAGTTTGGCAATTAGAGTAACCTATTGTTGAATTAATGAACATTTATAATGTTAGATAGGTAATTTTAGCAATGAGTTCTCATGTTGTGGGGATGTTCAAACTAGGAGGAAAGAGTGATCATTATATGAGTTAGAATGGCATTGGTCTGATGGGATTATATATTTTGATGAATAATGAGCAATGTCTTTCATGAGATCAAGAGTAAAGGAGATTTTAGTAAATAAACATGCAGTTTTGGTGTTATCACTTTCGTTTTTGAGTTCTTTTTCGAGAATGAGAGTGAGGCCGGATGTTGTCTATGGCTGAGCTCGCTTGCTTTAATGTATGTTTTGGGGAGGGAATCTTCTGAACCTGATGCTTCGACGATTGTATGCTTCAAGCGATTGGGGATCAGGCATTTGTGAGGCAACCTTCTCCTTGCATCTTCATTAACTGAAGATGACCCACCATTAAATAAATTTGGTAAAGCTGTGTGAAGGGCGGTGCCCTGCGAACCCATTCCGGCCAAATATCTACTGAAAGATAAAGGGAAACGGGATATCTAGTACAGAGGGTTGAGTACGTTACAACTAAACGATTTACATATGAGAGCAAACGGAGCCAGAAACTGTGGACACAACTTGACAAGAACGACAGGAAAGCACTGATCCACATAAGATATTTATTAAAACGTATACGCTGAAGAAGGCAGCTTGGCTACCGAAATGCGCATACGTTTTAATAAATATCTTATGTGGATCAGTGGTTTCCTGTCGTTCTTGTGATTTACATATGCAAATTATCCAACCACGTGATTGAAAGGGCTACGCGGTCGTGAGGAGTTACACAAACCCTAGCGGCGAGAATGCCGCCAAAAATCAACACATATTGGGAAGGATATACAGGGTCGGGACACATTATTATGACCACCTCTCCTCGAACATGTTGGAACGTCCCATGGTATGCAGATGAAAAATCATTGCATATCATTAAAAGCTGACAACAGCAAACGTGGAGTAGCATCCGTTAACAAGAGTAGTTGTCGCCGTCATGGGCAAGCTATCGGGCCAAGGGGAGCAGCATTTCAGAAACGGCCACCTTTGTGAACTGCTCTAGGGCTGCCGTTGTGAAGGTGAACCGCGACTGGACGAACCAGACAGTTTCGCGCAACCGAAGAGGTAACTGTGGGGCCCCACGGGCCATCGATCCTAGAGGACCAATCGGCGTGCCACTGTTGAGCAACTGACACAGCAAACGAACAGTGGGGCCACCATGCGTATCAGCACCGACATAACACAGTGCAACGATCCCTCTTGAGGTTGGGGCTCCGGAGCAGGCGTATGGTAACAGCACCCCTGTCGACGCCTGTGCATCGCCGAAAACGCCTCCAATTCGCAATGGACTATCGCCATTGGACCTCGGCCGAGTGGCAAAGGGTTGCTTTCTCTGACGAGTCGCGGTTTCTGGTGAACAGAGTGGACGGACGATGGAGAATTCGCCGGGAAGCATCTGAGAACAGGCATCCCGACACCATCGTTGGCAGACGACAGGCTGGTGGGGGGGGGGGGGTGTGACTGTTTGGGGGATGTTTTCGTGGTATCGTCTGAGTCCACTGATACCGCTGGAGGGTACACTGAATGCTGTTCGTTACCTGACGATCGTCGCAGACCAGGTACACCCCTTCGTGTCCTCAGGGTGATCCCAGCCGTACTGCCAAAATTGTCCACGACTGGTTCCAGGAGCATGAGGACGAATTCAAGCTACTCCTATGGCCACCAAACTCCCCGGATCTCTACCCCATTGAACATTTGAGGGACCATCTCGATCGCCATGTCCGCAAGCTGGACCCTCCACCACGCACGGTGATGGAATTAGGGGATGCACTGATCGCAAACGGTCCCCGATACCTGCAACCACCTTCCGAGGACTTATGGTCCCCGATACTAGCAGGTGGTCATATTAATGTCTTCCGAGGTTGAAGCCAAAGTCAAGCATCTCATCTCTGCAGAAAATCCCAAAACTCAAAAAGCTGTCGCAAATAAGGTAGGGGTATCAGTCAACGGTGCGCTACATAATCCACAAAAATCTCCGACTCGTTATGCATCATTCAAAGGTCACCCATTTGCGAAATCTGGAACAGGAGACGGCCATACATTCAATTCAGTTTGAAGACATACCCATGAAATCTCCAGACGCATACCCCATGGATTATTGCGGCTTAGGACTGCTGAAACGCGCTCTTGGAAGTAGACGACCCCGTACATTGGACGGTCTATGGAAAGACGGCGGGGTTTCTCAGATTTATGATGCTTGCAAATCGTTTAGTTGCAACGTACTCCACCCTCTGTACAGATCTAGTAAACATGTTTATATGATCCAGAAGTCCAGTACCTTTTATTTCCAAAACCGACAAGATTATTAAACATTGGAGCACACCAATCTAATATCCGCCATCCTGGATGCAGGTCAATTTTTGTCAAAAGGAAAATGGGTCATGTGACATATCAAACAATATGAAAATTTTCTCAGAAATTCAGTCCACATGTGAGATTTGACCCATCTGGTACCGTTTGGAAGCTGGTGTTTCTGAAATGAACACAAACAGACCTCGGACTGGGTCATCCTCGTAGCTGTCCGGTTAATTTGTATTTGAAGAATGAACGAACGGCTGACATCGACTTTTACTTATGGGGTACATCTTGTCTAGTATCTTGAAATGGAGGTGAATTTTTATAAACTGGAAAGTGGGTCTTAAGACAAAGGTTGATGACGCTAAGTCCGGTCACAAGTGATACTTGCACATTCAGATTCGGCGAGATTTTGTCGTCAAACTGCATGATCCTTTGACATAAAATGAAGTCGAGGGATTGTGAGTTCGGTGAACTCGAGACTTTTTCATGGGACCATATCTAGCAATCCAGTGTTCCGGAAGCTAGGTGTCTAACTACCGATGCTGTGCTGGTTCGTCTCTTATTACTGGACATGAGCAAGTGTAGCATAACCAAATTAACAGTAGCGATAGCTTCCAACCGGTGATAGATAGATTAAATCTGACAAGTGGACTGTACTTTTGAGAAAATTCTCATGTTGATTGATATGTCACAAGACCCACTTTCTACTTGATTAAAAACTGACCTTCATCTAGTCGTGTATCCCAAAATGTAGATCTTCATGTCCATTTCGCGTTGATGTACCCAAAAGTTTAGTTTCCTGTCGATTTCGGAAATCAAATTTTGTACTAGGATCTTGTCACCCACTTTTTGGCAGGTATTCAGGTTATCTAGGTTAACACAAGGCAAATGATTAGGACACTCTCTGACAACAGACTTTGAGCTTTATTGATGACATTGATGAATTTTAACATTTTTTTGCCAATTTATTATTCATTCCGCGTCTTCAACAGTGTTTGTCGCATTGTTCGACGATTTTTTTGCATTTGTTCCCGTATTCGTCCAGTGAAGAGCTTAAGTCGCTCCAGTACGCACCCAAGTCCTTGAACAGCTGGCGCCATTCGTTGATTTGCTCCACAGAGCCACACAGGTCTGAAATCTCTTTGGCTGCTCCCATGTAGGTTTTCACTTCGATGGTGATTTCCAGTTCTTCGGAGAAGGTGCGCTTGAAAATGTCTATGACGTTTCTCGGCGGAACTGCAGGAGATTGAACGACATAGTGGCCCATGATGTCTAAATAGTCGGCCTTTCTGACCAGGTCCCCTTGCAGATTTTTGATGAGATTAAGGGCTATGATAACGAACTTCTTCTTGCTTTCCTCTAGAGGCTCCATATCGAGGCATTCGAATTTCCCGATCATGGTTCCGGTAGATTGTACCATTCTGCGCAGGATTAGGGCCATGTCCAGGATCAAACGCCCAACAACGCCGAAATCGTCGCTCATTGTGGACTAGCGATTTTGATAGTGCAAACCGAAAATAGCGGGAGCCACCTTTTTTGGTGGTAAAGGCGACGTCCTTCAGGCATCAAGCAGCTTTCAGGAATGGCAAATTCCATTACGTCTCGCGACACAAGCAATTGTTCAGGACATTACAATAGTTGTGTTCACGGGCATTGCAATTTCAGATTGTTGGAATGGCAACAATGATTAGGCTTCTCAAGACAATCAATTAAGCTTTTTAGATACAAGCCTATCACAAACCTTTTCTGTTCAAAGTGCAGATTCGCACAAGGCAGTTACAATGTAACATATGCCATGGGTACGCTTGAAACAAACTATTAAGGAATAACATAACGAAGTACCGAAAGCTTAAACTAAACCATTCGCGGAACTATATTTATAACCGCCCTATGTTAACATTGTAAGTTTCTAATGGACCATAATGATACCATTAAACCAATTTGTATTATCATAAACTTTACGTTATATTTTTAAGCCGATGCCCTTAAAAATAATTAGAAATACAGGAGTTGTTAGCAACCAAACCTTAAAACCTAAGGCCCCGGGTTATTATGTCATACAAAAATTATTAGTGAAACAAAAATGACGGATGGAAAACAGGCCTCCATAATACCAGCTAGACTGCTTATAATGATGAATCAATGTGGTTTAAGAAAAATCCAAGAACTGTGTAAAGTAATAATTCAAGGGAAGAAATTCCCGGATAAAATGAAAATTGCCAACATTGTACCGATATACAAAAAAGGTGACCCAAACTCGATACAGAACTATCGCCCTATAGCTATGTTGACACCGTTAACAAAAATAATGGAAAAGTGTATTTTTAGTGACATGATTGATTATATCTGGCAAAAAGTACCAATTCAACAGCAAGGTGGCCGCCCGAATACTAGAGTAAATTGGATACTAATTCAAATCTATATCCATGCTATACATGCCTTGGATGAAGGAAAGAACTTTATAATGATACAGACTGATATATCCAAGGCATTCGATATAATTTCTCGACAACAACTGTACGAAGATCTTAGATCTCTAGGTGTTTCGGACGACTACCTTGTACTGGTCAGAGACTACTTAACTGCTAGGATGAATGTAATACGTAGATGGTGATCCACCGACGTATTGTAAATCGCAGCGTGGAGTAGTCCAGGGATCGACTATTGGACCAGTGCTATATGCCGTTGCTACTTTTTCTTTATATCAACTTGACTACAGACGACAAATATGTAGTTATGTAGATGATACGAGGTGCATTCAAGTTCTAAGGCCTCCGATTTTTTTTCTAATTAACTACTCACCCGAAATCGATGAAACTGGCGTTACTTCTCGACGTAATCGCCCTGCAGACGTACACATTTTTCACAACGCTAACGCCATGATTCCATGGCAGCGGCGAAGGCTTCTTTAGGAGTCTGTTTTGACCACTGGAAAATCGCTGAGGCAATAGCAGCACGGCTGGTGAATGTGCGGCCACGGAGAGTGTCTTTCATTGTTGGAAAAAGCCAAAAGTCACTAGGAGCCAGATCAGGTGAGTAGGGAGCATGAGGAATCACTTGAAAGTTGTTATCACGAGAAACTGTTGCGTAACATTAGCTCGATGTGCGGGTGCGTTGTCTTGGTGAAACAGCACACGCGCAGCCCTTCCCGGACGTTTTTGTTGCAGTGCAGGAAGGAATTTGTTCTTCAAAACATTTTCGTAGGATGCACCTGTTACCGTGGTGCCCTTTGGAACGCAATGGGTAAGGATTACGCCCTCGCTGTCCCAGAACATGGACACCATCATTTTTTCAGCACTGGCAGTTACCCGAAATTGTTTTGGTGGCGGTGAATCTGTGTGCTTCCATTGAGCTGACTGGCGCTTTGTTTCTGGATTGAAAAATGGTATCCACGTCTCATCCATTGTCACAACCGACGAAAAGAAAGTCCCATTCATGCTGTCGTTGCTCATCAACATTGCTTGGCAACATGCCACACGGGCAGCCTTGTGGTCGTCCGTCAGCATTCGTGGCACCCACCTGGATGACACTTTTCGCATTTTCAGGTCGTCATGCAGGATTGTGTGCACAGAACCCACACAAATGCCAACTGTGGAGGCAATCTGTTCAACAGTCATTCGGCGATCCCCCAAAACAATTCTCTCCACTTTCTCGATCATGTCGTCAGACCGGCTTGTGCGAGCCCGAGGTTGTTTCGGTTTGTTGTCACACGATGTTCTGCCTTCATTAAACTGTCGCACCCAAGAACGCACTTTCGACACATCCATAACTCCATCACCACATGTCTCCTTCAACTGTCGATGAATTTCAATTGGTTTCACACCACGCAAATTCAGAAAACGAATGATTGCACGCTGTTCAAGTAAGGAAAACGTCGCCATTTTAAGTATCTAAAACAGTTCTCATTCTCGCCGCTGGCGGTAAAATTCCATCTGCCATACGGTGCTGCCATCTCTGGGATGTATTGACAATGAACGCGGCCTCATTTTAAAACAATGCGCATGTTTCTATCTCTTTCCAATCCGGAGAAAAAAAATCGGAGGCCTTAGAACTTGAATGCACCTCGTAATTTGTTGTATTCATCTTATGATGATAATGAATGTGATATAATGAATGCTAATGTTCAACATGATTTGAAACTTATGGATAACTGGTATAGTGCTCGTGATATGAAACTCAATCCAACTAAAACAAAGATTTTAAAGTTATCACGAAAATCGATAACGCAGGATACATTAACCTTTTTAGGTTACATCTTTGATAATAAATTACAGTTCAATAGTCAAAGTGAGAAAATAATAACTGGACTCAAATCCCGGAAGTATGTACTCAAAAGATTAAGATCTTATTTATCCCATAAAGAACTCAAAATGATTACTGAATCGAAAATTCTCCCGTTTCTGAATAATACCGTGATAGTTTGGTCAAGCGTATCCCAACACATAATTCAGAGAATAAAGGTAGCATATAATGATGTCCTGAGAACAGCATTTAGAATCACGAATTAGTATTGCCTACACACAAATTGCCTACAATAAAAATAATACGTGAGACTGGACTTTTATATGAACTTACAGCAGCCCTCCGATGCAACCTTCATCCGGCTTCTTTTATACAGAAATGGCTTCTTAAATCGAATAAGTGCCGACTCACGCGTAGATACAAGATTGTGATACCACAGAGGAGATCAGTTTTTCTTGAGAAACATTTTCCATATAATGTAATACCAACATGGAATTCTCTACCAACTAATATACGCTATATGGCGATAGAATGTGCTTCTCCAAGATGTTATGCCACATGTATACATTTTAAGAGACAGATCAAAGATTATTATTTTTCAAACTTGCAGACTAAAATGTGAATGTTAAGATCTTAAAAAATTTCGTACTTAGTTTTTGACGATTGAGTTTACTCTGATTTTATCTATTGTAAATTGGTTCTTGTAACTTTTCCTCGTTTCGAGCCTATTCCTTTGGAATACATGCATAATAATAATAATAATTAATAATAATAATAATAATAATAATAATAATAATAATAATAATATTCATTCATGACACATCATTCCAAAGGTATCAGGTCAGTTCGTCGAGGGTCAATTCGGCGAGCGTCAGTTCGTTGAGAGTATCAGTTGGTCGGGCGGTCAATTTGTCGGAGGTCAATTAGTCGAATGTCAATTCGTCGACCGTGTCAGTTGGTCGGGCGGTCAATTTGTCGGAGACAAATTCGTCGGGTGTTTCAGTTGGTCGAGATAATAAATAAATGGTCGAAAAAACTTTCATAAAATCCATTAACGAAAAAAATTTTTGTTACTAATTTATTTACTTGAAAGGCAAACAATAAATACCGTTACTGTTAAAACTCCGTATCTACACTGAGTTAGCAAAACTCATGGCATAGTTACTTAATATCTGGTCACTCGCGGATAGAGAGCACTTGAAACCTCCACACACTGAACTTAGTCTTTTCAGCCAGCGTGCCTGGCGCAATCAATCCATCAATCCATAAAAATTATATTTTTTAAAGATTGGGGGGCTGCGCCCCCCAGACCCCCCCTCTAACGAACTGATATATACCCCAACCTATTTGGTTACAGGGGGCAGTTGGTTTCCCCCCGGCCGGTTACAGGAATCGCGACAATACAGACTGAGCGAGATGGATTGATTGCGCCAGGCACGCTGCCTGAAAAGACTAAGTTCAGTGTGTGGAGGTTTCAAGTGCTCTCTATCCGCTACCTATCTGGTCGGGCCACCTCTGGCCCTGTGGAGTGCAGCAATACGGCGTGGTAGTGAGTCTGCAAGTCCCTGGTACACTTCTGGAGGTAGTTGACACTAGATAGTCTGCAGAGCCGAAGATAGTTGCTGCCCGTTCGTGGGCGGATGATCCAGTGCCCGGAGCCTGACTTCAACAGCATCCCAGATATGCTCGATGGGATTCATGTCAGGGCTCCGGGCTGGCCAGCTCAGTCGTTGGACCTCTCCTGCATGCTCCTCGAACCATTCGCGGACGACATTGGAGCGATGTGGTGGAGCATTGTCATCTTGAAAGACTTCTACGTCGTCAGGGTGTTGAAATGTCAAAAACGGGTGCAGATGGTCTCCGATGAGTTGACGATACCGTGGACTGTTCAACGTTTGGTCCAGGATAAACAGAGGGCCCATTTTAAACCAGGAAAATGCACCCCAGACCATCACTGACGCCCCACCACCTGTTGGCATGCGGGATCCATCGTTTCGTGACGTCTGCGCCACACACGGTGCCTC
>JAHWFO010082009.1:0-20444 GCA_023313115.1 Rhysida immarginata
AAAGAATTTTGAAAATCGGTTAACAAATAAAAAAGTTACAGCCATGGAGGCATTACTTTTCAATACGCCCTCGTAAAATGGAAAATAAGACTTGCCCTAACACAATATGACATGTAAGTTCTGCATTTAAAATTTTTATAAAGTTCAAGGAAGAATTTTATGGAAAGTGTCCCATTCTTGCCAACTCTCCCCTATTGTACGACAATTCCTTACGATGAATACGCTTCGTTTTAATTGATGAGATACGCGAAATTATGATAACTTTGATAATAATTATGATTAAAATTATTTTTATCTGGCAAACGAAACTATGCATGCCTTATATTCTATCATCTAAACACATTGATAGAGTTTGAGAAAACTCGGAAACCCTCAGGTCAATTTTCACTCGATTTTATGCGATTTGACGTGGAATGACTCAATAGGACTCAATAGCAGTTTGAATGGCGGCCGTAAATTACCAAATAAGGACAAGAAGCTCCAAC
The DNA here is from genome assembly GCA_023313115.1 of Rhysida immarginata. Lineage (NCBI taxonomy): Eukaryota > Metazoa > Arthropoda > Chilopoda > Scolopendromorpha > Scolopendridae > Rhysida > Rhysida immarginata. The sequence continues at coordinate 486 of JAHWFO010082009.1, forward strand.
ATAAAACCGGAGCATTTGAACCAAAGCTCCCATGTGGGCAAACTTTGCGTTCATTTATCTCCGTTTCTTCGTTAAGGTGAATAGGCTACCAATCCCTTCTACGTTGCAAGTGATTGCTTTTTAAAGTCAACCGGACATCTACACAACTCTGCACCAAGGTTTTCAGACTTTTCTACCTGTGTTTAGCCAGTTCGACGCCAAAGATTAGGGTCATCTTCGTCAGACTTGGTTTTTCCAGCAGGCTGACCCAGGAGAGACCACCGATATCTTCCGTCTGCACCCAGATTATCCGCGAGTAGCAATTATGAAAATGTTGAAACTAATATGGAGGGTTGATTCAGATAAAAAGAGACGACTTTAAACGCCGCGTAAGACCTTGACGGAATGTGGTTTGCATGACTCGTCCACTATTCATGGGGAATAGCTTTGTATACACTTGTTGCTGTTATTTGGGACATTTCGTGCTGAAACATGGCTTCCAAAATTCTACGATGGCCTTTCCGACGCTAACTTCAGTCTTTCGTGCATTGTGTAATTATGCAAACGAAATGGTATTGTGGTATCCAAAGCTACTGTGGGTCAATAATCAAAAAGAACAAATTGCGACCATCTAATGAACGTGGACGAGCAGAGAAGCAGACCAGAAACAAGCCCCAGCCAACACGCCCAGCGCAGGTGGTGCGAGAAATCCGGTCTGAAGTGCTGAAAGAAAATCCCCCCACACAGAGTAGTCTAGCCCAAAGGAAAGGTATTTCACAGGCAACAGTCTCCAGAATAATTCATGACAATCTTGGGCTGGAGCGACGTCATAAAGCGCGCGGTCACACAACTGAGTGGCTGAACACAACTGAACACTGCCAAGTCATCTGTGGCTTACTACAGGAAGATGGATCAGGAGACGGGCATACGTGTTATTCCCTTCTCTCATGTGCCTGTAAAATCTCCTGACGCATCACCGATGGATTTCTGTGGTTTTGGTCTCCTGAAACGACGGCTCGGAAGTCGCCGACCAAGAACCGTTGATGGGCTATGGAAAGTGTGTCAGCAGGTGTGGAACGAACTTCACATGGAGTCCCTCAAACTCAGCCTTCTTCAGTGGAAATTACAGTGCCGGGCGATAGTCCAACAATGTGGCTCTCACATCGAACACAACCGATGGTGGCGCCATGGTATTATACCATCGTAACAGAATTGCAAAGTCGTCTCATTTTATCTGAATCAACCCTCCGTATCTTTTGAAAGAACTGTTTTCAGCTACGACTTCTACACCACGGATTTATCAGATTGAATAACAGCACGCAGATTATTTTTTGACGGATTGTCTACCTTGAACGCCATCTTCCAACTTAATCACACCTCTAGGAAAGAAAGAAACAGTTAATATGATGACAGATGCATCATTAATACTTAAACAATGTATATAAACAACAGCTTTCCGTTATCTAAGCGATATCCTCGCCCAATCCTCGTACGTAGTTTATAACTTCAAGTGTTAATTTTAATTTCATATAATAATAGCCTAATAAATTGAGTCTTATGCCATATTATTAAATGTTCTTTCCACTAAGGTATCTATCTCTTTAGATTTCGTGGCAGTGCAGCTTCTCTCAGTTTGAATTGTTAATATTTACGATTGGAATCGATTCAATTTTGTGCGCCCCTTCGTCCTTACACGTGATTAGATATTTCTATTTCCAAAAACAGGAATGTATAAATCATACATAAAAATTTCTTGAATAATACGAAGCCAAACAGGTAGAAGATATGATAAATGGCACAAAGAAGAAGCTCACGTTCCGTTTCTTTCCTTATTCAAAGAAACCCATGCTATGGGTAGACTCGGAGCATTAAATCATACATTCCTCACCCGAGAAAACACGTTCAGATATGGAGAGAGTTTTTTATGCATGTTTTTCCAAAACGATGAATTGAGCATGGCAAAAAGTTTTGGAATCCTTTATTTCTCCACTATGCCTTCGTTGGAATAAACATATGGCAGCACTTAACAATATACACGTTGTTTTAGCAAATGACTCATTTCGAATTTATATTATATTTTGAAAACGCGTGCTGAAAATACATAACGCATTATGCATAAAAAAATAAATGTGAGGAGATTGAGGTAAGTTGGTACATCGTGGCTTAAGTTACAATGCTCATGAGCAAATTTTTTAAATCGACACGAATGGAATGTTTCTTCTTCGTTTTCAAACTGCGTGTGTGCCCGTTTTATTTTAATTACGCCACAATAGACGGAAAAGCTGCTTGTTGAGTTTAACTAGCGCGAAGTAAATTTCCATGTAAGTGTTCCAGTCTCAATACGCCTTATAAGTGAACGTGGATAATTTCTTGAAAATAATAGCCTGGCAGACGATGGAAACATGAGTAAATACGGCTAGTTTCTTTTTTCGTACTGGCCTGTGTTTTTATACAGAAGAAATAAACCGCAATGATGTTCAATGGGAAAATTGATACACTGTATGCACATATAATAAGTGGCTTGAAAGCGATTAACTGTGCTGAACAAAATATTAAGAGGAACGGTAAATTCACATAATTTTCACAATTCATTTTAATAAGAGAAATAGTATCCTATAACTTTAATTCCACGTTGTTCAAGTGAAGCCTTATCGAGCTCAAGTTTCAATTGCTTTAACTTGATAATGTTATTTTTCCGTCTCCTGATATTTGTAGGTTCATTACCTCAAAAGATTATTGAATTTTCTTAATTAAAAATTCTTTGCTAAAATGAATTGGGTATTATTTTTTTACTAAGATATCACGGCATCTACTTGCCTCAACATGAGGCACATTGAAACATCTTCACATAGTCGAATAAAAATCTTTTTACGGACAATAGGCTTCATACAAGAAAATAGCTATTGGACAGTTACAAAAAACGAAACAACAAGCTGTTATTTCAAATTATTTGAAAATTTCTAGAGTTTCACAAAAACATTAGTAAATTACAGACTGAAAAATGTATCAATTATTCCTGGTCTCCCCTATTTACGAGGTATGTTTAAAAAGTAACGAGAATGCATGCATAGCGTACTATCTGGCACTTAGGAGGCTTCTCTCTCTAGTAGTAGTTTAGACAAACATCTGCTCGATCTTTAGTGCAATTTTCAATTTCCTATACTCACTACATTGTTGATACGAAACGTTTGCGTGAAGAGTGTTTCTTTAGTGTGTCACGAAATGGGATACCTCGAAATTGGAAAAGTTCTTCGAGTGAGACCAAGCATTGCTGAAACTTGGATGCTGCATCACGACAATGCACCTTGTCACACATCACTCTGCCACGCAATTTCTGGCCAAAAAAAGTATTTCAGTGGTACCTCAGTCTCCTTTCTCCTCTGATCTTGTGCCATGTGACTTTTTCCTCTTTCCCAAGTTGAAACGTTACCTCAAAGGACGACATTTTGCTTCTGTGGAAGTGATTCAGAAAGCCGTGACGGACCAACTGCAAAGTGCTTACACATCAAGACTTTCACCAGTGATATGAGGAGAGAGAGCAACATCTCTGTCTCTGTGTGGCTCGCAAAGGAACTATTTTGAATGTGATAAGGTTGATTTGTAAATAAGAATTAAATAAAGAGTTAACGGAAAAGTCTCATTAATTATTAAACAATATTGTATGAAATGTACAAATAATTTAAAAATAGTTTGATTAAACAGGATAAAATGTTGTTTCGTGTAAAAAGTTTTATTGAAGCAGAATTAAAATTTTCACGTAACAGAATGATTTAATTAAATTTACTGCAACCTTGTCTTCATTATATTGCTCTTCGTAGAGACGTTAGGTGCAGTAGTATACAGATATCTTGGTGGAAACTCTCGCGAATACACTCCCATGTTTAGGAATTCATGAAATTGAGAATAAAGATACATATTTAAAGGACATCTTACAGCCCATTTTGTCGTAGTTTTTTTTTATCAGTTTTCAACCAGTTTATCAGTCTTCACATAGTTTTCAGCTTTCTGATTGCCGGGGAAGCCCAGAACCACTATTCCAAAAACTGTTCCAAGGCGCTTTCTCTTACTGGTGAGATATTTGTGGAATTCTTTAGACTCGAGGATTTTCTTTAGCTGTAGTCGACGAAGACACCGGCTTTGAAATTTTCCTCAGACAGCTTAGGGAATAAATCTTAGCATGAAGTCGAGCTTGATGTAGAGCTATGAGAATTATTTTAAAAACTGAACACATGCTATGCTTTGGTCTATTTTCTAGATGCTTGCAATCGATAGATGCCATCTCAGAAAAGTGCTAGTCATTAACCTGAAATAATAGAATGCACACCCCCTTTAGAACTTAAAATTAGACAACTAGTTTGTAAGTATGGTCACATTGCACAACATTATACGGTTCTATTTGTGAACGTGCTCCTGCATCATGGCCAGAATTCATTTCATATTTTGTGAACGTAGAATAACAAAAAGAAGAGAATTTGGTGACCTTTAAAGAGGTGTTATCGTTTGTTACCCCATAAAGTGGCACGTCTGTGCGGAAAATTTCGGAGAAACTATCACTTTCAACTGCTTATGATGTCCTGAAATAATGGAAAGAGGCAAGCGGCGGAACACGAAACCCGTACATCGGACGTCCATGAATATTCCCAAAGTGACAAAACGGTGTTACAGCAAGCGGTGTTCAAAATCCCTTCCATTATTATCAATAGTGAGAATAAGGCGAAAAACAATCTATGAGGGGCGTTCAAAATTTGACCTGGAGTTTATTAAAGAGCTTTAGCAAAAAGCTACCTATAAGAATGCGCCCTTGGTCTGTACGCTTATCCAGCAGTCCGTCCGTCCAGCCGTCCGCCGTTTGCACGATAACTTGAAAACCGAATAACTTTTTCAAATTCTGTTTTCAGAAATATGACCATCTAAGTCTTAGCTCGGCCGTATCACCTTTTCAGAATTTTTCGTGGACCCCTTCAAGTCGAATTTACGTGCTAAAACAGTGACTCTAAAGAAAACCAATATAACGGCATGTCATATAACAATCAATTTGCCAAGAATAAGTATATTTGTCACGTGATTTTCCGAGCGAGAGGAATTTTAGCAGCGAAGGAAGAGGGGAGGCGCGGACTCGAGGTTTCAGATCTCGTGTATTCTGGAACAAAAATTATGTCTCGAGTTCGTGTTCACCCCTTCCGAGAAATAGAAAGGTCGACGCTCTCGGGAAGATCGAGGAGCTCACGTGGGAAGATCGGAGGAGAGAAGGGAAGCGAACGAGCTCGGTTACGAGAAGGAAGCGAGGGAAGGGTAGATAAGTAGTCCCTTCGTACAGCGTCTCAAAAAATAAAACAGCCGAGAGAAGGTTGGATACGACAGCAAAGCAATGAAAAGGATTTGCATGGGGAATATTAAGACTGGGATAGAAGCTGTGTGAATACTTCTAAACGGTCGTCGCGAGACGCGGTGCTCAAGCTCGGCTCCTCGACCTCCACGATTAATGTTTCAGCTGCGCAATTTTGGAATGAATATGAATATGAGACTGCATGTATTCTGGCGTTAAACAATTCTTCTAGTAATGACTTTCCTTGGTATTTTCCAGCAGGAAGTAGCAACATAGAAGCATCGCCATAAGCACGACCCACGTTACACCCAGCGGAGAATGGAGAGCGAGCAATTCATCAAGGATTCGAGGAATAAACCGTTAATACATGGTAATAATGTATTTATCCAACAAGACTTATTTGCAAGTTCTTACAATGGTATTAACTGTAGCTACGTATTCCTATTATCAGTAATTATTTTGGAGAACTCTGAAAGCCTCCGTATAGTCCTTTTCGAAGGGGAGTTCATACAAAGCAGAGGGAACGTGTTGGGAACTTTCCCTCTTGGTTTTCACGGGTATTGTCAAGCCAGTGTAGGTATGCTTATGCCGATTGAGGATAGCTTTCCAGGCAGCACAACTTATTAAGTAGCGGAAGCATAGAGCTACTTAGTGTTTTCACAATGTCCGTCTGTCCGTCCGTCCCCTTCATAATTTCTGCATTTTTTGAGGTAGAAAATTGAAACTCCGAACGTAGCTTACTATGGGCATGTGCACCTTCACTATTTAGTTTGGTTTTAATTGGCCCACTGGGGTCGGAATTTCGGGGGCGGAAATTAGAGGGGACCAAAAGGTCTACGCGCATTTATGCATATAAAGGAGAGAAATTCGGTATGCGGATTGCTCTAAGCAAGTTCAACATTACTTTGAAGTTTGGGCCGATTTGGTCGGAGTTGTGGGGGTAGCAGTTATTTGTCTTTAGACCTGTGCCAACATATGGCATGTGATATATCATTCGATCGGAAGTGATGAGAAACGAAAGGAGATAGAGCTGTTTTTCATTTTCTAAATACTACATTCGAGAAAATCTTTTTTTTTTTTTAAAATGGGGGGGAGGTAAAAAAGTGCAGATAAAAGGGAAAAAATAGATGATTTCAGCGCTTCCGAAATAATTTAAGTAAACTGAGGCCTCAAATATATTATCCATCAATTGATTCTAAATTTGAAGATGCTTACCGCATTTAATATAGGATTGTGCACAATCAGCTGCTCTTCATTTAAGAGCAATATTTGATCCAACAACTCTTGCAATTTTGCTCGGGGATATGACGTCTTCAACGATATCAATGGATTTGAACATTGGGAAGCTTCAACTTCTTGATAGGGGAACTGACGCAATTGAAGCAACTCTGGATAGTCCTGAAGTCGGCGTTCATTGTTCGTCAAATATTGGTCCAAATCTCTTAATGTGAGATACAGCACTCGACGATTGGTTGCATCTGAATTGATTGATGCTGATATTCTTCTAACAATGCGTCTGCACCACTATTCCACATTCGTCGAGGTTGCTGGGGATTACAGTACGCCAAAATGGTTGCATATAGATGTCTGAGTTGTTGAAGCATCTGGAAAGCAATTGCTTCACACATCCAACAATGCCATTCTTCATTGTCCTTTAGCAGCCCTAGAGCTTTTGCAGCCTCTTGGAACGTATCTTGCAATACACCATCAACTGTTCGAAGATCTTCAAAAGACTTTAGACCACGAACATAGAATAGCATAAGTCGCAAATGATATCGCTGCACGTCCAAAGGAGAAACTGCAATCATTCTACCAATCCCATTTTCATCTCCACGTTGCCGCTTCTTCCATGATTTACTGTTGGCTATCCAAGTGTAATATTAGGGGACTTCATGATACAATAAGTTGGACGTTTGGGGATCGGTCGCACAAACTTCAAAAAATCTGGTCAACATCGCGCTGGACACTTTCTTCAATGACTGTATTTGGATCGACTACCACATAGTTGGTCTGTGGAAGGTGTACAGTCAGCTAGGCAATTGTGTGTGACTTGCCTTGCAAAGGAAATGAAAACAATGCGCCAGACGGCTTCAGGTGCTGAAAAGTATCTAGCACTTCTTAGATAGTCTACGATCTCATCGATGACTCTGGTTGCTCATATAGAGTTCTCTCTATCATTGACACTGTTATCTTTCCGTTCGACACTGATTGTGACCCTTATAGACGTTCTTGCAGATATAATTCACGGAAATGATCATGGAACATATCTCAATGTTGATATGACACCTGTACTTCTGACAGAGATAAAGGTTGTATAGAACCATCCAGCGATTATGGAGTTCAATTCCTCGTCGAATAAGTATACGGCCAAGATCTCTTCGTCTGTACACTGGATAACCATTTTCGTTACACGTTATCTCTTCATTTAATCGCTTTGGATATCCCTTCGTGCACTATCCGTCGCGCATACACGGTGCTTTGGGATTCAATGACCCACACTGATCATGCATCTTGGATTTCGTCACAATTTCATACAACTGGGGAAACTGGCTGGAAAGAGGAATTTCTGCACACACAAATTTATCATAGGCTTCCGGCGTATGAGCATGTGTGCATGGGGAAGCCCACCTTTCTGGAACTCAATCACATAGATGTATGCAGTAACCTTCCCAAATACGCGTTTCTTGAATAAATCTTTCTTGATCTCTTCAAGCTTTAATCTGAATACTCGAGACATTATGTCTGGACGATTTTGTAGTCTCTGACCTTCAAGTGTACAGTTTCTTTAATCTCTGGCCATTCAGGATTGCATGTCACGGTTACAAAAACATCTAGTTTTCCATATTCACGAACAATTGCCATGGAGTCGTAATATTGTTTCCTCATGTAACGGTCGCCGCCAGTAAACGTGCCTGGGAGGCGAATATACTTTCCAATCTCCCTCAAATTCCCGTCTCGAGCCATTTAATCTGCAAAACCACGATACAGGTCGGATCGAAATGAATCCTGATGGGTTTTGATGAAAACGAAGCCGCTGGCGTTCAATCTTGACGTATTGACGTATTGCTCGGCACACCATTGCTGAAAGAAACGCGATGATCGATGCAACAAAAAGTTCACAGCCGGCGGATAGTACTCACGATAAGTCGGTCCAATCCATCCATAATGCCTATTCGCGAAGCCACTTGTTTCTTCACGGATCATAAATGTAGATCTGCGCAAACATGGGTGGTTGGCCTTCTCTCGGCATCAGACTGCCGATTCGATGACAGTTACTTCCTTGAACACGGAATGTGTATATATCATCTCGAGCGTTCGCATATGCTTCATCCACAATGACACTTTCATGAACTTAATCACCCACTGACGTAAAAGCAAAAACTGTTGTACGCCCTGACACAGTTCATGAATCTGGGATTCGACCAATTTGAGCCAGTTCATGCGGTACCTCATTTGGAGGAGCAATAATGACTTTTCCGTTCAAACAATATATTGCCGAAGTATCGCCCGTAAACTTGAGAGAGCGGCAGTGAGAACATACAAAAGCTAAGTGGCCAATCGAATTCATGGCAATACTTGGCTGGAAATCTTCGATACTTGCAACAGCAGAGTATTCCGTACGCTTGTGTACCTGGGCTCTGCGCGCTTCGTTGTTGAGGCAAATTGCGTTTTGCGTTTACGATCCGAAACACGTTCGTCTTCCGACATTTGCTGTCTTCGAGTAGCATGAGCCGCAGCGTCTTCTGCACGTTGGAGATTTACTTCAACTTCCGTCATGCGCTCTCGATGAGCGGCTTAAGCAGCTGCATTGTGTTCACGCGCTTCATGTCGACCCCTTTGTTCCTCTGGAGTTTTGGTTTCCTCTTGCGCCTCCTGTAGACGTCGTATAGCCGCTCGACGCGTAGCCAAACGCCTTTTTCGGTTCTGTAGACTTTCATACTCCGTTAGACCAACACCTCCTAGAGAGAAGGCCTGCCTGACAAAAGGTGTATACATTGTTACATCATCATCAAACGGCCAAATTTAGGGCTTATTAATACGATTAACAATAGCCGCTTGATGATGATGTAACAATGCATACACCTTTTGTCCGCAGGCCTTCTCTCTAGGAGGTGTTGGCATGGATAGAATAAACAGGATGGACGACTCCTATGAGTCGTGCGTGAGTTTTTTTTCAGTGGCGCCCTCTGGGTTATTAAATGAACAATACCATAGCCAACTAAGATAACAAAGAAAACATGTTATCATTGTTGGCTATGACAATACCGAAACGTTTGGTTTCGCTTCGCATGGTTTCTGTTTACTCTGCTGTTAGAGGAGATAAGCCTATCGCAAATATTACGAATTCTTTTGAATTTTTTGTAATAAATATTATTTATTATCAACAACCTTTAATAAATAACATTTTGATGTTATTTATCCACAGTTAAGGTAATTTGGTTTTTATTTTGTTATATATTATTTATTATATTATTGAATTAGTTTATTGAAATATTAAGTTATAGGGTTATTATATTGTTCTTTAAACAATTTAATTACAACGTATAAAGTTTTGTTTTAAAAATTGTATTTAAAATTATATTAAAATAATCTGTATCAAAATGAAAATGGAAAAAATTTCTTCCTTAAATCATTTCTGTACACATGATCTAAATTTATATTATAAGTTTCAAAGAAATCAAGGCTGTTTCTTGTCTCCTAGCAATATGTCAAATACAGCCATTCCTCTTCTCCCTAAGCAGACGACAGATGCTAGTTTTCATGCAAAAATCCAGAGGTCGCTCTTTTTCTTTCATCCATGGTTTCGTTAGACTCGCATAGGCTTCTTCGACCTCCGCGATTGTTAAAAATTTTTACTTCGTCGGTGCCATAAACCTATTCATTAAGAACCGTTATTAATAGATATACATTTACAAATACTTATCACATGCATCAAACAATTATTGAGCTATTTTTAGAATCTCCCTCATGTAGAATTGAAGAGATTCTACACTACTTTGGTCACTGGTCTGAACAGCCAATGAAAACTCCGAATTTGAAACTTTGAAAATTTTAACGAAATTGCGTGATAAAGCAGTTTAATTAATTTTAATTAACACTGTGTTATATTATTGTTAATAAGAAAGGAGATTTTTAATTTACTTTGTTGCATCATTTACTTTGTTGCGTCACTTACTTTTGTTGCGTCATTCGCTTCACTTGCTTCGCTTGCCAATGAAAAGTCCGGATTTGCGTGATATGACAGACTGACGAAGCACTTTATATATTAAGATAATTTGCAAAATATGTGACGTCACACCAGGGGAAGGGGGGGTCACACAAATGTGACAGTCTGTGACAAGGACAGGTGAGGGGTCCAAAAATCATGAAATTCGTGGACGTAATTTATGGATGACCCCGAATTATAAAACAAAATTGAATTTGTAACAATACGTAGAATTTCTTAGAAGTTAACAATTTCTTGGAAATATTTAATAATGATCAGTAACTGGAGATAATGGAGAGTTAGCAGACGATTCAGAAAGAGTGAAAGATGACAGAGGACGCACTCCCTTCGTTCGAGCTACAGTTGACGACATAACCGATAACAAAACATACATGAACTCAACTCTTCACACCAACAACCATATGGTTTTATGTCCTATAAAAATCTTTCGAAGGATTATAACAATAATTATATCTATCGAAATGCCAGCGAAGAAATGAATGAGTATTGGGCAGTGATGACAAAAAGTTATCCGGGCATCGGAAACATCTTAACAACTGCTTCGTCTATAGACCGAAATTGTAGAATTACTGAAAACAAATTTATTATTTAACTTCATGATGTTGTTCTGTTTAACCAACAACTGTAATTATCTCGGGCAACGCCGGGTGCCTCTGCTAGTCTTTACATAAAATCTCTAAAATTTTTCTTGTAAAAAAATGAAAACCTCTAATCCACAAGGAGGAAAAAGGAGGTATAAAATTGACAAAAATTAATATCAAATGTGTAAATGTTTTAACGGAGCTTCGTCGTGCCCATTTTTGCGATCGGCGGATTTCTTGCTAGCGACCATCAACTCTTACGCATACATGTAGCCCATTATTATTTTGTTTTGTTCACATACATCTAAAACTTCTGTATGATAAGTGATAAAAATGTTTATATACTTTATTTTTCTTTACTTGAAATTAGTTTGGATAAGAGTGTTTTAGCAGTGTACGATCAACCTTTTTAATCGACTGAATATCATAATTAAAAAATTAGAATTTATTGACTGCAAATTCCCATTTGTATGCAAACTTCTGCAAATATTGTGATTGGTATTTTCAAATTTATGAAAAAGTTTGGTAAAATTCTATTCCTTTGACTTCGAAGCTGTCCTTAGATACAGTATACTGCATTTTCGAATTGCAGCACATAAAAACCGTCTATCCGTATGGTTCTATCTGTTTGGAATTATTTTTTAAAAGAGACGCACATTCCCGATATCGTTACAATCAATTCAAATAGAATGAAGAAAAATGACACATAAATTATTCAGCTCCTCTCTTCATAAATCCCTGGTTCAGCTGACTTCTCTATATAGATTATCCTTCATATATTTCGCTCTCATTGAGCAGAATTTTGAAAAGACGACCAAAAAAATTCTTTCCTATGCCGTTTTTGATCAAATAATAAAAATCAATACTCTAAAAGGGTTAAGTTGTAATTTTAATTATTTTTTTCAGATTACACACTTATATCCTCATTCATTCCTGCTTATACTATGCATGGTAGGAATGATATGCATCGTGCTATGTATTCATGACGCTGAGGCTACATGCAGCGCCAACTATCGACCGCCGTAGGTGATATTCGGCAATCTTCGGAAATTGACAATAAAAATCCATTTTTCACATATCTAACCGTTAATTTTAGGAAAACGAATTATTGCATAAAATATATTAAGACAAATTGCATCTAATGACACCATAAAATCGACAAGTGAAAATTCCGTGTCACTTGACCTTTAAGGGATACTTTAAGTGAACGTTAGCGTTACCTTTTTGAAGCAATTGAGTCTTGTTTTTACAATTATAAGAATTAAAGGAAGTTTCATTATAAATACATTTAACTGTACTTGTTAATTGAGGGCAGATTGCGTATTGTAGTCCCCCAAATCGTGAGTTGGCTAAATAAGTCCACAGGCATTATTTAAGGAATTTTAATCTCTCATATTATTGCATTTATAAAGTATTCAGCTTTATTATAGTGGTTAATTCTATTATATTGCGTATTGCTAATTCATTTGTTTTGGATATTTTTCCTAACGAAGTAAATTCCTCCGAGGGAGCTTTTTCCTAAGCCTCCGAGGGAGCTTTTCGTTTGCTGTTTTCTGTTTGGCCCGAACGGGGTACAGGATCTACAAGTTAGCCCTTTGTCCTACTTTTCGTCGTAGGTGTTAAAGTTTGAATCAGCGGCGGCTGTTATCTTCAGCATCGAAAAAGGGCGTCAGCGAAGTGGGAACCTGTAATCTTCCACTGTTAAGATTTCTGCGAAAAGATTGTATTCGTATATCTGATAAGAATATTCATGATAATATTATTCATATTATGATTTAATTACTGACAAGTGATCACCTATTTTTACACGTGTTAATATTGTTATTTTCAGTTCATCTTTTAGGCATTATAGACATCGGCACGCGTACGAGAAATCGCTTTCTCGATTGCTCAACTGCTCATAAATTATATCATTAAGTAGCGGAAGCTAGCTATTGGTTTTATATTGCCCGTCTGTCCCCTTCATAATTTCTACATTTTTTTGAGGTAGAAGGTTGAAATTCAGAATGTAGCTTACTATGGGCATGTCCACCTACACTATTTAGTTTGGTTTTGATTGGTACACTGGGGTCGGAATTACGGGGGTGGGATTCAGAGAGGACAAAGGATCTATGTGCTATTTAGGTACGTAAAGGAGTGAATTCAGTATACAGATTCCTCCAGGCAAGATTACTATGAAGTTTAGGCCTAATTGTTCCAGTGGGTCGGAATTGCGGGGGTGACAGTCTCTTGGTCGTTAGCACTATGGCAATATATTGTATGTCATTCCATCGGAAATGATGAGAAAGGAAAGAAGATACAAGTTTTTTTACACTTTCTACAGACTACGTTCGAGAAAATCAATTTTTTGATTAAAAACCTTTGGGGGAGGTAAAAAGTGTAGATAAAGGGGTAAAAATAGTTGACCTCAGGGTCTGCTACTTGCCTTACCCTACTCGGCGGGAGTATTTTCTTACATGTATTTCTGCTTCACTGCTAAAGCTCCTCCTTGGAATGTTTACAAGTTTTTATTTTTTTTGTAAATTTCATTGTTGTAAAAATCTAAATTTTCATTCTTGGGATGGCAACTACCGCCTGTCATGCAAATGCAGCACAACTCATGCGGTTGCCATGACAACTGATTGTTTGTAAAAACAAAATGACGCACAGCGATGTGTCAACCAAAGTGGGACAACGAATAATCAAGTTCTCCACAACAACTGTGTGAAAGCATCTGAAATTATCACTAGTAAATAAATTAATTAGGGGCCCCTGTTGCTTGGAAGCCATATATTTGTGATCTTTTGACTTTGGGGCTCTGAAGCTTACGCGTCATTAGTTTTTATGTAGACCCACGTCTTAATTTAGGGCTTAAATAAAATAATGGAAACGTCTAGAACAGTAAGAAAAAACTTATTATTAGTGTATAGCTCATCGATCTCAAGCAATAAAGCCTGAATTCGTCAGATCTAGGAAGCATACAAGTTCTGGATGTCTGTTAATGCAATTTTAAACTATTTATCATATAGTAGTTGTTGAATCCTTGTCGGCTCCTAACTGTTTACCAAAACAAACCAGAATGGCTCGTTGAGGTGTGGTGGCTGCGCTGGCCATAGAATGTGTTGAACCTCGCCGCTTAGTCCTGAAGAAAAGACTGAACATCGTCAGTGATTTGGATAAGGACACTGGAAATGAATTCTCCAACGGGAAACATTGTCTGCATCAGGGAGTGGCTCTGGCTGTTCAAAACATGTTCATTTTCCTTGCAGACTACTCTGCTACTCATTTCTTGACGCGACCTCTACTATACTTAAAATTTGGAAATACACAGTCCGAATAATAAACAGTGATAGTAAATAAGTGAAGGGCCATTCGTCAGTTATCTATTACATGCGACACGTTTTCAACATCCCAATCCGGGACTTGCGTTTATTGCCACTATTTTATCCTGGTTACTTATGAGTTTAAACATTCAAATTGCATTTGATGTCTGAAGTATTAATAAATGAAAAATATAAATTTTATGATCTACGACCTTAGTTCGTACGAGTAGAGATACTCTTAGTTCCAAGATCGGACCCTGGTCATGAATCACGAGTTTATATTTTTCACTAAGTGAATATATACAAGGTGGCGCAAAATTAATCATCCAATTTTGTTTTTGTATAACTTTTTTACTAAAAAAAAAAATGATTTTGAGTGATGGAAATCTTTATTAGGACCTTTACAATTTTTTCTGTTAAGTGGAAAAGATGACTTCCGTCAAGTGGCTGCCGCCAGTGTTGATACACATTTGTACCCTTTTATCGCATTTTCCATGACTTTCCGCAAGATATCCAGTGATAACTGTTCTCATTCCTGTCAAATAAGGGCTGCGATTGTCTGAGGCTTGTTGGCATAAACCCGCGACTGCAAGTAGCCCCAAAGAAAGAAGTCTGGGGCGGTTAAATCGGGCGATCTTGCTGGCCATGCCAAATCGCCAAAATGGGAGATTACGCGATCAGGAAACGCATCCTTCACAATATCCATTGTGGGCGGTTGCACTAAAATTCGCTGTAGGGTCCGTCTGGTGATGCCCAATTGCGTGGCCCGTCGTCTGGTTGATGTGTTTTCGTTCTCAGCGACATCGGCAGCCACAGCCGCGATATTCTTGGCAGAACGACCAGTCCGGTGGCGGCCACGCCCTGCAAGGTCTCTTGTGGTTCCAGTCTGTTCGAGTCGAGCAGCTAAGCGGCGGAATGTTTGCCCAGTTGGCGCGACACGATTAGGAAAACGACGTCGAAATGCACGCTGCGCTAACACCACCGACCGATTATTGGTCAAAAAAATCGCCACAATTATTCCACGCTCCTGCGGAGTATAGCGTTCCATTGCTTGTCTGTTTGTATTCTGCAGCTGTCTAGTTCACAAATGTCAAATATGGTTGACGTACGACGCCATTTGCAATAATTGCGTCATCTTCCTATAGAGTGATTAATTTTACGACAACGATATTTAAAATTTAATCACTTAACAGATTACCTGATTTAAAGTAAATGGTGACGCAACTTTTTAATGTGTTTTTTTAAACAACTTTCAGAAAATAAAATTCATTTCTTGGCATATTGTACGCTACTTTAGCATTTAGGTTATGAATAACTATTACAGCGACTATAATTTTAAGATTAACATTAGCAGTTAATTAACTAATGTTAACGAGTCCTTCATTTTTTTCATTGTAATTTTATAATTTATTTTTTATCTATATCAATAAATACATCTATAATTCACATATTTCATTTGTTCTGTAATCTCCATCCATGAAGGGAATCAGTACGTAAGATCGTGTGGATTTATACTTCCTTTTATTTTAATAATTTTACCATTATATGGAGGAGAACGACACGTTAGGGGATCAAAATCGTGGAAGAGGTTCCAGGCTAGGGCGGTTAGTTCGGGGATTAAATTAACCGCTGCGTTTTGTGTGACAGAATCACATTAGAGGAGCCAATTTTCTCGACGTGAGTGGCGATTGAGGCGACAACTATGGAAATTGGATCCAAAAACTGGAGGTAGGGGAAGAACAGTGGGTGTCTTGGCTATTGGTCAAGAAATCACATATCGATGAAGGGAGATATCGGTCTAAGTGAATCATTGAAAGAAGAAATGAAGAGCCTTCGTTTCAAAACACATAACAACACGAAATATATTTAAAACCCTTATGTGGGAGTTTAAAATTAAGTTATCAGTTATATATTAAAAATACTGGTATCTGGAATATTTAATAAAAAATCTTATTATTTACCTAATCACACTGTTGCAGAAAGGTGGTAAATGCTTCTTTTTTAACTTGCAGCAATATATATATTTTCTTTTACCAAACTCTTCCATACCGTTTCGTTCTAAAACTTAAATCAGGTTAAAGTAATCGCATCAAGAGAATATCATTTCTTACGGCATCTAGAAGGTATGACGGATTCTTATTCCATATATTAGGGCAAGAATTTCTGTTGCTACTTTTTTGCCTACATTTTAGCGTTATGCATTTTATTCCGTCCTGACGATAAAATAATTTGACAGCGCTTTTACCGCCTTAAAAGAACAGCAATTTTCAGATTTGTTAATTTTTTGCCTTTTCAAATAAACAGTCGAGTCACATTAAAAGATCAGCGTTAAATAACTAATCGCAGATGGCATTAAATAAATGAGGCAATAAATGTTGTGTCATCAGCAGATTGAGTAAGTATATACTATATGTTGTAGGTATTCGAAAAACATCTGGATTGTTGCAATGCAGAAATGGAGAGATTTATCAGACGTACAAAAAATGATTACTGGTTTTCGGGCTAAAGGTAGCAACATTTCAGAATCTGCGGGGTTTATGAAGTGTTCGCGTGCTGCTATGGTAAAAGTGATCTGTGCACGGCAATATGGCGCTATAGAAAATAAATTGTGTCTCAGCGACGTATAAATTGTGGTGATCGGGAACGACGGCTGTGGCTATGCGTTCGGGCAAATCGACATGCTACAGTGAAACAACTTACTTACTGCCCAAATGAACCCGGGTGCTATCGCAAGTGTGTCCAGAGAGTACCTATGCTAAAGATTGTGGATCGGCAGAAGAGGCTGGAATTTGCACGACAGTACCGACACTGGACGTCCACAGACTGGCAAAAGTTTGCCTTGTCAGAATCACGTTTTTGCTCCATCGGACGGATGGAACGATGGCGTATACGGTGAGAAACTTCAGAAAAAAAACTTGTGTGTCGCGGGACACCCGACCAAAGTTAAACTTCAACTGCATGATAATACAGAGGTAGAGTCAAAAATAGTGGCCGACTCGGGAGGGGGGGTGGTTAGAATTTGACGAATTCTGGGCAAAGACCATTGATTACAAGGGCATATCCCATTTACCACAAGGGCAGTAAAAGAATGGGAAGAAACGTCAGTACGAATTTGAATGCCATAGACGTTGTGCCATCTGCGTCAGCCGGTGTAAAAATACGGCAGAAAAATTGGTGATACGCGGGCTCCTTCGTCACTATTGGAAAAAGGGGACCAGTGCGCTAGAAGCAGCCGCTGAAATTTGCAGGGTGGAAGGTCAGAGTGTGACCAATGAACGAACAGCACGACGGTGGTTCTCCCGCTTTTTGTCTGGAGACATGAGCCTGGAAGATGCGCCAAGAAGCGGAAGACCCAAAGAAGTGGAAGCCAACTCAGGCGCCACCACCCGTGGACTAGTAGCGGATATCGGGACATCACAATTGAGTGTGGTTCGACATCTGCACGCCTTGGGAAAGGTCAACAGGAGCTGCCGAGTTGTGCCCGACGAGCTGACGCCCGCGCAAGCACAAAAACGGGTGAAGGTGTGTCGTCAACTGCTGGAAAACCCCCGAGATGACCACATCCAGCATACAGCCCCGACCTGGCACCTTCCGACAACATTTCTTCCGGTTCATGGCGCACTTCCTGCGTGGACGGCGCTTCGCCAATGTCCGTGAGATTGAAGACGCCGTGCGTGACTTTTTCGCCCAGAAACCGGAGGAGTGGTTTCGCGAGGGCATCTGCCAACTGGCTGATCGTGTGATGAAGACCATCGAGCTTGATAGACTCTACTTTGAAGATTAGCAATGAGTGGTTCCTGTCTGGTGATTAAAAGTTTGCGCGGTGATCGGCCACTACTTTTGACTCAACCTCTGTAGTCAGTGAAAACAAGGGCTAAGGTCAAAAACCCTCACCGGTGAGAGAATGATGACGTAATTTCTCACTGGGCTAACCGTCTTTTTCTCGGTGAGGACGGTGAGACTAACCGGTTAGGCATAGCAGCACTAACTGGCGTTTCTGACCGCGTTAAAATGACGTCACAAATTTCTCACTGGGATTTCTGACCGACCAAGCGCTAACTCTTCTCACCGGTGAGAGCTTTTGACCTTAGCCAGTAACAGATGAAGGAACAGAATAGAGCTGGTAAGTGGTGACGTCACTTCCTGGTCCGTTGCCTAGCGATTCCAAACTTAGGTTTAACTTCTCTATGCTATTCTATGGCCTTATACCACATTGTTAAACCTAATGTTTGGAATCGCTAGGCAACTGGCCAGGAAGTGACGTCATAGTTATCAGCTCTATTGCATGATAATACCCCCTCCCCTTTCATCTGTTTTTGGTGAAAAACATTGGATGATGTAATCAGTGAAAAAGATTAGTTACTAACAAGAAATTAATCCTCCCGAAGGTATAGGAAAGCAGCGGAAGCGCTCAGATCATCTGCTTTTACCCTTTTATCTGCATTTTTAACGCCCCCCCCTCGAACGTAGCATATGGAAAATGAAAAAGAGCTTTATCTTCTTTCGTATTTTATCATTTCCGATCGACTGATATATCAGATTTATATATAACTCAGACCCCCACAACTCAGACCCCATTGGAACAATTTGGTCCAAACTACCTAGTAATGTAGATCTTGCCTAGAGGAATCTGCATACCGAATTTCACTCCTTTTCAAATCTAAATACATGTAGACCTTTTGGTCCCCTCTAACTACCACCCCAGAAACTCCGACCCAAGAGGGCCAATCAAAACCATACTAAAGAGTGGAGGTGTACAGTCGGGTGCAAAAAGGTTTTTACCTGCTCCATAGGGGCTGAGTTTACTGGATGTTGATCGGTTGCAAAATCAGGTACTTGTACTGAGAGTCAAGGCAGATTAGAATGAACCTGTCCCTTCTGAATGAAAATAGGGTAGCAGGTATACGGTTGGGATGTGCTCTTCGCGTGCTCCCTTCTGACAATAATAAGCGATAGCGGCTGACAAGCATCGTTAAAATCTCTGCCTACTGCCTCGGATAGCAGAGTTCGAATCCGAAATGGATAGACATTTTTTTTTGTTCATTATCGCGTTTTTGATTTCGTTTAAGTTTTAAACAGTGTATGTAAAGAACACCATAAACAGATTAAAAATTTTTCATCCAAGTGTGCAGTTTGATCTGATTATTAGAGGGTTTAAAAAACTTTTCATGTTAATTGTCATGTCATTCTTTATTCTATATTTTAATTTTAATAAAATATACACTAATTCATATCACCGTTACTTTTACAAAAATCCTCTTTTCTTCAAATCATTTAATATTCTCTACTATAAAATATATAAATAAAAGTTATTATATTTTGATTTTATTAATTATTTTTATTTTATTAATTATTTATTATTTTTTATTAATTATTATTTTTTTATTTTTTATTTTTTAATTAATAACTTTTATTTATTGTATTCCAGGGTTTTTGTGCCTCGTCCTTCTCTCATATATATATCCGTCTATAAAATAAATAATAAATTAAAAAAAAATCGGTTGGTTTTGGCATAATTGTCGTTGATTACTTTATATACACACA
>JAHWFO010082016.1:0-12255 GCA_023313115.1 Rhysida immarginata
ACTTTACTGTAGTGGGAAGAATTCTGTCTTTACGATAGACACAGTAATCAGGTAGCCTGAAGTCGCGGTCTGGCCTTAAGTGTGTCTCACATAGAAATGCTATGTCTATATCCCATTGGGTTAGGAAGTTGTAAAACTCAATACGCCTCCGGGGGCCACGCTTGATATCAGACCCCTGCTTATATATCCCAAGAAATCTCCCGTGCGCTAACGCTCGCTTCTGATTGGCCGTTGCCTGGCGTGAAACACTCATAACGTGGCGATGCATCGCAGGGCCCAACTTTCAATCGTTCAATCTTATTAATCTACCACTAATCTACCACGAGTTGTTTTTCTACTACAAATCTACTTTTAATTTATTTTCCTACCACATGTAGTAGAAAATCTACCAATTTGGCAACACTGGATTTAACCTACTAACTAGTCAATGTATGAGCGTTTATGAGGGATTTAACCTTGCTTTTTAGGCCACCTGACGCTACTACTCAATGACCCGAAGGGAACATTTATGACGTATTTTGGATTCACTTCTCAATGCCGACTGCGCATAGGGTCAGCGATCCAGTTGTTTTAGATATCATTGGGCTTATTATTGGTAGAAATACGATTAACAATAGCCGCTTGATAATTATCTAACAATGTATACACCTTTTATCCGCTTCCTTTGAATTTCCATTGTTTCGTTGGAAATTGTGAAATGCCTCAAATTAACACTAGGAACGCTATTACCTACCCCATCTTAGAGTGCCTTTATAACCAGAGTGTGGCCATGAGAGGCAGCCATGTTGTGTCCAATCTGTCTATAGATTAGTGTAGCAGAAACAAGAAATTTTGCTCTTTTGGCATTAAAAATCTCGAATTAATGGAGTGAATCAGTAAATCGAAAATAAAAGTCCACTTCTAATTATTAGAGAAAAAAATAAACTGAAAAAATGTAAATTAAAATAAAATGGTTATAAAGGCACTCTACCCCATCTTAAAGCTCTATACTATATACAAGTATGGAAAACCGAAGCCATTTTTGGCCTTTTCGTAGGCTCAACTGCTTATTAAAATTCTCGAAAATCACTCGTTTTTTTAATGCAATTTAACGCTCATCGTAAGTATACATAAATTACATAAAAAACGAGTGATTTTCGAATTTTAATAAGCAGTCTATAGTGAGTGAACCTACGAAAAGCCCAAAAATGGCGTCAGTTGTCCATACTTGTATATATAGAGCTTTACCCCAAGGTTGTTAAAAAGAAGGTGGCCTCTATCGGCCTATTTCTCTCAAAAGCACTCGCATTGCCTTCTGGGATTGTGACGTCACCTGGAAGGTTGGCAGCAGGCGATCCGCCCCTTTTAACGTAACAAAGCTGAGATGGCTGGTGTTCCATGTGCTTTTGCTAATAATAAACACAATTATTCCTTATTTTTAGTCCAATATTATAATATAGAGTGGATTTATTATATTTCCATGCATTTATTCTTCTCATGGCAATAGATACGAGCAAAATTTCATTAAATGAGCAAACCCCCCACCCCTTCTTATAATGAAAAAGAGCACACTCTTAACAAGCAGGAGAATTCCTGAGCAGGAGATCTGCTCTTGATACGAGTGTTAAAACGCAAAAATCCAACAGATTGCACTACGAGAAAGTCGAAAGTTAAAGAGAAAATTTGAAACCTGAGAGAGAAGTTTAGAAAGTAAAATATACACAAGACTCTTCGCTTTCATCTTCACCTCCTTCACTCGTACCAAGTAATTAAAACTGTTCAGTGGCTTGAGATTCATTTGAAGACTCTACAAACCACGTTGGGAAAAACGACGAGGTGGGATACGTTTTCACTCTCAAATTGTAATTTGAGCAAAACGAAAATGTTCGGTCAGACTCAAACAGAAAGTGATTGGGTATGTAGGCATTACTTTTTTTCTTCCTATCATATTTTTACAACCATACAAGCAATGGCAGATGTTTTAATGGTGTACTAGCATTTAATGCTAAATGATTGAATACTGTAACAGGTTAATCGTTGAAGAATTGCTTTGACGAGGTGGCCTCGCTGTTATAGTATTTGCTTTTGTATTTTAGTGCTAAATGTATATAAATAGATCTTTTATTTGCAATCTCTGAATTTTAAACACATATTATTCCAATAAATTATTTATATAAAACCTTGGCACGGTTTTCTTCATTTATATTGGTGATAAATAGTAGAAATAGGCTGGAAAATAAAGGTCACCGCGCTATTCCCTATAGTTTTCTATACGTTCGTCTGCTCCAAACCACAGATTAAGGACAGTTTATTATTAATCTGTGCTCCAAACCTTCCAGCTGAAGTCACACGTCAGTAGCCAATGACCATCGATCACCCCGATAGAGGCCACCTTCTCTTTAACCATGGCCTCCTCTAACTACCAGGTAGTTAGAGGGGGCCATGCTTTAACAACCTTGGCTTTACCCCATCTGAGAACTTTTTTCCTCAATTCTTGAATAGAAAACGGAAGAGCTCCATTTGATTTTTAACCAAAAAAAAAATAAAAAAATAGCCACTTATATTTAAAGCTAGAATCTTAAAAACTTCAGGAAATTTAAAAATTTAACCAAAAAGCATTATATTGAGCCTAAATTACAGGAATTGTTTTTAAATTATTTTAAGATTCCTACCATAATAATTTGATAGTTAAAATTGTTTGCGAAAAATTTCTAACCCCTCTATTAACTAACATAGAAAATCAACAAAATTCTCTACACGATTTTGGTTTTAATATTACATATAAACCGCTTAATCGGAAATCATATAAATAGTATTAATTTTTGTCTTTAATTTATTTCATTTTTTTTAGGAACTAAATTTTTTTACATAGTAATTGTTGATTACAGAAATACACTCATTTTACCTAGGACGATAATAAATTAGATATTTATAAATCTCCTCAGACCATTACCTTAATATATTTAAATAGAAATTTATATATTTTTTTAATATTTTAATTTATAATAGAAAAAGTAAAAACAAGAATAAACTTGAATTTATGAAAACTTTCTGTACAGTTTTACTGCAAAATGAACTAATATAGTTGAGGAAGGGTAGGTAGAAAGCGATCTAGTACTTCGACATGAAGTTAGTCGGAAAACTGTACTAAATGACTTCCAGCCGATTTGGCAACGCAACAGGCCTGTTAAAGAGAAATCAAGGTGGTCTTGTGTTGACAAGTTCAACAAGTAGTTTCTGTAATTTTTCACTTGGTGGCGCCTTGAACGCGCTGCCATTATAGCTCTATACAGGGTAATTCGGAAAGGTAGGTCAAGAATGAAATACCATGTACAGTTTGCAGCGGGGAACATGGATCCGGAAATGTATCCTTACAGAGATAATGCAACTTGTACGAGGTAGGAATGGATGTGCTTTACCCGGACGGCAATGGTAGGGTCCATGTAAATTAGGATCTAAACATGTAAATTGTTCGTGTTCTCTCCTTTAAAAGAGAGGAAACGAAACATGTAACTCCATTGTCGTACAATGGATCGCTTGACTAATGCGGAGCTGGCGGACATGCGGCGAGGCACAGGGTAATGCTGCTGAAGCGGAAAGGATTTCCCAACAAACGTTTTCCAATCAGTGATTCTCCGAACATCTTCACCAGAGTTCGCAAGAATCTCGTCCGCAGACTAAACACCTGCATCGAGGCTCAGGGTCGGCATTTTGAACACCTACTGTAATGCCATTCCTATCTCGTACAAGTTGCATTATCTCTGTAAGGATGCATTTTCGGGCCCATGTTTATAGGAAAAATTTTGTTCCCTGCTACAAACTGTACATGGTATTTTATTCTTGACCTACCTTTCTGAATCACCCTGTATACACTTTAGAGCTTTAGCTGCCACTGAAGTGCTGCAAGTTTGGAAGATGAGAACAAAGCAAAGTAGTTGGACTTCTTTTAAAATCAGTAAAGTGGATACTCCGAACGTGCATATGAATAGGCGCATTCGGCCGGAGTCAGATCTGAGAGAACTGTCACGTGGTTTCTGACTGCTTTTCTGAGTGACCATTACCGAACGCTCTTTTATCTCAGAAAGAAATGGCTTTACCGGCTTTACAAATATTGAGAAGAAACGGCGGATCTACTAATTTTAGTTTACATGAAATAAAATAACATCAAATAAGTAACTGAGCATGCATAATATTGGATCGCGATAAGAGCTTTCCATACGGCCAGGGAGGACATGGCACCGCCATGGTGTGGCCACAGATTAATGATACACAGATGGGACAATTGAAGGCAATCCCAGGGAAGAATTACAATGGGAAGCGAAACGCGGGAGATTTAGTGAAATCGGATGTAATTAGCGATCCAAGCGGCCAGGCCGTTTTGACTTTAATCGAAACTGAGCCTTAGATGAAAAATACAGTTTTAAATGAGTGACTGCATACTAAATAAATTATTAGGTGAACATAAAATTCCAAGGTTGGAGCAGTTATTTTCTAATCTCTCTAATTTAGCCTTCTTTAGATAAAATGTAATTTGTATCTAATTTCCTACACGGTGATTGGTTTTCTTCAAAGAGCCATTTCTGCGCGGCGCATTCACGGCAGTTGTTCTTCTATTCCACGAATGTCATCAGCGCATCCAGCAACTAAGTGCCCGATTTTATTTTTTCTTCGACAAGTCAAAGATAGGCGGTGCCAGATTGTGCTGCGTTGACACATTCCAACTCAGAACAGAACAAAAGCACATTAGGAACATGAAGAGATACGTACGCCTAACGTTAAATGAACGGAATAAAATAGCATTTACGAGAGGGTGGTCAAAAGAACAACACGGGTAGGGAGGAGGGGGGGGGGGTAGGAGAAGCCTGTGGAGCAGCACCATGAAGGCCGAGGGAGGGTTTATCAAGTGCGGAAGTTCCCTTCGTTGAGGCCTGGCCGTTGGAGACCAGTGGCGCTGTTTCTATTTCACTTGAATAGCATTGGAATTGTTACGACACTATAGTGTTACAACCTGCGCTTCCCGTTCGCGAATTTCCTTTTTGCAGCAAGAATAATCTATATACCTCAAAAGCAACCAATAGAATGGCGCTTTTCCGCGTGACGTCACCACAAAGCATGTGCTGCCCGTTCGTTCGCTTCGCTGCCTCGCTCGCTCGCTACTATACTGGTTGGAAAAACTCAAGAGTTGTTGTTTAATCAAAATACTCACCGTGTATTCCGCCGATTGATGACTGCTAGGGCAGTCGAAATGCGCATGCGGGTTATTAAACTTTAATGTGGATTAGAGGTTGTGTTTTCTTCTGTGTCTTTATATTTATCAACAGATACTCAGTTTCTCCAAAAATACTCACGTATTAAACTGCTTTAACAAAAAAATGTGAAAGTCAGACTTTAGAGAATCATAAAAATACAAGATGCTTCGTATTAAAAACAATTCAGCTGAACACACATTTTCATCAGCTTGAGGTGGAAATTATGCATGAACTACAGGGGTTGGACAAAATAATAGGAACACCTTTCGACTTAGACGTTTTGTCGAATACCTAGAAAAATACTTGAACGAATTATCCTGAAACTTCAGGGATGTGAAGAGCACGTTACACCTCATATACTTAAGCGAAGGTTTTGTTCCGATGGCAAATAGCGGACCAAAAACAAATTGAACAAAATAAAAAAATATTTGGGATCACCCTGTAAAAAATAATGTTTGAAATGCATTGTAGCTGTAGCATCTGATTTGGAGGCTTCTTTTACTTATTGTGTTCATTTATACGGTATATTCATGGAGATATAAAGGTTTCTTTAAAAAATAGATTTTTTTGTAAGTTTTTGTTTATAACATGCAGAGTTTTCAACGCAATGCAATGGCATTTTCAGTAAACTTGACAAACTAAAGCAGAGATAATATCCTGCAATCAGAATATAAAAGTATAACATATTTGGTGAAATATGAGCTTTTTTAACTAAATAACGTTTAACTGCGCATGCGCAAGTGTTGCCAAAATTTCTTTTGCATAAATTATTAGCCAAATGTATAGAGCTACTTTTATAAAAAGCCCAAGCAAATATCATGAAAATTCAGAAAGATATCGCCGACAGAATGAGTTGAATTTCAGTTGCTCTCAAAAATAAACAAAACGATAAGGGGCTTCTCCAAATTTTTATTTTACCGGTATCAACTTCTCCTTAAGCTGATATGAACTCAATGTAAGGTCAATATGCGTGGCATTTTTGTCTGTTCATGTTAGCGTAAGAAGAAGTTGACACTGGTGTCCAGTCCTATGTTTTCCTTTATTAGGAGCTTTAACATAAAAGCTACGAGGGGAGTTCAATAAGTAATGCAACACATTTTTTTTCTGAAAAAGGGGGTTGTTTTATTCAGCATTCAAATACACCATATTATTCCCCAATCTTTTAGCTACACAACACTATTTTTCAACGTAATCTCCATTCAATGCCACGGCTTTACGCCACCTTGAAGTGAGGGCCTGTACACCTGCACGGTTTGGTTTGGTTTGGTTTGTTTGGTATTAACGTCCTTTTCAACTGCTATGGTCATTTCAGGACGGCGTTATAGGGGCCGCAAATTTTGCCTCGCAAGGGTTCTTTAACGTGCAGCCGGCAAACGACTACACGGGACCAACGGCTTTACTTCCCTTCCGAAGGAAGTGCGTGATCTCAGGATTTACCCCTGAAAAATCCTCGTCGTCCTCGGCCGGGATCGAACCCGCGTACTCGGGCATCAGAGGCGATCACGCAACCTGCTGAGCCACCGAGGCCGATACACCTGCACGGTACCATTCCACTGGTTGATGTCGGAGCCAACGTCGTGCTGCATCAATAACTGCTTCATTATCCGCGTAGTGCGTCCCACGGATTGCGTTCTTCATTAGGCCAAACAGATGAAAATCCGTCGATCTGCTCGAATGAGAGTGTTCGCATGTTCCGACATTGCAGGAGTCAGAGCTGTGCACGGCCGGCCAGCTCGCGGGAGATCAGACAGTTTTGCTTGACCTTGCGGCGATGATGACACACGCTTTGCCCAACGACTCACCGTGCTTTTGTCCACTGCCAGATCACCGTAGACATTCTGCAAGCGCCTATGAATATCTGAGATGCCCTGGTTTTCCTCCAAAAGAAACTCAATCACTGCCCGTTGTTTGGAACGCACCTCCATTGTAGACGCCATTTTAACAGCTCAGTATAGCGCTGTCACATATCGGACGTCAATGAAACTTTACGAGACGAAGCGGAAATGTTTGAAAATGTTCCACAAGAAATGTCCAGTTTTTTCAACCAAAATTGGCCGAGAAAAAAATGTGTTGCATTACTTATTGAACTCCCCTCGTACTTATATGAATGCGCCCTTGGTCTGTACGTTTATCCGGCCGGCCGCCGTTTGCACGTTAACTTGAAAACGAATTAACTTCTTTAAATTCTGTTTTCAGAAATATGACCATCAAAGTCGGCCGTATCGACTTTTCAGAATTTTTTGTGGACCCCTTCAAGTCGAATTCACGTGCTAAAACAACGAGTGTAGAGAATACAAAGATAATGGCATGTCATATAACAATCGATTTGTCAAAAAGGAATACTGATATGTACCGAAAAAATATGTACCGACTTTGCTGATATATTTTCAAATGGAATTGGTCTGATTCCTTCAATAAAAAGTACTTTACCACTGAAAGAGTCGGTGACTCTTAAATTTATGAAAGCACGTCAAATGCCGTTGTCTATTCAGTCAAAGGTAGCAGCAGAGCTAGATCGTTTAGACTCTGAAAATATTATTGAACCAATACAACATAGTAGTTGGGCAACTCCGATTGTTCCAGTTGGAGTAAGGATATGTGGTGATTATAAGATTACTGCTGAAGTACTGGCTGAACAAACTAAAAAGGATTCTGAATTATTTTTGCTTTGTTTCTTTGCTAACTGGTATAGTGCGGAAAGAACTCCCACAGTATTTAGAAAAGGATTTAAACAAGTTTAGTATAGAACAAGGTTGTGTAGTGCGAGGAAACCGTATGGTTATCCCAAAGACATTACAACCACAAATTCTTCATGAATTACATTCAGGTCATTTTGGCATAGTCAAAATGAAGATGCTAGCAAGAGCAGTATGCTGGTGGCACAATATTGATAAAGACATAGAAAATCTCGCTTCTTCTTGTGCAGCATGTGCCCAGTACAAGAATAACCCCCCAGTGGATCGTTCACATAGATGGGAGACTCCTGTAAGTCCCTGGGAGAGAATACGTGTAGATCTTGCCGGTCCTTTTGAAAACCGTATGTTTTTAATAGTCATGGATGTTTATTCTAAATTTCCTGAAGTATTTAAAATGAAATCAGTGACCAGTAATAAAATTATTGAAAAACTGAGAACATTGTTTGCTCGGTATGGATTGCCGCGTGTGTTGGTCTCAGATAATGGGCCACAATTTGTTTCCCAGGAAATAAACACGTTTTTAAAAGAACATCTGTACCGTATCATCCAGCAACAAATGGTTTGGCTGAGAACTTTGTAAAAATATTTAAACATGGATTAAAATCAAGTTCACATAATTTATCACTTGAACAACGTATGTATGCTTTCTTGTTGGCATATCGTCGTACGCCACATGTGACAACGGGAGAGTCCCCTTCCATGTTGTTTTTGAAACGTAACGTTTTAGTACGTTTGGATTTGATTAAACCCTTAAAACCAGTTGACACTCCAAAACAGAAATTAGTTAAATCTCAGGAGGTTAGCAGACAATTTAAGCGTGGAGATAAAGTTCTAGCAAGAAATTACATAGGTAAACAAAAATGGATGCCAGGTATTATCATTAAACGTTTAGGTAGACTACACTATCTGATTAAGGTGGGTAACTATCAATGGCGACGTCACATTGATCAAATGTTAAGCACAAATGTTACAGTTGAAACAGAACCTGATAATTCAGCTGAATGGTTAATGCCTAGTGTAAGAGAAATAAATTCTCCAGTGGTGGACTCAAGTACACGTGTTTCTACACGCATACGACGCACACCACCATACTTACAAGACTATGTAACTAATTAGTTTTAAGTATTAAGAATATAAAAGATTGGTTGGAACTTCGATGTTCTTATCCTTTTAAAGGGGAGGAAACTGTAATGTTTGTATCATTGTTCTATTGTTTTCCCCACAATGCCTCTGTTAGATTTCCCATAGTGCATTGGGCACTTCACTCTCGATTTCTAAAATGTAAGTTTCTCATGTATATCACTCCGTTATCTTCAATAAAATATAGTTATGAATCACAGCGATCTCGAACTCTTTCATAGAAAACACAACATAAAGAATTTTCCATATAATTCAACGCGCTTTCGCTGTTCTGTTGACATCACAGGCGCACCTAACGCCATCTATAGGAGCATCTTTTAGCGTAGAAGCTGGCAACTGTAGCTCCACCACACCATGACCTCCTTTATTACTCCACACACGCTTAGTAATAAAGGAGGTCATGACTAGTCATGACCACACACGCTTAGTAGCCATTTTGGTGTGGATTTGGTTTTCTTCCCGCTAAGACGAGAACGCAATCTATTATACTGCGCATGCTATTATACGAAAACGCAATCTATTATAATTTGTTCACAGATCGTTTACAAGTGCGCATCAAACAAATTAATCCACCTCTTTCAAACGTAGTATCTTGAAGAGTATCTTTAGCGAAGCAAACGGTTTACAAGACAACTTAAAGCGAATTATCTTACGCAGGAGCTTGATAATGCGCATTAAACTATGCATGTAAACGTAGTCATTAGTCTAGGTAGTTAAATTAACACTGAATAAACATCGAAGCATTAGGTCCAGTGAAGTAGGCCTAACAATAAGTATGTTGAATGATTTATCTATTTGCACATTACTAACATTTATAAATAAAACAAATGTTCACACATAAATAGTACTAAGCCAAATATGGAGTTAGCCTATATCATTTGTAGTTTTTCAAATATTTCAAGCATTAAGCTCTAGATCAGGATGCTCTCACAGGCGAAACATTTGTCTACTGCTTAATGCTTGAACTAGAATTAAAAACAACTACAAATCAAACATGTATTTATTAAATGTAATAATTTAAATATTAATAAAAACCTACAATATGTTTAAAAACAATAGAAAAGACCTACAATAGTTTTAAAACAATAGAAAAACTCAAAAAAGTTTATCGATGTGCGTTTCCTTTAATTTGCTAACGAGCTCTTTTTCCTCCTTGTATGGTTTTCTCGCTGCCCTCCTTCCCTCCCGAGGCTAATGAGAAAGACAGGCTCTGGCACTGAAAAGTCACCTGACCAAGATAGGTCTATTAACAATGTAACTTTCATTGTTTCCATCTTGTATTTTAACAATCAGTGTTTTTTCCGTTGTTGGAAACAATGACGGTTGAGTTGTTAATCTTGGTCAGGTGCCTGAGCCTGTATTTCTCGTTAGCCTCGTTCCCTCCTTTGTGACGTCAGCTTAGTGTCCACGTCTTGTTATCTAGGAAGCCTTGCCCTGAGCCCCAGTCACAAATCAAGCTATAACTTTTGAACCGAAGTCCAGAAACCTGAATTCTTGCATATTTATGGTGTGTTACTTAAAATTTTAGCTCTTATACACTAAAACTTGTATAGTCCTCTGGGGCCCTAAAGACAAACAGAGCTATAATGTTTGAACGAAAAGGCTTAGAAATCTGAAAATTTGTATACTTATAGTAGTTTACTAAAAAATTTAGCTAATATACACGAAAAACTGGTATAAGGCTCTTAGGTCTCGACAGGGGCCCTGAAGCCCAAATCACAAATAAGCTCTAACATTTGAATAATAAAAAGGCCTAAGAACTTGGAAGTTTTATATTTTTACAGTGCGTTAATTAAAAATTATAGACAATATACAAGGAGACTGGTATAGGCCTCAGGGCCCCTGGCGGCCTCAAATACAATTGAAGCTATAAAATTTGAACGGAAAGGCCTAGGGACCTGAAATTTTGTTTAATCATAGTGTGGTATTTAAAAATTTAGCTAATATCAGGGATGGATGAAGGTAGCTACCTTCATCCATCCCTGCTAATATATATTAAAAATTCTTTAAGTCTCTTGGCAGGGGCCATGCGGCCTCATTCTCAAATCAAGCTATAAATTTAAAACCAGAAGTCCAGAAACCTGAAATGTTTTATATTTATAATATGTTGCTTAAAATTTTAGCTATTACACATTAAAATTGATATAGTCCTCTGAAGCCTCGGCAGGGGCCGTGAGGCTCCAAATACAAATCAAGCTATAACTTTTGTACGAAAAGGCCTAAGAACCTGAAATATTGTATTTGTGCCCCTCCACTGCCACCAGCCGCTATTGCTCGTAACATTTTGATGCTAAAATCCTTATATCGTTGGATAACGATGCCTTAACTAATTTTTAATTAAAGAGATGGTGATGGGTTGTTTACCGTCAAATTTTGACGGGATCCATTTAGTTGTTAATTATTTGGTGTTATCCACAAATTCGATGACACATAACCAAATGAAATGGAATCTTAATGGAATCTCACAAATGCCATAATAGTAAAAGAGATTTTGCCATCTCTTTTACTATTATCCAAATACTTAAGAGGGTTTCTTATGTGTCATCTTTCTCTTTGGAATGTGGCCACATTGTTTTAATTGCTAAGGTAAATAATTCAGTTTTTTACTAATTATTTTTTAAATAATACATAAAATTAGCCATCTCAGAAAACCTAGAAATTTAAAATTTTTAAATTAAAATTAACGTCAGAGCATATGAAAAAATACAAGAAAATATAAAAATATTCTGAAACAAAATTTTAAAATTAAAAATAAAAACTTAAGAAAATAAACACATAATTAAAATAAAAAAAATCGCATGACAGAATAAAATAAAATTTTACAATTACAATAATTCTTTTAAAAAACTTAGAAAGTAGAAAAAAGAGAGCTTAGATTCAAAAAATCTTCTTAATTGACCTGCTATTGTCTATATACTTATAAACACCAATTTTAACTAGGGATGGGCGATGCATCGACAAAATAATCGATAATCGAACAATTTGTATTATTAATCGAGTATTTGCAATCGAGTTCTTGCAACCGATTACTCGATGCATTAATCGAATACTTTATTAATAATCGGTAATCGCTTAGCATAGCTTATCACGCTTTTCAGTTACCGGTAATCCTTAGCCACTTGCCTTGCTTTGCACATACAACCAATTTAGTGTGTGTGAGGTCAATTGAAAAAGTTGACGAAGTTTCAGAA